>CM065748.1:11298555-11311055 GCA_033310375.1 Conus canariensis
GGAGAGAGAGAGAGAGAGAGAGAGAGAGAGAGAGAGAGAGAGAGAAATATTGTGTATAGGTGTAAGTATGTTGCCCCTCCCCTTCCCTCCCCCAGTTAGTATGTAAACTCATCCACTTCTTCCCTCCACCGTACCCCCCTACCATCAACACCGAAAAGTAAGATGTACCTATCCACCACTGCAATTTCAGCCCACAATATCCTCCAACAACACACAGATACTACCATAACTCTCACTATTTACCTCACACATATATCTTCCTCTGCTCTTACTACACTCTCTCTATTTGTCTCATCAATCTATTGTTTATTCAGATACTTGTCCACTCCATTTTCTTCATCTGGTTTTCTTTTAATTTCAAATACTGTTTCCTCCACAAGAGCTTCTGTTCCCTCTTCCCTCTTTCCTGCGCATATGTTCTGTAGGTGTTTGTAAATATGCGGACACACACACACACACACACACACACACACACACACACACACACACACACACACACACACTACTCTCTCGCTCTCTTTGCTCCAATATTACTGTTAACCTTTTACTCTTCGGTCATCCCTATTTCTTTTCACCTACCGTTAATATAATTTATATTGCAACATTTATCCTCACGACCTTCTCCCTACTCCAGTTGCACTGTTAACCTTTACTCATTGACCATCTCCATTTCTTTCCACGTGCTATTACTGGTACTAACATTACTTGTATTACTATTGCTCTCAGTAGTAATTTCATTACATCATCATTACCAGAACCATCATTATCACCTTCATACTGATTTTTTTTTAATCCACTAATAACAAAAATTCATTATTCATTTTATCTCTATTACTGTTGACATCGTCATCCTCATCACTATTATGATCACTATCATTATTACTATCACTATCATATGTATATATACAGCCGGAATAGCTCAGTTGGTAGAGCGCCTGACTCGTAATCTTGGTGATCACGGGGTTGCGGGTTCGAATCTCTGCCGGGGCGTTTCGGTACAGGGGGATTTTTCCCTCGGAGTTAACATTAGTTCTGACTCCATTTCCCATACAGTCCTTCGAATGAGACTATAAACCGAGGTTCCGTGTGTGAACGCACGCATAATATCTTGCACACACGTAAAATCCCATCACCAACTTTCGGAAGAGTAGGCCAGTTTGGCCGTTGGTATGGATGACACGTTACACACAGCATGCACCCTGCGTAAGAAATGAAAAAAAAAAGAATGAAGGAAGTAAAGAAACTGAGTGAACGATATTGACTGGATGACACGGGAAACGACTGAATGAAGCGCCAGCTGGCAGCTCTTCAGTCGGCACTACCCAGGTAGGCAGCCCGTTGTGTAAACGAGTGTTGATGAATAAGTGCAAATGGTGGATGTAAGCGCATTGAGTTGTGTAACAAGAAATGCGCTATATAAGTATTATACATTATTATTATTATTATTATTATTATTATTATTATTATATATATATATATATATATGTGTGTGTGTGTGTGTGTGTGTGTGTGTGTGTGTGTGTGTGTGAATGGGGAATAATAAATGCTTCTCAAAATGAGCCTTCAGTAAGCTTACAGTTTCCAAGGGGGAGACAATCTCCAAAGGGGAAGAAACTCACTAACATATCATAACTCCTGGTCAGATACCGGTATTTCGAAACCTGATTTTTCTCCTCAGTGACCTTGGAAAGTGCTAACTTTCCTCTGCCTTTTAGGTTTTAAACAGAATGCTATCCCAGAAAAAGGCTGGTGTGCAATACCGTGGTATGTTTGTTGAGTTTTTAAAAAACCAACCAAAGGTGCCACCTAAGAAGGAAACGCAAACCATGAAACAGCAAAACAAACTACATTTCTTGTGAAAAGTAGAAAATATAAAAAGATAACCTCTTAAGACTATGTAGTTTGTTTTGCTGTTTCACCATTTTCTTTTGCTTCTTAGGTGGCACCTTTCCGAGGATTTGAAATACCGGTATCTGACCAGGAGTTATGATATGTTAGTAAGTTTCATCCCCTTTGGAAATTGTCTCCCCCTTGGAGACTATAAGCTTGCTGAAGGCTCATTCTGAGAAGCATTTATTATTCCCCATTCACCCACCCAACCACATAGTGTTAGTTAGGCAGAATTATATACCACTGCAGATATAAATGTTTATCTCCCCCTGTTACTTTAATCTAAGACATAATAGCAAACCTTGTTTATAATTGAATATTTCTTGCAGTTATTGCAACACCAATCTGCTCTGTAAATTGCTGGAATGGTGCTCAGTTACTTATCCTGGGAATTTATTAGTTTATTGTAATTCAGTCCCTTGTAGATTAATTCCAAGAACTGGCCCTCAACAATTGTGTCTTAAGAGGTCATCTCTTTATATTTTCTACTTTTCACAAGCAAATGTAATTGCTGTTTCATGATTTTCTTTTGCTTCTTAAGTGGCACCTTTGTTGTTGTTTTTTTTTTTTTTTTTTGTGTGGAAAACTCAACAAACATACTATGGTCTTGCACACCAGCCTTTTTCTGAGATAGCATTCTTCTTAAAACCTACAAGGCAGAGGAGTCAAGTTAGCCCTCTCCGAGGTCACTGAGGGGAAACCATCAGGTTTCGAAGTACCGGTATCTGACCAGGAGTTATAATATGTTAGTGAGTTTCCTCCCCTTTGGAGATTGTTCCCCCCTTGGAAACTGTAAGCTTACTGAAGGCTCATTTTGAGAAGCATTTATTATTCCCCATTCACCCACTCAAGCACATAGTGTTAGTTAGGCAGAATTATCTACCACTGCAGATATGAATGCTTATATCCCTCTATTTCTTCAATCTAAGACATAAGAGCAAGCTTTGTTTATAATTGAATATTTCTTGCAGTCATTGCAACACACCAATCTCCTCTGTAAATTGCTGGAATGGTGCTCAGTTACTTATCCTGGGAATTTATTAGTTTATTATGATTCAGTCCCTTGCAGATTCATTCCAAGATTTGGGCCTCAGCACTTGTGTCTTAAGAGGTTATCTTTTTATATTTTCTACTTTTCACAAGAAAATTTAGTTTGTTTTGCTATTTCATGATTTTCGTTTCCTTCTTAGGTGGCACCTTTGGTTTTTTTTTTTGGTTTTTTTTTGAAAACTCAACAAGCATATTATGGTATTGCACACCGGCCTTTTTCTGGGATAGCATTCTGCTTAAAACCTGAAAGGCAGAGGAGTCAAGTTAACACTTTCTGAAGACACTGAGGAGAAACAATCAGGTTTCGAAATACCAGTCTCTGACCAGAACTTATGATATGTTAGTGAATTTTCTCCCCTTTGGAGATTGTCTCCCCCTTGGAGACTATAAGTTTGTTGAAGGCTCATTTTGAGAAGCATTTATTATTCCCCATTCAACCACTCAAACACATACTGTTTGTTAGGCAGAATTATCTACCACTGCAGATATAAATGCTTCTCTGCCTATTTTTCAGTCTAAGACATAAGAGCAAGCTTTGTTTATAATTATATATATATATATAATATATATATATATATAGAGAGAGAGAGAGAGAGAGAGAGAGAGAGAGAGAGAGAAGAATGGTACTGAGGATCAGCGCAATCTTAAAAACAGTGCTCAACCACAGTGGGAGCGACATTTGTTATATTAAAAATGCCATCGATTCAGCAAACAAAATGAAAAGCAGCACAGAAAAAAAGGAGGGTAACGAAAGGAAATCTTGTAACTGTACCAAAAAAGAACAGTGCCCCCTAAGCAACAAATGCCTTTATAACAACATTGTGTACCAAGCCACTGTAACATCGGAGAACGCAAAAGAAACATATGTAGGTATCACGGAAAACCAATTCAAAACTAGATATGCAAACCATAAACAATCATTCAACAAAGAAAGATACAAAAACCAAACAGAATTGAGTAAATACATTTGGAAACTTAAAGATAAAAACATAGACTACAACATATCTTGGAAAATTTTAAAAAGAGCAGCATCATACAACAACATTTCAAAAAAATGCAATCTATGCCTAACAGAGAAATACATTATACTATGTAAACCACAGTTGGCAACTCTAAATGTTAGAACAGAAATGGTTAACAATTGCAGGCACAGATGGAAGTTCCTATCAGCGAAAAAAACTAACACCTGAGAAACACATGTAGCACGGGAAAAAAACAACAGCAAACCAGCTAGCTATATATATACGTGGCACTGGCAACACAAGCTCATCACATCCTGACGACCGCAAAGCGTGAAACAAATTTGTAGATGTTTTTAGAAGCTTGATTTTAACTTGCTTTTAATATAACAAATGTCGCTCCCACTGTGGCTGAGCACTGTTTTTAAGATTGCGCTGATCCTCAGTACCATTCTCTTAACTGCTCCATACATTGAGCACTTTGAATCAGCAAATTTTAAAATGGAAAAAATCAATTTTAAACAATCCATCAAAAACATTCCGTTAGCTAAACCCCAGTGCTACATGAAGAAAATGATAGGACAAACGGAAAAATTCATCAAAAATATGAGATGGAAAGCATTTTTCTTTTTAAACCCCAACGCTAAAAAAGAGGATAAAAATACATATGACTTCAAGTCATGGCGAGTACCACCAGCCATTGAAGAAATGAAAACATTTGAAGAAAAAATGAGAAGAATGTTAGCCAACATAGAATTCAAAAAATCTAATAACAAATTTCAATCAGCGTTAGAAAAGGAAATTAAACAAATTCAAAATGACAACAAAATATTTGTGAAGGTGGATAAAACCAATAACGTTTACAAAATAGAACCTGAAGAGTACTCAAAACTCCTTGATAAAAATATCCAGAAAAATTACAGAAAGGCTGACAAGGCTACATATGATCATATCATAAAGAAAGAAAAGGAACTTGTGCACCAAATGGACCTAAGTGACAGAGTAGAGACCACAGCAGCTAGAGAAGCCTTTATTACACTTAAAGACCACAAACCCAATTTCTTGAACAACCCAACATGTAGACTGATAAACCCTTCCAAATCTGAACTAGGGAAAATTAGTAAAAAAATCTTAGAGAAAACCATAAAAAAACATAAAAGAAAACACTGAACTCAATCTCTGGAAAAACACATATGAAGTAACACAATGGTTCAAAAACCTCAATAAACAAGAAAATACAGTTTTTATAACATTTGACATAGTAGATTTCTACCCATCTATAGATGAAAAGCTACTAACTAAAGCTATAAAATTTGCCAACAAGTACACAGAAATATCAGGGTCAGAAATGGAAATCATTTTCCACACAAAGAAAACTTTACTGCACAATAAAAATGAAACCTGGATTAAGAACACAAGCAGGAATTCAACTTTCGATATCACAATGGGATCATATGATGGTGCCGAAACTTGCGAACTTGTCGGACTATTCATGTTATCCAATATTAAAAAAAAATTGGAAAACAAACTGGACTGTACAGGGATGACGGCCTTGCCGCTCTGAATGACAACCCTAGAAATATTGAAAATAAGAAAAAAGAATTGTGTAAAATTTTCCACAACCAAAACTTAAAAATCACAATAGAAGCAAACAAAAAGATAGTGAACTATTTAGACATAACGTTAGACCTCAACCAACACACGTATAAACCATACAAGAAACCAAATGACACGCCTGTTTATGTAAACATCAAAAGCAATCACCCACCCTCCATACTGAAAACAATACCCAAAAGCATAAATAAAAGACTATCCAATTTGTCATGTAACGAAACAGTATTCAACAATGCTACAGCTGAATACCAAGAGGCGTTACATAAAAGTGGCTACAATTACAAACTACGATACGATCCAGACAATGATACAAAAAGATGCAGAAAGAACAGGAAAAGGAATATCATATGGTACAATCCCCCATATGATGCAAGAGTTAAAACAAATGTAGGGAAAGAATTCTTTAAAATCTTGATATCATCTTTCCCAAAAGACCATAAATTATTTAAGATATTCAACAAAAACAACATCAAATTATCATATTCATGTATGCCGAACCTTAAAAATGCCATCGATTCAGCAAACAAAATGAAAAGCAGCACAGAAAAAAAGGAGGGTAACGAAAGGAAATCTTGTAACCGTACCAAAAAAGAACAGTGCCCCCTAAGCAACAAATGCCTTTATAACAACATTGTGTACCAAGCCACTGTAACATCAGAGAACGCAAAAGAAACATATGTAGGTATCACGGAAAACCAATTCAAAACTAGATATGCAAACCATAAACAATCATTCAACAAAGAAAGATACAAAAACCAAACAGAAGTGAGTAAATACATTTGGAAACTTAAAGATAGAAACATAGACTACAACATATCTTGGAAAATTTTAAAAAGAGCAGCATCATACAACAACATTTCAAAAAAATGCAATCTATGCCTAACAGAGAAATACATTATACTATGTAAACCACAGTTGGCAACTCTAAATGTTAGAGCAGAAATGGTTAACAATTGCAGGCACAGATGGAAGTTCCTATCAGCGAAAAAAACTAACACCTGAGAAACACATGTAGCACGGGAAAAACAACAACAGCAAACCAGCTAGCTATATATATCCGTGGCACTGGCAACACAAGCTCATCACATCCTGACGACCGCACAGCGTGAAACAAATTTGTAAATGTGTTTAGAAGCTTGATTTTAACTTGCTTTTAATATAACATATATATATATATATATATATATATATATATATATATATATATATACAATAAACTAATAAATTCCAAGGATAAATACTGAGCACCATTCCAGCAACTTACAGAGCAGCTTGGTATCGCAGTGACTGCAAGAAATATTCAATTATAAACAAAGCTTGCTCTTATGTCTTAGATATACTGTTAGTTAGGCAGAATTATCTACCACTGCAGATATGAATGCTTATTTCCCCCTATTTCTTCAATCTAAGACATAAGAGCAAGCTTTGTTTATAATTGAATATATATATATATATATATATATATATATATATATATATATAGGGGGAGATAAGCATTCATATCTGCCCCTATTTCTTCAATCTAAGACATAAGAGCCAGCTTTGTTTATAATTGAATATTTCTTGCAGTCATTGCAACACCAAGCTGCTGTGGAAGTTGCTGGAATGGTGCTCGGTACTTATCCTTGGAATTTATTAGTTCATTGTAATTTAGTCCCTTGCGGATTCATTCCAAGAACTGGCCCTCAGCACTTGTGTCTTAAGAGGTTATCTTTTTATATTTTCTACTTTTCACAAGAAAATGTAGCTTGTTTTGCTCTTTCATGATTTTCTTTTGCTTCTTAGGTGGCACCTTTGGTTGGTTTTTTGAAAACTCAACAAACATACTACGGTATTGCACACCAGACTTTTCTAGGATAGCATTCTTGTTAAAACCGAAAAGGCAGAGGCGTCAAATTACCACTTTCCGTGGTCACTGAGGAGAAACAACCAGGTTTCGAAATATCGGTATCTGACCAGGAGTTATATGCTAGTGAGTTTTCTCCCCATTGGAGAATGTCTCCTCCTTGGAGACTATAAGCTTGCTGAAGGCTCATTTTGAGAAGCATCTATTTTATTATTTTTTTCCCCATTCACCCACTCGAGCACATACTGTTAGTTAAGCAGAACTATCTACCACTGCAGATATGAATGCTTATCTCCCCCTATTTCTTCAATGTAAGACATAAGAGCCAGCTTTGTTTATAATTGAATATATATATATATATATATATATATATATATATATATTAGAGAGAGAGAGAGAGAGAGAGTTTTTCAATCATCAGTATGCCTTTTGTTACAGCTTCATAACTGTTACAAATGTTATGTTTACTACTACTATAATGATAATAATAATAATAATAATGAGGACAATTTCTATAGGGTCTATCTTAACGACGTAAACTACAGGGCGCTTTACAAGTTTTAACAATTCAACATCTAAAAGTAGAAGCAGGACACGTACGCACACAGCACACGCGCGCGTGGACACACACACACACACACACACACTGGAACATAATGTCACATACACAAACATGCTATATAACTCGGTGAACCGCTCATTTTTACACAAAGTGTAATTTAGTAATATTTCAGGTTGTATTCTGGAACTGGCGTTTGAACAGATAAGTTTAAAGTGCAGACTTGTAACTCGGAAGGAAGGCACATGACGTAGATGGAAAGACAGTGAATTCCAGAGTATTGCTGCAGAAAATGAGAATGCTCTAGAACCGTGCTGCTTCCGATTATATGAGGGAATTTGAAAAATTCGGTCATCAGAGGAAGAACGGAGGGAATATGTATTTCGGACCGATCTGAGAGATAGGTGGGCGCTTCACCTGTGATATCCTTATGACATAGACACGCCGACTTATACTGAATTCTGTGCTCGATTTTGAGCCAGTGTAATTTCTTCAAGAGATCCGAAGTATGATGCTGTTTTGGCACTTTGAAGATAATGCGAGCGGCTGAATTTTGAACACGTTGTAGTGGCTGGAATAAGGCTGCAAGAACACAAAGGAGGAGAGCATTACAATAATCTTGTCTTGACAGAATGCAGGAAAACGCCAATGTCTTCTGTCCTGTACTGTAAGGAAAGGTCTGATAGAGCTGATGCGACGGAGTTCGAGAAAGGATGCTTGGCAGATTATGGCTATGTGGTGTTTCAGGGTGAGATCAGAGTCGAGATAGAAGCCAAGGTCACGAACAAATTGCATAAATGATATGTCAGTGGAGCCTAGGACTATTGACTATCATTAATATACTTATTATTCTTTACAGTATTTCTGACATTCTAGTTTGCCACTTTTCCAGCCTCCTATAACATCACTATCATTACTATAATTGGTTATAATCATGAGTATTATCAAAAATTTGATATACATATTAGCATTATTAATATACCTATCAGAGTCCATCCTTCTCATAACTTATACCTTCCTTCTCTTCGCTCTTTCTGTCCTCCCCCCCCCTCCCTCCCCCCCCCCCTTCTCTTAGTATTAGTATTAGTACTATTATTGCCATTACTATTATCAATATTATTGTCAATCATTTTTTTCATTACATTTCTGTATCATGCTCTTATTATCAGTACTATTATTACCATTACCGTTGCTGTAGTTGTTAGCATTATCATCATTATTATCAATACGATTGTTATTGTTAATATTACCATTACTACCATTAACATCACCATCTCCATCACCACTAAGACCGTTGCCACGGCAACCTTGCTGTTTAAGAATCCTCTTACCCACTCTCCCTTCTCCCATACTACAACTGTTATTGCAATATTATCACCGAAAACTGTAGTAATCCTGTCTTTATTTTATTTTTTTATTTTTATTTTGATCATCCTCATTACCATTATCATTATTCCTATCAGTAATTATAACTATCATCATTACTACTTCGACTCACACATTGTCTCCTTGACAGCCTCGTTCTCATTCAACGCCCATCTTGCGCTGAAGTGAATGAAAATAAGTGATTGCTCGTTCATTTTCGTTGTCCTGAGTGTTGTGTATCTTGCCTGAAGAAGACCTAAGCGGTCGAAACGCGTCGCGTTTTGTCTTAGGATTTGTTTGTCTACGTTTTCTGGGCGGTTCGCTATTAATTACAGTTAAAAATTTGTTTAATATAATAGGCGTGGTAGTGGTCATGATCATGCAATAGTATTTGTAGCAGCATGAATAGCAGTTCAATTTCAAATTCATGTCGTTGATAGGTCAGCCAACTGCGGAAAGGAAGAAGGAAGGGGGGCGTTTTTAGGGTTGTAGCAGTAGCAGAGCAGCGGCAGCAGAAGCAGAAGCAGTACTAACAGCAACAGAAGTAACAGTAATAAGAATAATAACAGTGGTGATGGTTGTTGTTGCTGTAGCTGTTGTTGTTTTACATTACAGACCACGTCTTTTTATGGACATCAGGGAAGATCTGAAAGCAAAGCCGGAGCTAGCGTTGAAGAAACGAAGGAGAACAAAGGCAAAGGACAGGAAGTGAACACAGGAAAAGGAGAACAGGAGAGAGCTGCACCGGAAGAACAAGGAAAGTTGAGGGGAAAGAAAGTCTCTCGTTCGTTATGTAATATAATGTAAAAGGATATTTATAGAGCGCTTTACCTCGCAAGAGCCCAAAGCGCATATTACACAAAAAACATGATAAAATTATAATTCTAATTCAAAGCGCGCGCGCGCACACACACACACACACACACACACACACACACACACACACACACACACACACATGCGCGCTCTCACGCTCGCGCATACACACAATACACAGAAACACACACACACACACACACACACACACACACACACACACACACACACACACACACACACACACCGCCGAAAAACTCACACACGCAGACAGACAACTGAGCGCGTTCAACACCACCAAACACGCGCAGAGTGGTTAAGTGGATATCGTTAATCAGTCCGAGGGTAAAGATGGGTCTTTAGGGAGGTTTTTAAAGTCTCTAAGGAGTCCGTGTTACGCAGAGAAGAAGGGAGACTATTCCACAGAGCAGGTGCCTGGTAAGAGAAAGATCGTTGGCCTGAAGTTTTCAGGCGAGCGGGGGGAAGCCGAAGGAGACGAGAATCGGTGGATGAGCGTAAGTTGCGAGACGGAACATAGAGATGGAGGAAGTCAGAGAGGTAGGAGGGAGCCAGATTATTCAGTGATATGGTACCAGTTGTATGAAAAAAATAAAGAGAAGGTACAGTCAAACTACGACTGTGTAAAAAAAATTGATAAAAGTCTGTGGCATGATAACGACATGTAAATCAGAATGTTAAATAAATAGGGGGACAGGAGGCAGTAAAAGAGAAAATGAAAATTAGTAAAGAGATGATACACTATCTGCTGTATATCCACGACATTACATCACCTTAATGTTGTCACCTGAGAACGACCAAAGGGTTCCTTTCGTCCCTTTTCTTTCACTTTTACAAGAGCGAGAGGCCATGGATATCTACAGTGTGCAATGGAAATTGTATATTTGGTCCAACCGAGGTGAGACAGAGTCACAGAGTGTTGACAGGGCTGTTGTCTGTAGTGTTTGAACTCACTCCTTCACAGACAGACTGTTGACAGTGTCTGTTGTCTGTAGTGTTGGAACTCACTTCTTCATAGACAGAGTGTTGACAGTGTCTGTTGTCTGAAGTGTATGAAGTCACTTCTTCATAGACAGAGTGTTGACAATGTCTGTCGTCTGTCGTGTTTGAACTCACTTCTTCATAGACAGAGTGTTGGCAGTGTCTGTTGTCTGTAGTGTATGAAGTCACTTCTCTATAGACAGAGTGCTAACAGAGCCTATTGTCTGTAGTGTTTGAAGTCGCTTCTTCATAGACAGAATGCTGAAAGGGCCTGCTGTCTGTAGTGTCTGAGCTCACGTCCCGGAAGGCTAGGTCTGTGTGGCGTTCCTATCCACTTGACGTTATGAGAGATAATTTCAGGTGTAAGTAATTCCACATTCCCCTCCACATGACGTAGTAACGGATTATTTCAGGTGTCAGAGATGCCGCAGTCCCCTCCGCATGACGTAGTTACGGATTATTTAAGGTGTCAGAGATGCCAAAGTCCCCTTTACGTGACGTTATTATTGATAATGTCATGTGTTGGAGATAAGACAGTCCCCTAAACATTTTCACTTGTTGGAGATCACACAGTCTCCTTCGGGTGACCTTACTATGGAAGATTTTAGTGGTGAGAGATGAGACAGTCCACGCCAAGAGGACCTGTGATGTGAAAGGCAATGCAGCTGTCTATGTAGACAAGGACTGTACAGGTGAACAGGTAGATATTTCCGGGTTTGTAAGAAGAGAAGAAGGAAACAACCCACAACAGTGTTGACTGTTTACACTGTGGACCATAAGAGTATACCTGCTTTCCTGTCAACTCCTCCTCGCCTCCTCCCCCTCCCCACCAGCCTGTACCCAAAGATCTGGCAAATTATCAGGGCATGTGGCATTCAGAATGACAGAAAGACTTCGAGGTGAAGACAAATTTTGAGATAAGATTGAATAAAGCATCAAGGGGATCTAACATAAAAGAGAAATTGTAATTACGCGAAGCCTCTCATATATTCAGATCTATTGGACTATGGTCTCTCACTTCTATCAAGACTGATGAAAAAAAAATCTACCTGCAAAAAGAACCCTGTGGTAGTTTTTAACGATCGTGTATGTTTCACTACGGTGGAAGAGATCATATTCCTAGAGAGAGCCATATCTACTCGTAAAACATTAACTTGCTGTTGTCAATATAATCACTGATTTTGGTGGAAGAAATCTGATTGCCGGTGTCATTGTAATTATTGATTTTTTTTTTTTTAAAGAAATAGGATTGGGTTTGTCACTGCGTTTTGGTTGAACATAATTATGTTGTTGCCATTGTCATTGTAAATTATTGGATTTTGCTGGAAGATATGCAATTTTCGTTGTCGTTACAATCATTGAATTTCGATGGAAGAGATATGGTTGTGTTTTCACTGTAATT
>CM065748.1:11316055-11343555 GCA_033310375.1 Conus canariensis
GCAGTGGTAGATAATTCTGCCTAACTAACAGTATGTGCTTGAGTGGGTGAATGGGGAAAAATAAAATAAATGCTTCTCAAAATGAGCCTTCAGCAAGCTTATAGTCTCCAAGGGGGAGACAATCTCCAATGTGGAAGGAAACTCACTACCATATAACTCCTGGTCAGATACCGATATTTCGAAACCTGATTGTTTCACCTCAGTGACCGCGGAAAGTGGTAATTTGACTCCTCTGCGGGGATAGCATTCTTCTCAAAACCGAAAAGGCAGAGGAGTCAAATTACCACTTTCCACGTTCACTGAGGAGAAACAATCAGGTTTCGAAATATCGGTATCTGACCAGGAGTTATATGGTAGTGAGTTTCCTTCCACATTGGAGATTGTCTCCCCCTTGGAGACTATAAGCTTGCTGAAGGCTCATTTTGAGAAGCATTTATTATTCGTAGAATGCGTCCAAGAGAAAAGAAATTGAAGTCTTTTGACTGCAGATCTAAACATGTGTGTATCTTAACACACACACAGACCAGTTTCAACGTGAAACTGAGTGGACACTGAAATGACCACCACCGTGTTAGCACCAACAACTGTGTTGAGTGCTACGTTACATCCTTAAATAAAATATCATTCAGTGCCAAATGATTCATTCGCCTTAAAGACCTAAAACACTATTGTGAGGGATCAACGATCCCGTCAAAATTAACACAGTACTTACTTTCCGTATCGGGCCATCCCTATTCCAATAATGAACCAGCTTTGCCCGATGTAGACATTTTCTGCTGTCAAAGTGAAAACAATATTGGTTTTGAACGTGAAATAAGCACCGTTTGCAAGTCAGCTGCACATGGTTTTGCTGAGCTGCCTTGAAGAAATATGGTAATGACTGTTGGCCTATTAGGTTGGAGCTGCGAAACCTTCAAACCAATAAGTCTTTGGTTTTCACTCCGTGATTTACGTCATTAGACCAAATATAGGAAATCCACTGGAACATTAAATGTTCTGTCTGTCTGTCTGTCTGTCTGTCTCTCTCTCTCTCTCTCTCTCTCTTACTCACTCACTCACTTAGTCACTCTCTGTCTGTCTGTCTGTCTGTCTCTCGCTCTCTCTCTCTCTCTCTAAATTTCTGGAGCCTAAATACTATGGAGAACTTTATTTATTTAAGGTAACTTTATTGCGCCAACATGGCGGATTAGTCTGAGGACTTGCAGCAAAGGGAAAAAAAACTATGGCAAAATCAAAAACCCCATTGACACGGAGGAAGCCCAAAAAGCTGTCTAAATCGACGGATGTCGAAATATTAGCCACAGGAAGTGCCGGCAGTGAGCAAAATCCAGTTTCTGAGAACATCCATCAGACTGATGAAGAAACGGCCAAAAGTCTAAAAAATTCACCCAGTGACCACCATCTACCTGAGGTTTTAGAACACGCTCAACGAACCTGCTTTTGTGAAAAAGCCCTCTCTGAGATCAAGGGGCTAAAGGACGTCATTCTGAAAATGAGTGAAAGAATCTGCAGTCTAGAAGAGAGTGTACGGAAGGCACGCACTACATCAGCGTCGCGAGAGGAGACCACCATCGAGGCACGGCAAGGAGAGAGGAGCAAACCACATACCATCTGTTCTGCAACCCGGACCAGCTCCCTCCAAGGCAACGGTGAGTGTGACACTCGATCACCTTCACTAACTTACCCATCATACGCCGCCTGCCTGAAATCCCCTTCAAAAAAGGCAAAAACATCGCCAGCAAGGTCAGGCCAGAATTGTGACGTCAAACATTAAGAATGACGCTGATTCTTTTACACACGAACACAAATCCAAGCCTGTCATGTCGTCAAAAGATAATGATAAGAGGGATGACGTCAACCAGTCTGGTCTGCCTAAGGTTATTCTGTTCCATGATTCCACGATGGGGAAGATAAACCCACGTCGTTTGGGGTACGCGTACGGTGTACATCTGGTTTCAAAACCATCCTACCGATTGGAGGCCTGTGCAAAAAACCTAGGCGACACCAAGACGGTGAAGACTGCTGACTGCTTGGTGTTTCACTGTGGGATCAACGATCTAAAAGGAAAAGATCCTAAGACAGTCGTGTCAGAGATGTCCGCACTTGTAAAACAAGCAAAAGTAAATCATCCAAACACCAAGATAGTTGTTAGTAGAGTGGCCCCAGTGAAGGATCGACATCTGCAAAGCAAGCGGGAGATGTTCAACGCCCTACTCCTTGCAGAGCTCCCCATGCACAACGTGTCCCTTCTGTCCCATGAGAACTTGGACTCCACGAACAACAGGCTGATGAAGGACTCCATCCACCCGTCAGACAGGGGCACCAGCATCCTCGCTGGCAACATGGGGCGTCACGTCCACCGCATCTTTTGGGAACGGCCCCACAGGAGGCGCCCCCAATACCCTGCCGGTGGACATGGTTTCAGTGGTCATCGGGGACCATCCAGCAACGGCTACAGGCCTGCGCGCATCTCCAGAGTGCCTTTCCCCTGGTGCTCTCGACAACCTTGGGTCCCCATCTTTCAACCTTATTGACTTTGCCCAACGTCTGTTTATAACGTTTTATTCTACCAATTATTATGAAACATGTTGACAATTGTATTACTGTTCTACAATGGAACTGTAGATCCATCGTTAAAAATCTACTTCATTTTGAGAACTACATTTATTCCAACAACTTTTGTATTTTGGCTTTGCAGTCTCTATATGTAGAACCAAGCAAATTACCTCAATTCAAGGGATTCTACTACCCTCCTTTATATAACTGTAGTACATCAACTAAAAGAGTTTCAGACTGCAATATATGTTAGATCAGATCTTAATTATAGATCTTTGAAGTTAGATCTCAATTCAATAGCTAAAGATAAAGAAGAATTTTTTATTACCGGGTTATCATTAAAAATCAGCAAAGATTCTAGTATAAATATACTTTCTGTATATTATCCAAAAGGCCCAAACACAGATAATTCAGACTGGATAAGACACCTTCCTTCTTCAGAAAAAAATTGGATCATATTGGGAGATTTCAATGCACATTCTCCGTTTTGGGAACCAGATTGCTCTGTCACAACATGTAATCGCTTTGTTGAAAATATTGTGGATTCCAAATTAGTTCTATTGAATGATGGAAGTATAACAAGAGTTCCTGATATTTCAAATCATAGGCCAACCTCTATTGACTTAACGTTAGTATCTCCTGATATATCATTGAATGCTAGTTGGATAACAGAGGAAGACACATTAGGAAGTGATCATTTCCCTATTGTTCTTACACTAAATGAAAAGATTCAAGATGAAGAAAAAGTTGAAGATATGATTCCTAAGTTTTTATACAATAGTGCTGACTGGAACCTCTATGAGTCGACTCTATTGTCAATAGATCATAATTCCATGGAACATGAAGACACTGATATATTTTATGAGAACTTCAGAAAAGCTGTTTTATACGCTGCTGAAAAATCAATGCCCAAGCGTAAATGCTATAATGATAAGAAGTACAGAGGAAATGGATGGTGGAATGAAGAATGCGCAGAAGCAGTGAGCAGTAAAAAGAAAACTTATAAAACATGGCTAAAGGACTGAACTGAAGAAAATTTTATTGCAATGAAACGTGCAAAATGTCACAGTAACAGAGTTGTGGCCAAAGCAAAACGTATCTATTTCACTACGTTTTGCCATTCAAAAATATCTACATCAAAGGACATGCACAAAGTATGGAAGAAGGTTAAAGAATTAAAGAACAGATGCCATTTACCATCATATCCCATTAAATTAGATAACAACGCTATCCCCACATCAGCAGAAAAAGCAGAGTTATTTGTTGAAGTGTTTTCAAAGAATAATTCATCATCAAGTCTTACATCAAATATAAGAAGCTACCGAGAAGAGGAAGAGAAAAAACATATTTATTGGGACCCTCCTCCAGATGAAAATCATTACTTAAATTCTTTTATAACCTTTGAGGAATTTAATGATTCATTGGAGTGTTTTACTTGCAATACCACTGCTGTTGGCATCGACGGGATTTCATATCAATTGCTCTGCCATTTGCCTTTATCTTGGAAGCAATTACTTCTCTCATTTTACCAAAAATGTTGGTTAAATGGAACTCTCCCTACTATCTGGAAGAGGACGGTTGTAATACCAGTTCCAAAACAAGGTAAACGTAGATCCGAAATTGGCAGTTATCGTCCAATAGCTTTAACATCGCAGGTTGGTAAGATATTGGAAAAAAATGTTGAACGTCATATTTTACATTTCTGCGAAAAGAACAATATTCCAAACAACCAAGCAGGTTTCAGGAAAGGAAGATGTACAACTGATCATCTGGTCAAAATTACGAATCAAGTTAAAAAACAGTTTTCCAGAAGAAAAAGTACACTTGCTACTTTTTTTTATATTAGAAAAGCTTATGACAGTGTATGGCATGCTCGTCTGCTTTATAAGCTAAAACATATTGGAATTAGTGGAGCAATGTATCAATTTGTAAAATGTTTCTTGTCTGGGAGATCTATTTGTACAAGAATTGGCACATGTTATTCGTCATTCAAGGACATTGATATTGGAATTCCTCAAGGATCTATCATTGCTCCAATTCTTTTTACTATTCTTATTCATGATCTCCCAAACGTTCCATCTAACAATATCCATCTCGTTCAATATGCTGATGACATTGCTATATGGATGAATACAAACGTCAGAAAACAAACAAATAAGAGAGTTATAACACATGTTCAAAAACTATACCAAGCTGAGCTAGATAAGTTAGATTTATACATGAAGAAAATGGTTTAGAACTTTCGGGAGAAAAGACACAATTAATGCTTTTTATTAATGGTGATACTCCAAAGCATCCTCCTCAGCTTGTTATAAAAGGCAACACTCTTAAATATTCAAAAGCTGTAAAATTTTTAGGAGTCTATTTAACCCCTAAGTTAAAGTGGCGATATCATATTGAACACATAATAAGTAAAGCTAGACAAAGATTAAATTTTCTCAAAATAATTAATGCTCAGTCATGGGGACAAGATACTCAAACACTTTTACACCTTGCTACCAGTTTAGTTCGATCGAAATTAACTTATGGTCAAGAGGTTTATTTCTCAGCTCCACAGACGCTGCTAAAAAAATTACAAAGCATAGATAGTAAGACCGTTAAGTTGGCACTTGGTGTGCCAGTACACACAAATACGCTCAAAACATACAGAGCAGCTAATCTGTTAACTCTTGAGGACCAACGGAAGTTGGCCACCGCAAAGTATGTGACTAGATGTCTTTCAGTTTCTAATTCAGTGACAAATGACATTTTTCTTGACTCAAGACAGGATTTCCCTAAAAGAGCGCAAAACATTTCATATCTTCAACCTATTAGAAACTATACAGATGATCTTTTTAAGAGTTGTGATATTGATATTACATCAATTTCAAGTAGTCCCATAATACCCATTATTCCTCAATGGGAGCATATTTCTGCTAGATTCGATACAGATTATACAACTCTAAAAAAAGAGGATAACATCAATCTTATATCCGTTGAAGCAAAAGAACATATAGAAAATAAGTATCCGAATCATTTAAAGATTTTTACAGATGGTTCAGTTTTGGAATCATACACAGGGGCTGGATTTGCTATTCCTGCTTTCAAGATAAGAAAGTCATTTTGTTTAGGAAAAGGTTTTTCTGTATTTACTGCAGAACTATATGCAATTCTTATGGCCTTATCCTTCATAGCTGATATTGATACTGTGATTTATAGCATTTTACTTTGTGTTGACTCAAAATCTGTTCTTTACAGTCTGCAAAACTGGAATGCAAAAGTTCGAAAAGATTTGATATTTGACGTAAAATACTTAATACATTCAATTATATGTAAAGGTATTAATGTAGAATTTTGTTGGATTCCATCTCACTGTGGTATCTGGGGGAATGAAATGGCTGATAGATCAGCGAAAGAAGGAGCTATTAGAAAATATCCTGATAGTACACTAAAATTAGAAAAACATGAAATAAATTCGTTGTTAGAAAGTCGTATAATGACAGAAAAGCTTCCTTCAAAGTCAAAAATATTACCGTGTTCGAGATCCTTGTCTAGTCTCATTTACAAAATTCGATTAAATTCATGGAAAACTAAATTTTCAAAAAATGTAGAATGTGCTTGTGGTCATCCAATATCAATTGAACATATTCTTTTTGATTGCCCATTGCTATCCCTGTTATACAACATATCTGGGATAGATGTACAAAAATGGGATCTTTAAATGATATAATCTACAGCGAAGAAATGATACAAATTGCATCAGTTTTATCTAGTACTATACTTGCAAATTTATTGTAAACATGAAATCATTTATAGTTATTGTATTAATGTTTATATGTAGCCTTTCACCCACGAGTGCATATTCACACACACACACACGCACACACTCACACACACACACACACACACACACACACACACACACACACACACACACACACACACACCACTCTACACACACACGCACAGTCATGCATACGCACAGTACACAAACACACACACACACACACACACACACACACACACACACACTCACACACACACACACTCACACACACACACACACACACACACACACACACACACACTCGCGCGCGCGCGCGCGCGCAAACACAGGCACAAATTCTTACGCAGCCCGTTTTAATTTTTTTTTAATTTTTTTTTTTATTGGTTTATTTTTAGTCTAATATCACCATTGTTGTGAACAGACGTTAAATTAAATCAATCAAATCAAATCAGATAACTTTACTGATGGCATGCAGTAAACCTGAGGTTATACGCAATTTGTCGTTGTTTTTGTATAAGGCTTTTAAATGCAGAGAAATAGCTACTTCATAGTGTTGCTTCATGTGCCTGCCATAGCCGGAGTTGAAGTGTGTATTTATCTATTCATTTATGCATATTTTTTACTTTATTATTTAGTAATTATTTTTCTCAGGGTAGTGGCGATCGTAATGATATCTATCGGTAGTTAATTACTCCAGCTCTTCTCTCTCTCTCTCTCTCTCTCTCTCTCTCTCTCTCTCTCTCTCTGTTTCTCTCTCTCTCTCATTCATCTTTTATTTCTAGAATCCCTTTTACCTTCTTCACAGGGAGAGGACGGCTGGACGCTGATATCTATGCTATGTGTCAATTCTAATGGGACTTGGAGAGATTTGGTGAAGGTGGGCTTTAAGAATTTTTTTTTTTTTTTTTGCTGTCCCAGCCTCTGCGCCACCTCAGAGGCAGTGCACCCACGGTGCTTATTCCGACACCATCCACAGCCACAGCCCGGTCCAGCCCACCACAGCCCCGGCACTGGCAATCCACAGGGAGCAGTCAATGTCAAGTCTTCAAGAGGCAACCCACCGGAGGAGACACTGCACTGCTGCCGAGTCACTTCGGTGGTGTTCAGTGGCGCCTGTTCTGATCTAACATATGCAGGACACCACCTACTAAGCCCCCTACTGACGACGATAATTGCTTAGTCGCGGAGCCGGCGTGAGCGAGCTCTCCCTCCAGAAGGCGCCACCACGTCCGTCCAACGACAGCTCCCATGGACTCGCCGATACCGGTGACCCCGGCGGAACCAAACCAAGGCCACAGACGTGGAGAGGACATCGAAATTGAGGTCACCATGAGAGCAAGGCATGAAGGGCCACATAATTTGAGACATTTTTTTATGCTGATCGATGAGAATGAGAATGATGAAGATGATGCTACGGATTTCCATTTCGGTCTGAGGCTTACATGACAGGGCTGTACTCTACGCTTCCTTTCATAATATATCCCGGCGTCAACCAGGCCGGAGAGATAATTTGAGCAACGCTCTCAGAAACGTATCCATTAAGTGGATGAAACTCGACTGTGTGGTCCCAGTCTTCCCAACTGAGTCCGCAGCAAACTCAACTCTGGGTATGAGCCTGTCGGGGCAAAAAAAACCCCACATAACTCTGATGGGATTCGAACCCACGACCTCCCAGCCGGGAGTCCGCGACGCTAACCACTTCGCCACGGCGGCTGGTAGAAATTTTCTTTTTTCGTTTTCTTTTTCTTTTTTTTTTTCTTTTACAGGGAGAGGATGGGTGGGTGCTGTCGTCTATGCTCTGTGTTAATTTTAATGGGACTTGGATAGATTTGGTGACAGTGGGTTTTAAGATTTTTTTTCATAGCTCAATGTCTTCTTTGATTGACTAATCCCCCCCCCCCCCCCCCCCCCCCCCCCCACCTCTTCCTCTTATTCTCTTACACCTCCGTCTTTTATTCTTTGCGGTAACTGAGTAAAGGATGGATGTCTCTCAAATGATTGATTATTTTTCATTATATAGAGAATGTTTACTAATCACTGACGTTTTTTCCCCCCATATACATAGAACTGTTTTATTAACTTTTGATAATCTCACCTGCTGCCCCGTCTTTTGCCTCCCCAGTATATACAACATTACTCACAACATTGTGTGAAAATTTCTGCTTTGTATCCAACACTGTTGAAGTTACTAGTGAAGAACAGGTGTCACAATCACAAGTTTCTGTTTTTCCCTTCACTGCTCTTTCAGTTTTCTGGTGAACCAACGTATCACATAAGTTTTTATCCCGTCTGTATGCAGGCATCGGTAGTTTATGGAATACTTTGCGCATGTATTCTGACTTACATAGTGTGTCACTATGTCTCTTTAGAACAACTTGTACATCTGGAAATAATCTTGAAAATGTCAACACTAGTGATACATAAAAATCACTCTACGATGGAGTAGAGAACAAATTGAATTCCTTGACACTCTGGTTAAGTTAGAGAATGGCCATGTCTACACGGATCTATTCAGGAAAGATACTGATAAACAGTTATACCTCAGGCAGGATTCTTATCACCCCCCACATACAAAAAACTCTCTAGCATATGGGATGGGTGTTAGGTTGAGAAGAATCTGTGAAAAAGATGAGGACTATTTAAAACACAGATCTGAACTTAAGAATCAGTTGCGCAAACGCGGCTGAAAACAGTTGATAACATGGATAGGAACCAACTTCTTCAGAAAAAGAAAGAAAGAAAGAAAGCAGTGAAAGAGTACCACGAGTGTTGACATTTTCAAGATTCACTTGCTAGCATGCAAGCGTTTTCTGGGAGTTCCACTCAAGACCCCAAACAAAATGGTATATAGGGAACTGGGGAGATACCCCCTCTTTATTAACTCCTACGTAAGCGCGATTCGATATTTGTTCAAACTGATTAGTATGGAACAGAACTGATTACCGCAGCAAGCATATAGTATGCAGGTAATCCTTGATCAGAATGGTAAAAATGCTGGGTAACAAATATAAGAGAATTGTTATGTGAGACTGGTTTCAACTTGGTATGGTTACAACAGGATGTTGGCAATGTTCGTTGGTTTTTTAGGCATATTCAAGCAGAGATTAATTGATATGTTTATACAAGAGTGGACTGGAGCGATTAGAGATAAGCAAAGATATGCAAGCTATAGATCTTTTAAAGTCGTTTTTGAAAGGGAAATTTATCTTTGTAGCATTGATGTGTTTTGTTTCAAAGTAGCTTTTTCACATGCAAGATTGAATGTTTTACCTTTGAATAACAATTTGTTCAGATATAGTCACAATTCATAAGACAGAAATTGTCCGTTTTGTGTTAATTCTGTAGAAGATGAAAACCACTTCTTATGTAAGTGCTCACTTTATAATGATTTAAGGGAAGCGTTTATCTCAAATATTATTCAATTACCACTGTCAATTATTCTTCTACCACGAAATAATAAAAGAACTTTTCAAGTTTCAAAAAATATTTTTTACGCAATTCCTAGAAGACAAGTTTATTCAGGTCGTGTATTAAGATGAAAATGCTACTAAAATTGACAACATTTTCGTAAATATTTTTTTCTTGTTTTGTTCTCCTTTGAAGTAATTTTTTGACACCCATTTTTTTTTGTCCATATACGCTCTTTTCTGAAAGAGTATTATCGTAGATACGTTTGTATATACTTTTGAATCTGGATTCTTTTTGTGTATTGACGTATCCAGTTGTAAAAAGTAATCATGATGTTTGTGGATGATTTCATTATTTACTCCTCCCCAATCCCCTTGACCCATTGTCTTCCCCACTCCTCCCCCCCCCTCCCCCCCTCCCCCCCCTTCCCCCCCTCCCCCCCTCCCGCAAATCCATTTGTATTATGGTCTGTGGCCAATGTTCAATAAAGTTCGTTCGTTCGATCATACGTTCGTTCTCTCTCTCCCTCCCTCCCTCCCTCCCTCCCTCCCTCCTCTCTCTCTCTCTCTCTCTCTCTCTCTCTCTCTCTCTCCTCTCTCTCTCTGTGTGTGTGTGTGTTCCTTGTCATTTACTGTATTTGCACAGAGGGCTACCATCATGGCAAAAAGAAATTATTTGTCCACTGTTTATTTGTTTGTCTGCCCGTCTAACTCGTTTATGCAATAATGCACTAAATAATAATCTCTGAACACCTGGCTGACATCTGCCACCATCGGCCCAAACCAGTCGCTCTACATTTCAACCATGCCAACACAACATCAACCATGTCAAAGTCCTAGCACTTTGGCAATCACAGAATGACAACTTGGAGCGCCTTATGCATGAATCCCATATTGCCAAACTTGGCACCCTCCATCCTCATGGTATCAACATCCAAAAATAGTATGTACCATTCCATCTCTGCAGCGCCAGCCTGCAATATCCTCCACCCACACACACGCATACTACCATACATCCCACTCTTTACCTCAGAGATAAGTTACAGCGATCATCCTTCCCCCTTTCCCTACGCTTTCTGAGTTACTGCATTTGCTATATCAATGTAGTCACTCCATCCCACCACCCCTGGCTCACCTAGTAATGACGGGTGCAGTGGTGTTGGTGGGGATGGTGGTGGCTGGGGATAGTGGTAGGGTGATCAGTGAGTGAGGCCGACATTACAAATGGAACACACACACACACACACACACACACACACACACACACACACACACACACACACACACACAGAGATATTGATAAAATGTATTGTAGCTTTTCTGAATCAGTCTTGAAAGCTGCAACCGAGGCAATTCCAAAATTTAGTCAGACAAAATCCTCTAAACACGCTGGCAAGGTCTGGTGGACGGAATCCTGCAAAGATG
Source organism: Conus canariensis (assembly GCA_033310375.1). Lineage (NCBI taxonomy): Eukaryota > Metazoa > Mollusca > Gastropoda > Neogastropoda > Conidae > Conus > Conus canariensis. Next base: position 11,327,210 of record CM065748.1, read on the forward strand.
CTGTTAATAAAATGAAACCAAAGTTCAAAATACACGCAAAAGACAAAAAAGTAGATGACTTACTCCCATGAAACGGGCAAGAAATGAAAGTACCAGGATTATAGACAAAGCCAAAAGCGATTACTGGTCATCATTTTGTGTAAATGAAGTTAATGATAACAAAGATTTTAAAAAGGTATGGGCAAAGATACACGAAATGAAACATGGAATACATTTACCCGCTTATCCAATCACCTTAGGGCATGAACAATTCCCAACATCAGCTCAAAAAGCTGAACCGTTTGCTGATTTTTTTGTGTGCAAAAAATAGCTCCAAAATTAGTCTCTCAGACAAGTACAGAACTTTGAGGGAAGACCAATCAAATAACCATATCTATTCTGACCCAGAAGAAAACAACGAACATTATTTAAATGCAGAACTAGCATTAGAAGAATTAAGAAATGCTATATCGTCAGAGAAAACAGAGAAAACATCATTTGGTTTAGATGCAGTCTCAAACGAAATGTTAAGGAACCTTCCAATCAATTTTACATTTCTGTATACCATTATGAAAAAATGTTGGATAGATGGGAAGACTCCATCTGTTTGGAAAGATTCTGTCATTGTGCCCATTCTCAAGCAGGGCAAACCTAACTCTGATATTAATAGTTATCATCTTATCACTCTCACCTCTCATACTGGTAAACTAATGGGAAAAATGGATTAAATAGACTCACTTATCATTTTGAAAAAAAAAACAAAACCGGACATGTTCCTACTGCTCAGGCTGGGTTTAGAAAAGGCCGATTGACTGTTGATCACCTTGTAGAGCTTACAACTCAGATAAAACGTCAATTTGCCCGGAGAAAAATGTACTTGCAACTCTTTTCGATGTCAAAAAGGCGTATGATCAAGTCTGGCATGACCGACTTTTATATAAACTTAAAATGATAGGTCTCTCTGGTCACATTTTTCATTACTTCAAAGAATTTCTGGCTAACAGAACAATTCAAACAAAAATAGGAAATACATATTCTAGCAAGAGATTTGTGGAGATGGGCATCCCTCAGGGTTCTGTAACTGCCCCTTTGCTTTTTAATATCCTAACGCATGATCTCACAAAAAGTATTTCTAAAAATTCCAGTTTAGTTCAATATGCTGATGACAAATGTTTATGGATGAATGTTACTTTAAAAAAGAACACACCTTTAAGGTCAATTACATACATGAAAAACTTATATCAAAGAGACTTAGACAGTATCGCTAGATTTATGTTTGAGAATGGGTTATGTCTGTCTGCTGAGAAATCTCATATGATGCTTTTTGACGCTGGTGGAAGTTTTCATGATCTCCCTACTTTTAAGATAGATGACACTATGCTTACCTACACATCTTGCATAAAGTTTTTAGGTGTACATCTTACTTCAAAATTATCATGGAACACACATATTGAATATATCATAACTCAAGCAAGGAAAGCTCTTAATCTTCTTAAAGTTGTGGGTTACCAGAGTTGGGGACAGGATACGTGCATTTTAATGCATTTATCAAACTCTCTGGTCAGGACAAGGATTTCATATGCACAGGAAGTATATTTTTCAGCTCTTAAGTATATTTTTTAAAAGTTACAAAGCACAGATTGCAAGGCATACAGAATAACCCTGGGAGTTCCCCTTTACGTTTCCATTTTAGGGACATATCATGAAGCGGGCGTTTTGCCCGTGGATGCTTATCGGAAATTAGCTTGTGCTAAATACATTCGAAGATGTTCTACTGTTCAGAACTCAAATGAGGATGAACTTGATATGCGATCTGATTTAGATTTTCCAAAACGCGCAAAAACAATACGATCAAATAAAACCATCCTCACGTACTCCTCAAACCTGTTGAAATCTGCCAAAATTGATCACAAAACCAAAGTCCCACGTTATCCCCTGAGTCCCATTCCTAACTGGGACCTTATCCCGGCAAGGTTTGATTATAAATACACTGATTTGCAAAATAATGTTAATAATAACGTCTTAGGTGCTATGGCCAAGTCACACATTGACGATAGTTATCCTAATCACTCAAAAGTTTATACAGACGGATCCCTATTAAATGGCAATGCTGGTTCCGGCTTTGTTATTCCTGCTTTGAAAGCAGATAAATCTTTTCATCTTGGAAAGGGGTTTTCTGTCTTGACGGCTGAACTGATAGCAATTCTAAAGGCTCTGCATTATATTATTGACATTCCACGTGATTTTTCTAGAATACTTTTTTTGTGTTGATTCCAAATCTGTTCTTCAAGCAATGGAATCTGTTGCTGTTACCAATCGCGCCGAGATTATCACCAAACTAAAAATTCTGATCCATTTCCTTACATCTAGAGGGATAACAGTGGACTTTTGCTGGATTCCGTCACACTGTGGGATTGTAGGAAATGAATGGGCAGACAGAACTGCCCATATGGGATCCAAAAACTTTGAAAATCCTGTCTATATCAAAATACCTTGGAGTCTTCATGAAGCCTATGGACTCTTAAAAAGAGTCTCTTTTGAGTCTTTTTATAACCTGTATAAATACTCTTTAAAATACATGCACAAGATTCTTCACTGAGTTGCTGTTCAAGAACTCAGAAATCTACTCGTCCATCTAACTCGTCCATTCAAATTCGTAAATTGTATACAAAGACAAATGTACATGTACACAAATTTCGGAAACTGGAGTCTCTCTTTTATAGGCTTAAAGCTAACGCTCTTCGTACAAATTCCACAGAAATTTACAATGCGCTAGTGGAGCAGTCGACAGTTTCAATACTCTACATTTTCTTTTTAATTGCTCCTATTTTAACTGATCTCTCCAACTTCCGAAAAACAGATTCCCTATGCAATTTCCAGAATCTTCACGCCTTTTTTACATTTGTATATTCGTTGATGTTAAGCCCAGTTGGCTCGTTTGTGTAAGTATTTCCAGTTTTGTTTTGTTTTGTTTTGTTTTTGCTTTGTAATTTATCTTTTAAATTGTTACATTTAGAACAGTATTTTCATTTCAGTTGCCGAAGTCGCACACGCGCGCACACACACACACACACACACACACACACACACACACACACACACACACACACACACAACACACACACACTCGTACGTAGGCCTATACTAGCATTTTGCATACACTATTTCCATTTCTGTCATCCACTCATTTCTGCATTACTTTGTCTAATATCACTTAAAGTGGACAGACGTTAAATTGAAGAACTAAAACACACACACACACACACACACACACACACACACACACACACACACACACACACACACACACACACTGACTGACTGACTGAAACCAATTTATCACACACACACACACGCACACACACACACACACACACACACACACACACACACACACACACACACACACACACTGACTGAAACCAATTTATCACACACACACACACACACACACACACACACACACACACACACACACACACACACACACACACACACATAACAAACAAAAGTGCTAGCTCTTTTATCATTGATCGTTTCTATCCCTTTCCGGCTGCGGCTGTTTTCGCTAGTGTCGCTACACTTATCATTGCTATTATCATTATGATCATCATCCAACAGTACTGTTGGCTGTTATTCATTGAGCATTTCAACTCGTTTGCATCTTATATTATCATTACCAATATTTCTTGATACCATTATTACTGTCATTACTATCATTACTGTCATCACCATCACCATCATTACATCATTACAACAATACTGATATTGTTGTTATCATTACCATCACTATCACTTTTACCATTATACTTATAATCATTATGTTCTATTATCACTTATCCCATTGCCAGCGTTAATTGTAGAATTAAAATAATAGTAATACTTAGATAAATAACTTATTTATTAAGAGAGAGAGAGAGAGAGAGAGACAGAGAGAGAGAGAGAGAGATGGTGTATAGGTTGCCCCTCCCCTCCCCTCCCCCAGTTAGTATGTAAACTCATCCCCTTCTTCCCTCCACCCTCACACCATCAACACCGCAAAGTAAGATGTACCTATCCACCACTGCAATTTCAGCCCACAATAACCTCCAACAACACATAGATACTACCATACCTCCTACTATTTACCTCACACATGTATCTTCTTTCAACTCTTACTACACTCTCTCTATTTGCCTCATCAATCTATTGTTTATTCAGATACTTGTCCACTCCATTTTCTTCATCTGGTTTTCTTTTAATTTCATATACTATTTCCTCCACAAGAGCTTCTGTTCCCTCTTCCCTCTGCATATGTTCTGTAGGTGTTTGTAACTATGCGGAAACATACACACACACACGCGCGCGCGCACACACACACACACACACACTCTTTCTCTCTGCTCCAATACTACTGTTAAGCCTTTACTCTTTGGTCATCCCTATTCCTTTTCCCCTACTGTTAATATACTTAACATTGCAATATTTATCCTCACGACCTTCTCCCCACTCCAGTAGCACTGTTAACCTTTACACATTGACCATCTCCATTCCTTTCCACCTACTATTACTGGTACTAACATTACTTGTATTACTATTGCTCTCAGTAGCCATCTCATTACATCATCATTATCAGCACCATCATTATCACCTTCATATAAAAAAAACAAAAACAAAACTGAAACAAAACATCCACTACCAACAAAAACAACTAACTTCATTATTCATATTATCTCTTTTACTGTTGACATCATCATCAATAAATATATATATATATATATATATATGAACAATATAAAAAAGTTCTTAAAAAATCTGAAGGTGCTCAACCCCTTGGGGAGCAACATCTGTTAAAAAAATATTTTTAAAATGAAGTGGTAAAATCTACAAGCTTGTTACTGAAAACACTTTCAAAACCAGATACGCAAACCACAAACAGTCATTCAAAAATGAAAAATACAAAAATCAAACAGAGCTGAGCAAATACATCTGGAGACTCAAAGATAAAAAAATAGACTACAACATATCATGGAAAATCATAAAAAGAGCAACACCATACAACAATATTTCAAAAAGATGCCATCTATGCTCCACAGAAAAATGGTTAATATTATGCAAACCACACTTAGCAACTCTGAACACAAAAGTAGAAATTGTAAACAAATTGCAGGCACAAGTGGAAATCTTTGCTAGCACATTCCACCTGAACAGGCCCCAATAAGAACCACAGGCCGCACGTGCAGCAAATGAGATCCGCCTGCACACACAGAGTTGAAATCAAGTCCCGCACGCCATAAAAGATCGTTGGCGTGCCCCAAAAGACATCCTGAAGATAGCAACGCTAGAAACAAGCTTGTAGATTTTACCACTTCATTTTAAAAATATTTTTTTAACAGATGTTGCTCCCCAAGGGTTTGAGCACCTTCAGATTTTTTAAGAACTTTTTTATATTGTTCATAATAATCGCTCCTCAAGTTGAGCACTGTGGTCTGACAAAATCTGAAATGGAGAAAATCAACTTTAGGCAATCTACTAAAAACATACCATTTTCAAACCCACAAACTTACACTAAAAAACTGATAGAACAAACCGAGAAATTTGTGCGCAACATGAGATGGAAGGCGTTCTTCTTCCTAAACCCAAATGCAAAGAATGAAGACAAAAATACATATGGATTCAAATCATGGCGATCACCTCCGACAATAGATGAAATGAAACCTTTTGAAGACAAAATGAAGGGACTGATAGCCAATATTAAATTCAAAAAATCAAATAACAACTTTCAAACATCACTAGCAAATGATATAAAACAAATCCAAAACTTTGGATTCTCTCTTGAGGGCACATAAGACCGTATGGCGAAAGCTTGGCTGTGTCTGGAGTGGCACTGTCTTTATCTGTCCGTGGCAGGGGTGGTTGGGTCTGTGGGGTGTGCTCGGCAGCTGGAGGGTTTTTCGCCGGTGGGCTCTGCAGTCATGAAATACGGGCTGGTACACCCATGGGGATGCTACTTTAAGGCTGTTAAGGGCTGCATCCTGTAGTCTGATTTACCTCTGTTCAGGAGCAGTTATGTCCCTTGATATCTTAATGGAGTGTCCTGCGCGTGCCTGTACCCATCGTCAACACAGCGCAGGCCTCCAAGGGTGGTACAGGACTGCTCTAAAGGCAGGTGAAGACAGTGCTTCTCTGGGTCCTCCTCAGCACCTTCGGGTGTTTCTTTTCTTCTTTGCCTAAACTAGGCTGACCCTGGAGAAAGGTCCAGTGACGGTGAGGAAAGACCCGCTGACCACAGGGAAAGTCCTGTTGACAGTGGGAAAGACTACAACTTTGGATTCTCTCTTGAGGGCACATAAGACCGTATGGCGAAAGCTTGGCTGTGTCTGGAGTGGCACTGTCTTTATCTGTCCGTGGGCAGGGGTGGTTGGGTCTGTGGGGTGTGCTCGGCAGCTGGAGGGTTTTTCGCCGGTGGGCTCTGCAGTCATGAAATACGGGCTGGTACACCCATGGGGATGCTACTTTAAGGCTGTTAAGGGCTGCATCCTGTAGTCTGATTTACCTCTGTTCAGGAGCAGTTATGTCCCTTGATATCTTAATGGAGTGTCCTGCGCGTGCCTGTACCCATCGTCAACACAGCGCAGGCCTCCAAGGGTGGTACAGGACTGCTCTAAAGGCAGGTGAAGACAGTGCTTCTCTGGGTCCTCCTCAGCACCTTCGGGTGTTTCTTTTCTTCTTTGCCTAAACTAGGCTGACCCTGGAGAAAGGTCCAGTGACGGTGAGGAAAGACCCGCTGACCACAGGGAAAGTCCTGTTGACAGTGGGAAAGACTACAACTTTGGATTCTCTCTTGAGGGCACATAAGACCGTATGGCGAAAGCTTGGCTGTGTCTGGAGTGGCACTGTCTTTATCTGTCCGTGGGCAGGGGTGGTTGGGTCTGTGGGGTGTGCTCGGCAGCTGGAGGGTTTTTCGCCGGTGGGCTCTGCAGTCATGAAATACGGGCTGGTACACCCATGGGGATGCTACTTTAAGGCTGTTAAGGGCTGCATCCTGTAGTCTGATTTACCTCTGTTCAGGAGCAGTTATGTCCCTTGATATCTTAATGGAGTGTCCTGCGCGTGCCTGTACCCATCGTCAACACAGCGCAGGCCTCCAAGGGTGGTACAGGACTGCTCTAAAGGCAGGTGAAGACAGTGCTTCTCTGGGTCCTCCTCAGCACCTTCGGGTGTTTCTTTTCTTCTTTGCCTAAACTAGGCTGACCCTGGAGAAAGGTCCAGTGACGGTGAGGAAAGACCCGCTGACCACAGGGAAAGTCCTGTTGACAGTGGGAAAGACTACAACTTTGGATTCTCTCTTGAGGGCACATAAGACCGTATGGCGAAAGCTTGGCTGTGTCTGGAGTGGCACTGTCTTTATCTGTCCGTGGGCAGGGGTGGTTGGGTCTGTGGGGTGTGCTCGGCAGCTGGAGGGTTTTTTCGCCGGTGGGCTCTGCAGTCATGAAATACGGGCTGGTACACCCATGGGGATGCTACTTTAAGGCTGTTAAGGGCTGCATCCTGTAGTCTGATTTACCTCTGTTCAGGAGCAGTTATGTCCCTTGATATCTTAATGGAGTGTCCTGCGCGTGCCTGTACCCATCGTCAACACAGCGCAGGCCTCCAAGGGTGGTACAGGACTGCTCTAAAGGCAGGTGAAGACAGTGCTTCTCTGGGTCCTCCTCAGCACCTTCGGGTGTTTCTTTTCTTCAAATCCAAAATGATAAAAAGATATTCGTAAAGGCTGACAAAACGAGCAATTTTTACAAAATGGAACCAAACGAATACTCTCAACTCTTAAACAAAAACATCCAGAAAAACTACAAGAAAGCTGATAAAACTACACATAGCAACATCCGCAAAAAAGAAAAAGAGCTTGCATATCGCATGGAGTTAAGTGATAGGGTAGAGACAACAGCAACAAAGGAGGCCTTCATAACACTTAAAGACCACAAGCCTAACTTCCAAAACAACCCAACATGTAGACTAATAAACCCATCTAAATCCGAACTGGGCAAAATAAGCAAGAGAATTTTGGAAAAGGCTATAGAAGATATAAAATCAAACACCGAATACAACCTTTGGAAAAACAGCTATGAAGTCATACAATGGTTTAAGAAACTCAACAAACAGAGAAATACAATGTTCATTACATTTGACATAGTAGACTTCTATCCATCCATAGATGAAGAACTACTCAACAAAGCTTTGAAATTTGCCAACAAATACACAAATATAACAGAGTCAGAAATGAGATTATTTTCCACACCAAAAAAACCTTACTCCATAGCAGAAATGAAACTTGGATTAAAAAAACGAGCAAAAACTCCACATTTGATGTAACCATGGGATCGTATGATGGTGCCGAAACATGTGAACTAGTCGGACTATTCATGCTATCCAACATCCAAAAACAACTTGGAAAACAGGCCGGTTTATACAGAGATGACGGCCTCGCTGCATTAAACAATAATCCAAGAACCATTGAAAACAAGAAAAAAGAATTATGTAAAATCTTTAAAAACCACAACTTAAAAATCACAATAGAAGCAAACAAAAAAGTAGTGAATTACCTAGACATAACATTAGACCTCAATGACCATGTGTACAAACCATACAAAAAACCCAATGACATACCAGTCTACGTAAACATCAAAAGCAACCACCCACCATCTATACTAAAAACAATACCCAATGGTATAAACAAGAGACTATCCAACCTGTCATGCAATGAAAACGCATTCAATGATGCAGCAACAGAATATCAAGAAGCATTACAAAAAAGTGGTTACAATTACAAACTACAATACAGTCCAGACAACAACACGAACAGAATTAAGAAAAAATAGGAAAAGAAAGATCATATGGTACAACCCACCATACGATGGACAAGTAAAAACAAATGTAGGAAAAGAATTCTTTAAAATCTTGGCAACATCATTCCCAAAAGAACACAAACTGTTCAAAATATTCAACAAAAACACCATTAAACTGTCATACTCATGTATGCCCAACCTCAAAAACATGATTGATTCATCTAACAAAATGAAAAGCAACATAAAAGAGAAGGGTGCCGAAAGGACATCTTGCAACTGCACTAAAAAAGAACAGTGCCCCCTGAGCAATAAATGTCTTCACAGCAACATTGTATACCAAGCTACGGTAACATCAGAAAATGAAGAAGAAACATATGTAGGGATTACTGAAAACACTTTCAAAACCAGATACGCAAACCACAAACAGTCATTCAAAAATGAAAAATACAAAAATCAAACAGAGCTGAGCAAATACATCTGGAGACTCAAAGATAAAAAAATAGACTACAACATATCATGGAAAATCATAAAAAGAGCAACACCATACAACAATATTTCAAAAAGATGCCATCTATGCTCCACAGAAAAATGGTTAATATTATGCAAACCACACTTAGCAACTCTGAACACAAAAGTAGAAATTGTAAACAATTGCAGGCACAAGTGGAAATCTTTGCTAGCACATTCCACCTGAACAGGCCCCAATAAGAACCACAGGCCGCACGTGCAGCAAATGAGATCCGCCTGCACACACAGAGTTGAAATCAAGTCCCGCACGCCATAAAAGATCGTTGGCGTGCCCCAAAAGACATCCTGAAGATAGCAACGCTAGAAACAAGCTTGTAGATTTTACCACTTCATTTTAAAAATATTTTTTTAACAAATATATATATATATATATATATATATATATATATATATAAGACACTAACAAATTCCAAGGATAAATAACCGAACACCATTCCAGCAACTTACAGAGCAGCTTGGTGTTGCAATTACTGCAAGAAATATTGAATTATAAACAAAGCTTGCTCTTATGTCTTAGATTGAAGAAATAGGGGGAGATAAGCATTCAATATCTGCAGTAGTAGATAATTCTGCCTAACGAACAGTATGTGCTTGAGTGGGTGAATGGGGAATAATAAATGCTTCTCAAAATGAGCCTTCAGCAAGCTTATAGTCTCCAAGGGGGAGACAATCTCCAATGGGGAGGAAACTCATTAACATATAACTCCAGGTCAGATACCGATATTTCGAAACCTGATTGTTTCTCCTCAGTGACCGTGGAAAGTGGTAATTTGACTCCTCTGCCTTTTCGGTTTTAAGAAGAATGCTATCCCAGAAAAGGCTGGTGTGCAATACCGTAGTATGTTTGTTGAGTTTTCAAAAAAACAACCAAAGGTGCCACCCTAAGAAGCAAAAGAAAATCATGAAAGAGCAAAACAAGCTACATTTTCTTGTGAAAAGTAGAAAATATAAATAGATAACCTCTTAAGACACAAGTGCTGAGGGCCAGTTCTTGGAATGAATCCGCAAGGGACTAAATTACAAGAAACTAATAAATTCCAAGGATAAATAACCGAACACCATTCCAGCAACTTGCAGAGGGGGAATTAAAGTATATGAAATGAAACAAGTTTAGTAGAATTGGAGCATAATGCAGGGGGATGGGTGGGGGAGGAGAAAGTTTGCGGGTGGGGATGGGGGATATCAGGGTGGAAAGGAGGACGGAATAGAGGAAGGGAGTGGGAGGGGGTGTGGTGTGTGGTGTGTGTGTGTGTGTGTGTGTGTGTGTGTGTGTGTGTGTGTGTGCTCCATGGCTTTTGCAACAGGGGCAAAAAAGAAGAACTGGAAGAGCAAACTTTATAGCTTGAAAAGATCGTAATAATTCAGACAGCTGGAAAGCTGCAGATCATAACCACAGACAGTTCCTTTTATAAGACAGACTGGAGTGTGAAGCGTTAAAGTCTTGTTTCCGTTCGAGGATTGGTGCGATGTGAACATTCCTAATGACAGAGACCTGTACAAACAACAATGGAACAAGAGGGAGTCAAATCTGTAAATGCGCAGTGACAGCTATGTCTCGGCTAAGGACAAAATTGCGGATTAAAATCTATCACGTTTCAAAACAGTCTGAATTGGAAGCAGTCAACAATCAAAGGTCAGGGAAGAAACCCCAATCCCGTTGCAAAATGACCAGACTGGCTCTGGAAACATAAGGATCTAACTCCACACAGAATCATTCCCAAGTCATCGACCGAAGCCACAAACGCAGGCCGCCATTTCGAACATCACGTCTGACCGGCTCTAAATCTTTTGCAGCAGTCAACAAAAGCGTCAGAATTCTGATCAGTTTTTGATTAACCAGAAAGAAGAACTAGCGTGGATGGAGAAGAGAGAACTCGGCACATGAAGCCAAATGTGTGTTCTTGACAACAGGCAGCTGTCCCAGATGAACTGTCTGCATTACTGGAATCCCAGAAAGGTTGTAGCGTGGCTAGGTAATGTCTGGTTAAGGAGGTTATTAAAAATCAAGAAATCTTCTTAGAGGAGAATGACAGGGAGGCAACATCTTCAGAAGTGTCCACAAAGTGCTTTTATCTGACTCCAAACTCGTGCATCGCAGTGGAAGAAAGGTCAAAGCAGGAAATGGTCAGGTCTCCTGAACGACCGACCAGGCGTTAGTAATGGAAGAACAAGCAAGTGAACCCTCCCCCCCCCCTAATCCAGCACTGGAACATCATTAACATAATAGGTACGACTGGTCATCCTCCTACTTATGCTCAATGACGTTCTCACAGTCGTATACACCACACATACCTGGACTGGGCACACAATGCTGCTGACCAACACAGTTCATGCTGTCCTCCCAGCCATCAATTCAGAGGGCTGCCTGTGTGCCCTGGTGCCCCCACCCTCCTTCCCATCCCCATATTCTAGCTCTTCTCTCTTTGAGAAACCGCCATCCCTGGGCCCTGCCAGGGCACACAGGATTACACTTCCCCAGTGTCACGTCCACCTCCCCCCCCCCGACCTTCAGCAGGAAACCGCCATCCCTGGCCCTGCCAGGGCACACAGGATACACTCCCCATGTCACGTTCATCCACCCCACCCGACTTCACAGGAAACCGCCATCCCGGGCCCTCCAGGGCACACAGGAAAAACACTTCCCCAGTGTCACGTTCAATCCTCCCCACCCGACCTTCAGCAGGAAACCGCCATCCCTGGGCCCTGCCAGGGCACACAGGATAACATTCCCCATGTAAGTTCATCCTCCCCACCCGACCTTCAGCAGGAATCCCCAACCCTTGGCCCTGCCAGGGCAAACAGGATAACACTTCCCCACTGTCATGGTCATCCTCCCCACCCCCCTTTTTAGGAGAGGAGAGTGAGGCGAGAGGAAACAGCACGTGTGTGAAGGTGGAAACACTGGCTGTCCTCGAGATACCTTGGGACCGTATTGAATGCTGTCTGCTAGCATTGTTGTCTGTCATCGAGCGCATATTTATACACCTAAAATAAAATCAGATTTCTATCATTAAATTTGCTTATCAGTTTCCTTCTCAAAGCACAGAAATTATGGCAACTTCAATTTGTTTCGTTTTCGTGACCATTATTTCAAATGTGTACATGGGAAATACCAAAACCAAGTGAGTTACTTGGTCAAGGTCATCATGGAACACCATTACTTTGATTTCTTTCCTGTCCATTTAGTACCAGGCCCGAATAGCACCACCAACAGGCATGTCAATTTCCACTCAACAACAAATGACCGAAAATCAAAAACAAAACGAATACTCCTCCATGTCAGTCGCAACGGTCCCAATTCACAGATGTATGGGCTCAAAAAGACAGCACAAAGTACATGAACCAAATTGTCAAGACAAGGGAACCCGTGTTTCACAACCAGAAGACACAACATCTACTCCTATCAACTAAACCAAAGCAAACGACAAACTTGATACCATAGCTTATAAAGGAACAAACGGGGGGGGGGGGGGGGGGGGGGCATTATAAACTGAAGGCTTAAGACCTCGTGGCGAAAGCTTGGCCGTGTCACTGTCTTCACCTTGAGTGAACAGAGAGTGAGCTACGGGATGCGCACGGCAGTTGCTTGATGGTGGCGTTGTCTGCCGGTGGGCTCTGCAGTCATGAAATGTGGGCTGGTGCACCCATGGTTACCTCTGGGGAGGTTCTGTCGCGTCACATCCTGGCCATTATACAACGGCATCTGCCGAGGAGCATTATTCCCTTGACGTCTTAATGGAATCCCTGTGCGTGCCTGCATCATATGTGAACACAGCGCAGGTTTTCCAAGGGGGTGCAGGAGTGCCCCAGCTGTTTGTTTGCATTTAGGACAGTACTCCCTTCTGGGTCCCCACCCCACCTTTGAGTGTATTTCTTTTCTTTCTTAAGGCTTGATTAGTTCCCTTTCTTTCCTCACATTTCTGGTTGGGGTTCGTGGTGTGACGCATTGAGTGACCCTACATTGTTTGCACAGTAGAGGGGAAAAAAAACCCTATCCCTCTCTGCTGGGCATTGATGTACCTGCACGCACGGTCAATATCTTTTTCTTAATGTCTTGCTACATGTGTGTGTGTGTGTGTGTTGGTGTGTGTTTGGTGTGTGATGTGGGGTGGTTGTCAGACACCAACGTAGCAACCAACTGTTCCTTTGGCTGATAGTAGTGTTCAGACACCCATGCTTTTATAATAGTAGCAATCAAATGATCCCTGATGCTGACAAGGATGTTTCACTCATACAGTCAACCACGCATCCTGCATTTGTTGCCAAAGATAACTGTGAGAAGTCTTTGCAGAACCAGATCATCCACACCTGAATCCTGTTAGCTCAGAGGTATGGCAGAACATACCTGTCATTGGACGTCCCCTGCAGTGACCTGTTTCACCAATTGGAACCGGGTGGGCAGTGTGATCTGTTCACCAATGGAACAGGGTGGGCGTGTGACCTGTTCACCAATGGGAAATGGGTGGGCAGTATGACCTGTTCACCAATGGAACTGGTGGGCAGTGACCTGTTCACCAACGAACTGGGTGGGCAGTGTGACCTGTTCACCAACGGAACTGGGTGGGCAGTGTGACCTGTTCACCAACGGAACTGGTGGGCATGTGACCTATTCACCAACGGAACTGGGTGGCAGGGTCTTTGTTACACGGGATCCCACATAAGTGGTAACAATTGCCTGACAAACACGCACCTGGCGGAAATGATGAAAAGGAACAACTGACCTGAAGCTTCATACATTTTCTCCTTGAATTGGAAAATGGCGCCTCTCATATCAACACAAAACTCCACTGCCTGTCTATACACTGTGTTCGCAGACATCAGCCTGCGTACGCAGAAAGAAAAAATATCAAGCTTGTACGCCAGACAGTCGTGCGACTGTCCTGACAAGCCGATGTAAGAATTTGATCTTGTCCCCTCAACCCATCTTTGCAGTGTCAGAAGTAAAAAAAAAAAAAAAAAAGTGGGAAAAAGCGACAAACCCCCTGTCTATGACCATCATTCAATCCGAAATGTGAATGATCATCTTCGATTGATTGGAGTCGAAAGGAACACACACTCACGCCGTTTCTAAGATCAGTGAAGAATGGAGTAGTCTTCCTTTGCTTTATTGAAAATATAAACTCTATGAACTTCATTTCATTAAGTTATTTCTCTTATCAAAGTCTCTTCATTACAAAGCTTAGGCGAAAAACGAATAAAAGCAATTGTTTGCTTGCACTCAGATAGGGATCTCATGAAACAACTGCATACAAAATTCACAATAAGCTATGTTCATTTGTAATGTGCTATAGGCATTGGATGAAGTGCTCTAAAATACAAAACGTCACTTTTAAGGAAGATGAGTAACAATTAATGCCAATTTATGTATTTTGTGAATAATTTCAGTAGATCCATTAAATCAAACGCTCCCCCCCCCCCCCACCCCCTCTGTGTTCTGTCTCTCTCGCTCCTGTCTCTGTCTGTCTGTCTGTCTGTCTGTCTCTCTCTTTCCTCTCTCTCTCTCTCTCTCTTCGCACCCCACACACACACATACACACACACACACACACACACACACAAACACACAACACCCACACACACACACACAACATACTCACTCACTGACATGATACTCTTTCCAGCCTGTCAGCTGCCAACAAGGAAAGGCTGTGGTCGTAAGTAACCTGCGTCTGTAAACATGCTGACAACAATCAACAAAATCTTGGGCACAGGAACAGTCTACGGACATTTTGATTTTGTATGCTTTCTTCGTTTAAAAAAAAAAAAAAAAAAAAATTATTTCTATTTTCTCCTTTACATGTCTGTCTGTTTGTGATTGCAAAGCTGTGTTTATTGTGTTTACATTTGAATAAGTGTGTGTTGTGTGTGTGTGTGTGTGTGTGTGTTGTGTGTGTGTGGTGGTGTATGGAATACACTGCCTTTAATACTTTGGTAAACTGGTACTGACGTTATGTGTTTGCAGGCATTCACATTATTTTCAGGAACACACGCAATGCGCCCAATCAGCATGCATGCTCACTCGCTCGCACGCATGCACACATCCACGAATACACAGACACACACACAGACACCAGCACACACACAACACACAACACACACACACACACACACACACACACACACACACACACACACACACACACTCGCCGCAAGTATGCAAACAAAACACCACTCCAACACACAACACACACAACACACACACACCACACACACACCACACACACACACACATATCCATGTTTATAATTTACATGCAAAAGAGAGAACGAGAGAGAGAGAGAGAGAGGAGGGAGATGATGATGATGATGATGATGATGATGATGATGAGATGATATACACGTTCTCCGAAAATCAGTAGCTTCTGCTAAATATTTGCGATAAGATCTTTTCTCTGTGCAGCTGGCTCACCGAAAGTCTTTCACTACTTCGCATGTCTGCATAAGCAGGAAAGAAAACAAGATGCAAAGCATATAAACGTACTCCCATTTTATCCTGAATACGCGTGAGATATTCCATAAAGAGGAAAAGCCGTCTGGGCCGTGTAAACCGTTAGTAATGGCTATTCTGGTAAACATCGGCCATCATCTGTGACCTATAGTGAACATACTTACAAATTTTCAGAAAGATCGGCCAAGAACTTTCGAGATTTTCCATAAAGAAGAAAACCATTATGGCCATTAGTAACGGTTATAACGGTAAACTTACACATACGGGCATCTTCCGTAACCCAAATGAACATACCTGCTAATTTTCACAAAGATCGGCCTAGTGCTTTCTGAGATATTCCATGAAGAAAAAAACCCTAGGAGCCGTTGTAGCTGTTAGTAACGGCTATAACGGGTAAACTAAAACATCGGACATCATCCGTGACCCATAATGAACATACCTGTTATTGTCACAAAGATCGGCCAAGTACTTTCTGAGATATTCCATAAAGAAAGAAAAACCGTGACAGGCCGTTACAGCCGTTAGTAAGGGCTATAACATCGAGCATAATTCGTGACCCATAATGAA
>CM065748.1:11348555-11351055 GCA_033310375.1 Conus canariensis
TACAGTGATTGTGCAAGCGACTCGTTCGTTGGATAACACTTTGTCGGCTTTGTCTGTCACACGGTCAACTGATCAGGTAACTGGTGGAGAGTTTTGTCCTCTGTGTATTATCTGTGTGCCTGTCAGTTTATCTATCTACACTTCTACATACAGTGATTTGGATGGACAGAAGTGTGCGAATGAGTGAGTGAGTGAGTGAGTGTGCTTGTGTGTGAGTGTGTGTGTGTGTGTGTGTGTGTGTGTGTGTGTGTGTGTGTGTGTGTGTGTGTGTTCTTGGAGATCAGAATTTTCAACTGTTTCCTACCAAGAGGAAGAGCAGTTGACGGGAATCTTTTTTCTTTACTTTGTATTGCTAATTTCTATTATTAATGGACATAAGTTACGCATGCAATAATTTAATCTCTCTCTCTCTCTCTCTCTCTCTCTCTCTCTGAGTGTTCATCGTCGTCGGTGTGTCTTGACTGTCTTCATTTCTGTTCACTTCTGACTTTCTGTTGGTGGAGGTCTTCATTCTTCTGTACGGAGTTCTCTTCAGTGGCAAGCTGAACCCATAGTGGTGAGGGTTCGTGTCTTGGAAGGTCGAGTTCTCTCTTGTTTCCATCAAAGGCAAGGGATGTTCTGTGTTGTGGCTGCGCTCGCGTCAGTACCATGAGCGTTGGTTTTCTTCGGCTTCGTGGCTGCCGTTTCGCTCACTTTCACTTTTCGTTCGCCTGCTGTTCCAAGCTGTAGCTGTTCGCTGTGATTCTCCGGGACCAAGCTTTATTTTCCTTAAATCATTCATTTGTCATCTTGTTAGTCTGTATTCTATGTACCTATTATAATTTGATTCCCTTTTTCATCATCTCTCCTTTTTTTTTCTTTCTTTTCTTTTCTTTTCTTTTTTTTCCCAGCATGCACATGTCCCCAATATATGATAAATCATTAGGTTCATGCATTACTCTCTCTCTCTCTCTCTCTCTCTCTCTCTCTCTCTCTCTCTCTGTGTTTTTGTTTTGTTTTATTTTGTTTTGTTTCTTTATTCTTATTCAACTTGGGGTTTTTCATATATTTCGTAACATTAGTTCAGTCTCAAATATCAGTTCCAGATTTTTACACTTGCCATATTTAAACTTTGAAATAGAGAGTTTTGCAATTAATAGAACCATGTTCGCTTGTTTTCTTGGTTTATCTGTGAATACATCTGTTTTGGTAACGCCAAACATAGCTGTTGTTACATTCATAGGGAACTGTATGTTGTAGTGTGTAAGAATATACTGTTTTACTTGGTTCCAGAATGTGGATAACTTAGGGCAGGAATAGAAGGAATGCTCAATGTAATGCATTTATTTGTTTCCACTACACCCACTTTTTGTAACAATATGTTAGTGGGGTAAAGGTTGTGAAGGAATTTAAAATGAAGGAGCCTCAGTCTAGATTTTGTACATTTGTACTTTGTATATTCATACGCTAAGTTAAAGTAGTCTTGAATGTTGATGTTTAATTTACGCTTAAAAAATGTGTCGCGCATATTTCATGGTTTTGCTTTTGGGCAAAAACCTTTCTGATTTGTTTATTTGATAGGGCTGTGAGGTTTCCTTCGTCTGTTACAACATCAGTAGGGGGTTCGTCTTTGTGATCAATGTTAGCAAGTTGTTGCTTCCATGTGGATGGGACTGTGTTTGTCAGCGCATTGTATTCGAATGGAAGGTTAGGGGAAGTGCCTAGTTTTTCTTCTATTTCTCTGAAGGTCATTATACGTCCATTTCGCCAAAGATCTCGAACGAGAAGGATACCAGCTTTATACCATTTTGTAAACTGCAATGTATTTCCTTTGTATTTTATATTTCTGTTGTTCCACAGAGGTTCTGTTTTAACATTCTCTGTTGGTCGGTCTTTGTTAAAGGTGGTGACTGCAATTATTACGTCTTTCCAAAAGACTAAGGTGACTTTTTCTAATCCTTACATTTCTTTAGGATCAACATTACAGTTAAAAACGCAGTGGCTGTTCTGGAAAGGTGACATGTTATTTCGCGCGAGGATGCCCCAGTGAACTTTGGTTTGTTTGAGGAGTCTTGCCGCCCATTTGACTAGGAACATTTGTTGGTGATGTTCGATGTTAATCATACTTAGGCCGCCTTTTTCATTTTCTAGGCTAAGGACACCTCTTTTTATCTTTTCGAATGCTTTTTTATTATTGATTTTTTTCCCATAGGAACCTATAAATCATTGAATTAATAGAGTGGAGGGTTTGTTTTGGTATAGATGCTGCTTGCAATACGTGAGAAAATTGTGACAGCAGAAATGTTTTAGTTAGAATAACTTTACAATAGAGGGATGGGTTTCTGTTTTCCCATTGCTTGATGATTTTGGTAATCTACTCTGGCTTTCAAGTTTTCTTCGATCTCAGAGATTTCTTTGTCTGCCGAGAAGTAAATGCCTAAAACTTTGAGTTTACCAGATTTCATAGGAATATTATTAACCGTGCCCGTTTCACACTTTCGTGATCCTAACCATATGCCTT
>CM065748.1:11356055-11410706 GCA_033310375.1 Conus canariensis
TTCCCTTGAAATTTAAGGAAGCTAAAGTAATTCCACTTTATAAATCTGGCGATAAGTCAATTCCATCAAACTATAGACCAATTTCTATTTTATCTGCTTTATCTAACCCTATTGAAAAACACTTGCAAAATTTACTATATTCTTACCTTACTAAAAACAATTTACTCCACGACGATCAATCTGGTTTCCGTAAAAATCATTCCTGCCATACAACCCTTGTACAGCTTATTGATAGCCTCTTATGTAGTATAAATGAAAATAAATTTACTGGTATTCTTTTTATAGACTTTGAGAAAGCTTTTGATGTAATAAATCATTCTCTCCTGTTGCGTAAACTGGAACTCTACAAATTAACTCCAGAATTCATAAATCTCATGTCGTCATTCCTATGTAATAGGAAACAATCAGTAACAGTCAACAATAAAACGTCAAATTTAATGTCTATCAAATATGGAGTACCACAAGGCTCTGTATTGGGCCCCCTACTGTTTACTGTCTACGTCAATGATTTACCTTATTTTCTTGAAAGTAAATGCGAAATGTTTGCTGATGATACATCTCTTCATTCCAGTGATTCAGATCCATACAGATTAGCTAGTAAACTCCAAAATGATGTTAAAAAACTTATCAAATGGACTCAGTTGAACCATATGTCCTTAAATGCAAGCAAAACCAAGTGCATGTTTGTATGTGCCCGACAAAAAAGACAAAAGATGAAGTCAAAATTTCCACCATTGTTTATATATGACCAAAAAATAGAAGAAGTCGACTCACATAAAATACTAGGAGTAATAATATAAGATAAAGATTTAACATGGACCGACCACATAACGTCAATGGGGAAACGTCTCTCAAAAAAATTACTTCAGTTAGCGAAGATTAAGAACTTCCTGGACACCCATTCTCGAAAGCTCTTTTTCTGTGCTCATATTCTATCGATTATTGATTATGCATCAACCCTATGGGATAACTGCAGTGAAACCAACTTGAAAATTATTCATCGAATGTATAAAAGAGCATTAAAATTAGTATTACTAAAATCAAGCACCCTAACAAAAGAAGACTATAAACAACTTAATATGTTAACATTCTACAACAGACTTTTGTTCAATAAGGCAGTATGCATGCATAATGTTACAAACGGATATGCTCCTAAAAAGATAAGAGATTCATTTACAACTAACACTTATAGACATAGTCATTTATTATCCTTTCCTAGACCAAGAAATAATCTTTATAAATCTAGTCTTTTGTACTCCGGTGGAAATGTATGGAACAAGCTACCAATCACTTTGAAAAACATAAAGAACAAAAATCAGTTTAAGAAAAATCTGAAAAAGCATCCCATGGATATTTAGCAATCAATATTTTCTCAAATTCCCTTAAATAACTCTTCAGTGATTTTACATGATGTATCCTTGTGTATATGTTTATGCCTATGTACATGTCTGTTTATGCGTGTGTATGCTTTGTAGACAATGTATTGATATTGTACATAACTCTCTCTCTCTCTCTCTCTCTCTCTCTCTCTCTCTCTCTCTCTCTCTCTCTCTCTCTCTCTCTCTTGTTACTTCCTTGATATGATAACTATAATAGGCTTGAATTCTTTTTTGTACTCCCTCTCCCTCCATCCCCACGCCTCCATCCTACCCCCTCCCTCCTCCTATTTCCTCTCCCCTCCTCATCCCCCTCAGATTTCACCCCCACCACCTCCCTCGCCCTTTTCCGCTGATTTTCCCTTTTTGTATTTCTTCATTTTCATTATTTTATTATTCAAGTTTCTTTGTTTTGTTATGATGGCTTGATGTAAAAAAGCAGTTTCTCTGCTTATTCAATGTTCCATCTGGAAATAAAATTTTGACTTGACTTGACTTGACTTGACTTGACACACACACACACACACGCGCGCGCACGCACGCACGCACGCACGCACACGCATACGCACACACACACACACACGCACGCACGCGCGCGCATGCACGCGTGCATGCACGCACAGGTCTCCTCCTCTTTTATCTATATCTGCCATTTGCACACTTTTTTATGAGTCCAAAACCTGAATACACAAAGTGTGACAGGGACTCAAGCAACACAACAACAACAACAATAACATTACTATCATCATTAACACAACAACAATAACATCACCATCATCATTAACAACAACTACAAAAGTGCACTGACTAGCAGCAGCAGCCACCATGGTAGCATCAGCAGCAGCAGCGGCTGCAGCAGCAGCAGCAGTAGTAGTAGCAGTTGTTGTTGTTGTAGTAGTAGTGGTGGTGGTGGTGGTGGTGGTGGTGGTGGTAGTGGTGGTGTTGGTGGTGGTGGTAGGGGAAGTGGGGGTATTATTTGTTCTTTCAATACGTTAGTTAGAGGGAGGGAAGTGGAGGTGCAGGGGACTGGGGTAGAGGGAAGCAGTAGAAAGTGGAAAGACGAAACGGTTTTGAACAGGGAAAGGGAGAAAGGGGAGGGGGTGCAGGGTGAACTTCCAACATGCGTCAGGCCAGGGCAGAAGAAAGGAGGGGAGGAGGTGGAGATCGGCTCAGAAAGTCGGCAAAAAGGCGAAGAGGTTTGGAGCGGGAGAGAGAGATAGAGGAGTGGGTGGGCAGGGGGACGGGGTAAGAGGGCGGTGGTTGGGGGTAGGTGAAGTGAGGAAGAGGATGGAAAGGGGGCGAACGGTTCCCCTATGTGACACGGGGCAAGTACTTTTTGCCAGCGCTGTGAATTGTCATTTTTCGCTTTTCCAGGAAGTGCTTTTATTTCTCAAGCACTTCGTTTTCTTCCTCTTAATCTGCATCATCATCATCATCATCATCATCATCGTCATCATCATCATCATCATCACCATCATCATCATCATCTTCTTCTTCTTCTTCAGCACACACAAGCTGATACTCCTGCAGACACTCCCTATATGGACAGACAAGTATTAATCCAATCTACAAAGTTTTGTTTTTTTGGAAACGTATATACCATCACATATCGCCTTATTTTAGTCATATTTAGTCACTGTTTCTTGTTTGCTTGTGGTAACTATTCATGATGTAAAATTTTGATGGATATGTACGACAGGCCGAGCGTTTAGGCTTTGAAGGTGATAAATTAGCAAACTATGTCCAACAATGTATGGATAGGGCAGACAGAGAGAGAGAGAGAGAGAGAGAGAGAGAGAGAGAGAAACAACTAGAAGAAAAAGAAACAGTAAACAAGTGGGGTAACTTTTGCTCCCATAAGAAAACCTAACACAGAGTAACTATTATTCAAGACTGGCACAGCCTTTTAAACTTGAATAAAGTCAGACAAATACATAGACAAACAATCTAATAGTGGGGGAAAAAAACAAACGCAGGCTAACAACTGAACTGTCTTCATAGTAATGACTTGGCAAAGATTTGGACTTAAGGGGGGGGGGGGGGGGGGGGGGGGAGGGGAGTTTGAAGATGGAGAAACTGGAACATGAAATTAAGAAAATATATTACGGATATGAGAACTCTTCACTAGCTGCATAAGGTAACCATCGTAATCCCTTTTGAAGGCAGATATATTTGTATTGTCTGCTCCGAGGCCTTTCGTCTGCTGGGTCGGAACTCATCAGGGAGACACGGCTGGTTGTGTCTGCACTCTTGGCGTCAAATAGAGACACACCACAGTCCATAATACTGTGGTGTTCTCACCACCAAGGGTGCAAAAAGAGTCCAATAGCACCCCCAAAGCAGCCAGTGAAGGGTAGTAAATGAAACCAAACGAAAGTGTGGGGAGGAAAAAAGTTACTGAAAAACTAAAGACATTGTGCAAATAGTATAAAATGTAGGGGACAATTTTTGAGCCTACGCTTGAGGATCCACCCAAAATTGCAAGGGAGATCAAAAGACAAACACACAGGCCGACAGAAACAAATACAAATAACCTCAATTTAATCGAAACAAAATTGGAAATGAAATGAGGCAGGGAACAGTAAACGATAAACAGTAAACAAGTGGGGTAACTTTTGCTCCCATAAGAAAACCTAACACAGAGTAACTTTTATTCAAGACTGGCACAGCCTTTTAAACTTGAATAAAGTCAGACAAATACATAGACGAACAATCTAATAGTGGGGGAAAAAACAAGCACAGGCCAATAACTGAACTGTCTTCATAGTAATGAGGTTATTTGTATTTGTTTCTGTCGCCTGTGTGGTTGTCTTTTGATCTCCCTTGCATCTTTGGGTGGATCCTCAAGCGTAGGCTCAAAGATTGTCCCCTACATTTTATACTATTTGCACAATGTCTTTAGTTTTTCAGTAACTTTTTTCCTCCCCACACTTTCGTTTGGTTTCATTTACTACCCTTCACTGGCTGCTTTGGGGGTGCTATTGGACTCTTTTTGCACCCTTGGTGGTGAGAACACCACAGTATTATGGACTGTGGTGTGTCTCTATTTGACGCCAGGAGCACAGACACAACCAGCCGTGTCTCCCTGATGAGTTCCGACCCACCAGACGAAAGGCCTCGGAGCAGACAATACAAATATATCTGCCTTCAAAAAGGGATTACGATGGTTACCTTATGCAGCTAGTGAAGAGTTCTCATATCTGTAATATATTTCTTAATTTCATGTTCACAATTTCTCCATCTTCAAACTCCCCCCTCCCCACCTCCTTAAGTTCAAATCTTTGCCAAGTCATTACTATGAAGACAGTTCAGTTGTTGGCCTGCGCTTGTTTTTTTCCCCCACTATTAGATTGTTCGTCTATGTAATTGTCTGACTTAACTCAAGTTTAAAAGGCTGTGCCAGTCTTGAATAAAAGTTACTCTGTGTTAGGTTTTCTTATGGGAGCAAAAGTTACCCCACTTGTTTACTGTTTATTGTTTACTGTTCCCTGCCTCATTTCATTTCCAATTTAGAAGAAAAAGATAAGGAACGAGAAGAATAATCTGAAAAGATTAGAGATTGAAGAAAAAAAAAATACAGAAAGAGATGGAAGAAAATACAAAAAAGATTAGAGTTTGAGGGGAAAAAAAACTACAGACAGAGAGAGAGGAGGTTCAAAGAAAACTAGAGACAGAGGATAAGGATAAGGATAAGAGACGGCAATTTAAACTGAGACAACTTGAATTAGAGACTGATGCGGAAATTGAAAAATAAGGGGCATCGAGAGAACCTCCACCACCTCCACCGGTCGGTTCCGCGAGTACATTTCATCCGAAGTCAACATACATCCCGATATAGCCGCCGTTCGAAGAAAAAACCGACGACATTGACAGTTTTCTTTCTCGGTTCGAGAGCCACGCTACATCTTATGGTTGGCCGAAGGAGAAGTGGACATTGTTTATCGCGTCGCTGTTTAAGGGAAGCGCTTTGGCACTATACCACACACTCGCGGCAAAAGAAGGGTTGACTTCGGACCAGTTAAAAGAAGTTTCAGTGTTCAGCTGACCGTTTTCGTGAGCGTTTCCAATCGGTTCGTCCTGACAATCTGAATCATTTCCGTCTTCTTTTTTTTTTTTATAAGAATGAGTCACTGTTTAGACAGATGGATAGAGCTAACAAAGACGAAAAAGACTTTCGAATCCCTGCGAGACTTGCTACTTCGAGAGCAACTTTTTAAGAGCGTCAGCAAAGATTTGGCCACTTTTCTTAAAGAAAGACAGTTCGATAACGTTGACGAAATGTGTCAGATGGTGGATCAGTACTGTATTGCTCATCCGGATAAAGGTGCTGCCCGCAAGGGGGATTCGTCCCTTTTCGAGTCTCACGTGGCATTTTAAATACATTCTGGACAAGGAAACTATAGAAGAGGAAATCGCGCTTCATTCCAAGACATAGTAATAATATAAGGCAGAGTCAAACATGGGGCAGAGTCAGACGTGTGGCAGAGTCAGACATGGGGCAGAGTCAGACATGGGGCCGAGTCAGACATGGGCCGAGTCAGACAGGGGGCCGAGTCAGACATGGGGCCGAGTCAGACATGGGGCCGAGTCAGACAGGGGGCCGAGTCAGACATGGGGCCGAGTCAGACATGGGGCAGAGTCAGACATGGGGCAGAGTCAGACATGGAGCCGAGTCAGACATGGGGCCGAGTCAGACATGGGGCCGAGTCAGACAGGGGGCCGAGTCAGACATGGGGCCGAGTCAGACAGGGGGCCGAGTCAGACAGGGGGCAGAGTCAGACATGGGGAGTCGACAGGGCGAGTCAGACAGGGGCCGAGTCAGACAGCGGGAGGGGCCGAGTCAGACAGGGGGCCGAGTCAGACAGGGGGCAGTCAGACATGGGGCCGAGTCAGACAGGGGGCAGAGTCAGACATGGGGCCGAGTCAGACATGGGGCAGAGTCAGACATGGAGCCGAGTCAGACAGGGGGCAGAGTCAGACATGGGGCAGAGTCAGACGTGTGGCAGAGTCAGATATAGGGCGAGTCAGACATGGGGCCGAGTCAGACATGGGGCCGAGTCAGACATGGGGCCGAGTCAGACAGGAGGCCGAGTCAGACATGGGGCCGAGTCAGACATGGGGCCGAGTCAGACATGGGGCCGAGTCATACAGGGGGCAGAGTCAGACGTGGGGCAGTCAGATATGGGGCAGAGTCAGACGTGGGGCACAGGGTGATATGGGGCAAAAGGAGACTGGGCACAGTGAGACATGGGGCACAGGGTTACATGGGGCACAGGGAGACATGGGGCAGAGTCAGACATGGGGCACAGGGAGACATGGGGCTCAGGGAGACATGGGGCAGAGTCAGACATGGGGCACAGGGAGACATAGGGCACAGGGAGACATGGGGCAGAGTCAGATATGGGGCACAGGGAGACATGGGGCTCAGGGAGACATGGGGCGGGGTCAGACATGGGGCACAGGGAGACATTGGACACACGGAGACATGGGGCACAGGGAGACATGGGGCAGAGGCAGACATGTAGCAGGGTCAGACATGGGGCACAGGGAGACATGAGGCACAGGGAGACGTGAGGCACAGGGAGACATGGAGCAGGGTCAGACATGGGGCACAGGGAGACATTGGAAACACAGGGAGACATTGGACACAGGGAGACATTGGACACAGGGAGACATTGGACACAGGGAGACATGGGGATCAGGGAGACATGGAGCAGGGTCAGACATGGGGCACAGGGAGACATGGGCCACACGGAGACATTGGACACAGGGAGACATAGGGCTTAGGGAGACATGGAGCAGGGTCAGACATGGGGCACAGGGAGACATGAGGCAGAGTCAGACATGGGGCACAGGGAGACATTGGACACAGGGAGACATAGGGCTCAGGGAGACATGGAGCAGGGTCAGACATGGGGCACAGGGAGACATGAGGCAGAGTCAGACATGGGGCACAGGGTGGCATGGAGCTCAGGGAGACATGGGGCAGAGTCAGACATGGGGCATAGGGAGACATGGGGCACAGGGAGACATGGGGCAGAGGCAGACATGTAGCAGGGTCAGACATGGGGCACAGGGAGACATGGGGCACAGGGAAACATGGGGCAGAGGCAGACATGTAGCAGGGTCAGACATGGGGCACAGGGAGACATGGGGCACAGGGAGACATGGAGCAGGGTCAGACATGGGGCACAGGGAGACATTGGACACAGGGAGACATAGGGCTCAGGGAGACATTGGACACGGGGAGACATTGGACACAGGGAGACATTGGACACAGGGAGACATGGGGATCAGGGAGACATGGAGCAGGGTCAGACATGGGGCACAGGGAGACATGAGGCAGAGTCAGACATGGGGCACAGGGTGGCATGGAGCTCAGGGAGACATGGGCAGAGTCAGACATGGGGCATAGGGAGACATGGGGCACAGGGAGACATGGAGCAGTGTGAGACGTTAGCTCGGGCTAGACATGGGGCAGGGTATGACATGGGGCAAGCTCAGTCATGGGGCACGTTGCAAAAGATGCCACTATGATTTTGCTGATCCCTGTATTTTGCAGTCGTCCTCCTTTGACAAATGACCCTTGACTGCTTGTTGTGCTGGGAAGATATCTCGTTAGTTCTTGTTTAAAACATATCTTTACTTACCCATGCATGTAATGATCCATGTTTTGAATAAGCATCTTTGTAGTGTGCGTGCGTGTGTGTGTGTGTATGTGTGTGTGTGTGTGTGTGTGTGTGTGTGTGTGTGTGTGTGTGTGTGTGTGTGTGTGTGTGTGTTTTGGGGGGGGGGGGGGGTTCGATTGCTTGTGGTTGTCAGAACACTTTTTTGTCACAGCGCCTCATGTCTCTTGTGTGTGGAGGTATGGGCGTAGGATTGCGGAAAGGTGCACACATTTGTTCACGTCAAGCAAAATAAAAAGGCAAAATGCACCCCCCCCCCCCCCCCCTTGTTTACAGAAGAGAGAGAGAGAGAGAGAGAGAGAGAGAGAGAGAGAGAGAGAGAGAGAGAGAGAGAGAAAGAGAAAGCGAGTGAGTGAGACAGAGACAGAGACAGACAGACAGAGAGTTTCTCTCTATATCTGTTTACCTATGAGAGTGTCTATGTGTACTATAGTATCATGCACAGTACGTTAGGTATCTGTATGTATGACCAGTGCAGGAGTGTAGGTCCACCTGTTGTCTGTATACAGATAAGGTGCCGTGGGCTGACCCTGTGGCTAAGATGCTGCTGCTGCTTCAGCTGTTGAAACAGGAGGGACTGGTGACGGTGATGGTGATGCTGATGATGATGCTGATGATGGTGCCAGACTACAGTGAAGGGCAAACGACGTGCACACCACCGTCTACAACACCTCCGTCACCTGTCTGTTTGCGGAGGACATTTCCGAACTCAACTTCAATGTCCAGTTCTTCTTCCCCAACACCAGTGTGGATCCAGGTGTGTGTGTGTGTGTGTGTGTGTGTGTGTGTGTGTGTGTGTGTGTGTGTGTATGTGTGTGTGATGATGTGTGTGTGTGTGTGTGTGTGTGTGTGTGTGTGTGTGTGCGTGTGTGTGGGTGTGGGTGTATGCATGCATGTGTGTGTGTTTGTTTGTGTGTGTGTGTGTGTGTGTGTGTGTGTGTGTGTGTGTGTGTGTGTGTGTGTGTGTGTGATGTGTGTGATGTGTGTGTGTTGTGTGTGTGTGTGTGTGTGTGTGTGTGTGTGTGTGTGTGTGTGTGTGTGTATCTTTGTCTGTATTTGTGTGTCTGTGACTGTATGTGTATGTGTGTAACCTGTATGACTGCTTAGAAGCCGGCTTCTAACGAGAGGGGATGTGTATTGGACTGTAAAGTAAGGTAATGTTGCCTATAGCCCAGCCGATCGCAAATGACCATATTAGGGCCGTCACCACTTTGACGTCAACTCACAAGTCATTGAAAATATGTTGGACGGAGATGATGTTCAAAAAGAGTTTTTAAGGTAGATAGATTTGTTGACAGCAATTCGGATATAGACAAAGACAAGGATGAACCCAGAAAAAAAAATCTGTGCAGAAGAGATGAAGGGGATGGGGGACTGTACATAAACAAAAGTTAGAAATAAGCATTATCAAGAGCATTACAAGAAAGTACATCGCGGCTGGATTACAGATCACGGAATTGTGATGACCAGTAAATACAACGAGAGCACAGGTAACTGTCAATCGGATTTTCCAGATGTTTATCAACAGCTACAACAGTACAATAGTCACAACGGATTGTCAGGATTTCGGTTTTCAAACCTCTTTGCTGCATTTAGTGTTGTTTTTCATCGCTTCCTTCAATTCCGACAGGCTATCGTTCATGTTCCTTGCTGTTTCTTCCAAGAGAATGAATAAATGAATGATAATTTATTCGAAAAGGCCGAAGCCCCATCTACCGGGGTCAAGCATATGAACTGTGAATAATAATGTAAAAATCAAGATCAAATTTATCAGTGTAAGACACGTTGTATCTATGTAAAACATACAGACATAAATAAAAGCTCGCACTTATTGTGAGAAAGCTCTAATGCGTTGAAATGATTTATACAGGTATAATGCTAAGTTTCTTATTACATTTTAATTGTTGTTGATAGTAGCCATATTACACTAAAATTAGATGGTGTGTTATGAAACGTTGATCGAAAAAACTTAATTTCTTAAGTCAGTCAACACTGGACAGCTAAACACGAAATAAATTTCATCCCTATTGCTGAACGACATAAGCGACATGTGGCAGCTCCATTTTCACTATACTCGTATCTTTGACAGTGCACGGCGATATCAGATTCTCCAAACCTAAACTTGGTTAACGCAGTTCTCACAAAACTACACAAGGACAATGAAACGTACGGTTCAATCAAATGATTGCTTTAAACAATCTATACAATGAAAATTTGTCACTTGTCTGAATATGAGAGTCCCATTCCTGCCACCTACAATTACTGATGCGTTGCTTGAAACAAGCCAAAAAGATTTTTGCACACCCAACACCCTGGCTCATCCATGCATAAGAAAACCCATAACTACATAATATCTACGTATGTCACGGTCGCTAAGCCGGACGGCCCTACCACCCTTACCCACGCCTATCACACACTAGGTCAGACAACACAGCACACTAACACAGTTTTACAATCACGCACGCTTCTTTATTTCACACCCACTCCATGGCGCCACCACTCACGCACATCCACAACTCCACACCAAGTATCCTAATTCCCGCTGACTCACCCTACTCTACGATAATGACCTGGAAGACCCTAACCTAAAACACCAGTTGCGGTATATCACTGTGACCTGGGGACACAGCGATACCCCGCACACGTGGTGACTAACTACTGGGGACAAGGATTTACCAAAGGGACTCTAATCTCTTAACTACTGCTACCACCCACACCTCTCCCCAGGACTCACCCTTCTCTTTTAACCCGGGACCACTACCAAACTGGTCGCTGCGTCCCTAAGGGAGGCAACAACCAGTACCCTACACTGTGCTGGCCACTACGTCCTGAAAGGAGGCAGTAGCTAACACCCCTAACCCTACTGCCTAATGCTACACCCCTTCTACCATAAACATGGGACAACCCATCCGGGCCCGGAAAACTCCAGTCCTCGGCGCTGTACGTGGCCCCTCACAGGCTGACATCTCCCCGGAAGACTCTGTACCCGGCACTGACCGTGGCTCCCCCGCAGGCCGACACCCTCCCTGAAGACTGCATCCTGGCACTGACCGTGGCTCCCCGCAGTCTGACTCCTCCCCACAATGGGCACGACACCCAACGCACACCCAGCAGACGCCCTCTCGACGGGTCCGGGGCTCGTAGGACGCCTCCTCCTCTGAAGGCCCCGCCGGACACCAAGGGTGAATGAAGGCCTGGTGCAGCGCCCTCTCACAGGACGCCTGAACAGGGAAGAGGAACCAGTGCTGGAGAACTCCTGGAAGAGCACCGGTAGCTAGAGGAAAGCTGCCCCACAGAAGGCAGATGGCCTGGGTGGTCTCCCTCTCCCGGGGAAACAACAGGCACTGGAAAGCGCCGCTCACCTGCAGGCACGCGGCAGTAGACTGCGGCGATCTGGCCCCAGCCTCAGGACGGAACAGGATACCTGGACATACAGACGATCAACCACACCAGTTCTGCAACTGGCTGACAGTGGCTGCCAACAAGGATGACACCGACTCAGCACAGGCCAAGGGCACCCAAACCCAACGAGGACCTGGCACTAACTATGACTCGAAGTCACTCTTCAAAATTAACGGCGCTGCCGCCGCACCTACAAGGAGTACGTCCACTCCGACGAACACCAGGGACCGAAGTGAAGCTACCCCAACGCATTCTGTCCTGGTCGGAATCAAGCGAACTCTACTCACCACACAAAACAACGATTGGTCAGAGCAGTGTATCCCTCCGCAGAGCTGACACGCCTGACCAACGGACTAGTTGTTGCTCGTGCAACAACACGACAATTTACCACAACAACTCACAGACTTGACAACACAACAACAGCCGATATCCTGCCTCGCCTTCTCTGGTATAGAACCAAAGTAATAAAAGGGTAACAATCGGGAACGAAACCAACTTCCTCCTACCACTCCCTCAATAAATGAAGACTGGAAGGCAAAAATACTGTATGTCCTACTTCACGTGCCCCCCTACCTAGCCTAACCTTCCTACCTAGCCCCGAGGAACTTAGCCTAACCCCAGCTAACTAAACCCCAGTCTTACCCCGCACGCGCGCGCGCACGCACACACACACACACACACACACACACACACATAAGCACACATACATGCACGCATACATGCACGCTCGCACGCATACGCGCACACGCTCTCTACCTTGAACCACCACTACTCTTAAACACGTGGACGTACTAGTTTAGTACCACCGAACGGTGACACACACCCCTGCCTAAGTTTTAACTACAGGTTAAAACCAACAACAACTTCTCACTCGATCGGCGTTTTGGCCACACCCTACCTATAACAATCCAATTCGCCATCACTCATTCTGTCCTACTGTTACTTTTGATGCACACCAAAACTTCCATCCCAACAACACCTTTTCAATACATTAACAACCACAGGTTACACTAATAAACCTGGACTAACTCTGCCTCACACGAACTTAACGCAGGCACTTACAGGCAGCCGTTACACTATGCACTACATATAAATTTCATAACTGAGGGGCTCTGATTACGTAGAACTGCTGTGTAACACGTCCTACAAATACCACACCCTCAGTAACACTTTGCTACGCCATTCTCTACCAAAGATAATAACACATGCATAGCTTCGACAATGTCAACCTCTCACGACACAGGTTAATGGAACCCTCAGGTTTTCTCTCTCTCTCTCTCTCTCTCTCTCTCTCTCTCTCTCTCTCTACGGCAAGCGACTCAAGAAGTCTGCCGCCACATTGTCCTTTCCAGACACTGCCTGCACCGTAAACTGAAATGGCTGCAGCTGCAGTGCCCACCTTGTGATTCTCCCACTAACAGACTTCATTTTTTCTAAGTATTGGAGTGGGGAATGATCTGTCTGGACAATAAAGGGGGTCCCATACAAATACGCTTGAAACTTTTGTATTCCCCACACCACTGCCAGACACTCCTTCTCTACTATCAGGTAGTTTTGCTCTGCAGGGCTTAACTTTCTACTGGCACATGCTACAGGGCGCACCTCTTCAGGGTACTGCTGACACAGTATAGCTCCCACTCCCACTTCTGATGCGTCAGTCTGGAGCACAAATGTCAAACCTGGTACCGGCAAATTACAGACGGGAGGTTGGCAGAAGTGCTGCTTCAGAGCTTGGAATGCACGTTAGCACACGTCGTCCCATTTCACCTGCCTGGCTGTTCCCTTAGTGAGATCAGTAAGGGGCTTGGCAACGTCAGCAAACCGGGGCACAAATTTCCTGTAGTACCCTACTAATCCTAGGAATCCCTGCACTTGCTGTTTGGTCTCAGGCCTAGGCGCATCCATAATGCGGGTCATTTTATCCTGCTCGGGCCATATTTTCCCTGCACCTATCCTGTGCCCTAAGTAGGTAATTTCCTTTCCTACCAGCTCACACTTTGAAGGTCGGGCTGACAAAGAACATTCCTTGAGTCTCTGGAATACACGCCTGAGAACTTCTATGTGGCTGTCCTGATCAATTGTGGCCACCAGGATGTCATCAATGAAATTATTGACATCTGGGCTCTCAAGTGGCTGCAATAGTTTCCTCATCATGCACGTGAACACTGCCCCTGAAGTACACAGTCCAAATGGCATAACCTTCCACTGGAATTGTCCTTCCAGTGTAGCAAAAGCAGTCTTCGCACGGTCCTCTCTACTCATTGGGATCTGCCAATATCCCTTAGCAAGGTCGATCTTGCTAAACACCTTCTTCTCTCCAAGCTTGGCGAACAGGTATTCGATATCCGGCATGGGTTCAGCATCAAACTGTACAATGCGATTCAACCTCCTGAAGTCAACACAAAACCTGATCTTCCCATCTTTCTTCTTAACTAGTACGATGGGTGAGCAGTATGGCGACGACGATGGCTCAATCGCACCCATCCTGATCATGGCTTTGACCTCCTCCCTAACCGTCTCTCATTGCGCAAAAGGCACTGGGTATGGCTTCGACCTGATAGGGATGTCTGAGGTCAACTTGATGCTACACGTTTCTAGGTTTGTGCATGAGGGCACATCAGTCAGTACTTCCTTGAATTCGGCCACTAACACGTGCAACTTCCTAGTAAAGTGCTGGTCTTCAGTAAGTACTACCACATCTTTAGGGCCTTCTGTGGCCTCCAAGGGAATGGTAGGAATGTCCTTGCTCATCAAGGGAGTTACTGTTTCCTCTTCAGGCTCCTCCAGCACAACACGCAGCTACCGAGGCTGTTGGATCTGCAGCGCGCTCGATGAATGACTTCAGTAGGTTTGCGTGGAAAATCTTCGTCTTTCCCCCTACTGATATGCGATAATCGGCTTCACCCACTCTTTTCAGTACTGTATATGGACCTCTCCATGCCAGTTCCAATTTGTTCTGCTTGGTCGGCCGAAGTACTAGTACTCTGGACCCCACAGCTATCTTCCTGGGTTTCGCCCTCAAGTCAAAATGTCGCTTGTACCTATACGCTGCCCTTGCCAAGTTCTCCCTTGCCAGCTCGCACGACTCAGCTATTTTGTTCCTCAAGTTGACGACGTATTCTGCCACTGTCTGGAGCTCTTGCCTTTCCGGTTGTAACCACAGATTCTCAATATCTGCATCGGCCCACGTACCTGGCGTCCATACAGCAGTTCAAAAGGCGAAAAACCGGTACTCTCTTGTGGGACCTACGGTACGCAAACAGCAGTGCTGGTATCCACTGATCCCAATAACCTGGTTTCTCCTGACATAGTCTGCGCAGCATCCACTTCAGAGTACTGTTGAAGCGTTCCACCAATCCACTGCACTGTGCATGGTATGGTGTGGTAGTCAGACCTCGAATGGCTAATAGCCGGTAGACCTCCTGCATGATCTGACCAGTAAAACTGGGTTCCTCTATCAGTCAGTACCGATCCAGGGACTCCCGTTCGTGTCCACATGTTGAACGCTGCCTCTGCCACCAACTCACTCGTGATCTGGCGAAGAGGGACTGCTTCCGGATATCTTGTCGCAAAGTCGACCATCACCAACACGTATCTGTACCCATTCTGGGATGCTGGAACGACAGGACCAATGATGTCCATCCCAACCCGCTCGAACGGCTCACGCATCAGTGGCATCTTCACGAGGGGAACTTTTGAGACTCTTCCCTTGTCCACAGTACGCTGACACTGGAAGCATGACTGGCAGTACCGACGAATGTCAGCATGCATGCCTGGCCAATAGAAATGGCGACCAACTCGCTACTTGGTTCGGGTGGTACCTAAGTGACCAGACATGGGTACGTCGTGGCCTAGCTTCATCACCGTGGTCCGTAGTTCAGCTGGGACGCAGATCTGACTCGCTACGTCCTTGGGACCCTCAAACCACCTAACCAGTACACCAGATTTCCGAGCGTACTCGACTCGTCCAAACTTGGTGTGGAAGTGCGTCCCCACTTCACATGCACTCCGAGTCTTCCTCAATGTTTCATCCTGGTCCTGCATCTGAATTAACTGCTGGGTAGAGGTGTCCAGAATGCATTCCTCGACGGGCAGTGGTACAGGTTCTTGCTGCTCCCTGGCTCTCTGCGCACGTGTCTGCACTGTCCCTACCAACGCCGGGTCTGCGTATACAAGCACACGTGTCTAACTGGGATCACCTACTCTCTTTGCGAAGTTTCCGATCAGGACTTCCTGCACAGGGCTATTCATGATCAAAACCTCCAACTTCCCTGCGATGAATGGTGACTTCAACTCTATTACCGCCACAGGTAACACGGACCTACATCTGGATTCAGCCAACACTACTGGGACTGTCTCTCCTGTGTACGCATCTGCCGGTACTAACCACTTGGCCACTACGGTGTGTCCGGCACCAGTGTCCCGTAATCCATTGGCCGGAGACCCGTTAACTTCTGCAATGCACGCAGGCTCGTACCACTGCTCAGCGCATGGGCGACACAACGTAGGGACTACTCGAGCTTGGGGCTGGTCACAACAATGAACAGCTCCAACCGAATGGGGCTCAGGGCATTTCCTAGTGATGTGGCCTGGCTTCTTGCAGTTGAAACAGATGATGGTCGATCTAGGTCCTTCTGATCTCCTGTTCAGCTGCTGCAGTGCACCATCACTTTGTTGGGACCTCCCTGTGGGCTGGCTCCCTGCTGTTTAACGCCTATTACCCAGGTTGGGCTCGTTAACTGTTCGGTCTTGCCTCGCCTTCCTCCCCAATCTTTTGGCCTCTGCTAAAACAGTAGCTTCCGTTGCAAGTTGTTCCACAGTTTTCGGGCATGTCTTCCGCACCTCAATTGTGAACTCTGGAAACAATAGCTGATAAAACTGTTCTTGGAACAGCAGATCCTTTACGTCTTCTGCCACACTCTCATCCTTGCCCGCTGCCGCACACCTGAGGGAAAACCACCGCTTCATCCTTCCCAGCATCTGGCCGAAAGTCTCAGCAGCGTCCTTCTTGATGCTTCTGAACTTTTCCCGGTAGGCCTCAGCATCCAGCCTAAAGTGGCTTAACAGGGCGCCCTTTATCTGATCATAGTCGCCTAACTCATCCACGCTTAACCGCATCACTGCTTCTCTAGCCTTTCCTCTCAGCAGAGACATCAGACGTGTGGGCCATGAGGTCTTGCTCCACTTGCACATCTGGGCTACACGCTCAAATTGGGCGATGAAAGCGTCCACGTCGTCGTTCTCTCCCAACGGCTCAAGGTGGACATGCTTCGTTTCTTCCACCTCAATCAAACGTTTCCTATGCGCTGCTTCATCTAAGGCTTGCCTCTCCTGTATCAGTATCTCTCGCTCCCTTGCCTCTAACTTGGCTTGCCGTGTCTGAGCTTCTATTTCCCTTATCGCCGTTTCTTCCTCCATCTTCTTCCTCTGCAGTTTCAATTCTATCTGTCTCGCTGCTTTCTCATCTTCGATCTTCTTCTGCTTCATCTCTAGTTCCCTCTGCCTATCAGTTTTTTCCTCTTCTATCTTCCTCTGCTGCATATCTAGCTCCCTCTCATCCTTCATCTTCTGCCTCACTTTCTCCTCTTCATCCTTCATCTTCTGCCTCACTTTCTCCTCCATCCGGAGCTCCAATTCTGCTTCTCTCGCCGTCCTCTCATCCTCATTACGGACTGAGTCTGTGACAAACTTGGCGAGGTCTCCCCCACCTAAACCCATCGCTGCTCCCAACTTGGCAAACTTTGCATAAGCCCCCATCCCCTGTTCTCGATCCACCCCCGCATCCTGGTCACTAACCTTAGGTTTGGTATCCGCCATAGGGGCCTGTGGATCCATGACACTATCGGGGTCGTACTGCGGATGGGCTCGGGTGTGTTTAGACATAGGGTACCCCTACCACCACAGAGCTAGCAACGGACAGTATGCGATCTGAGCGCAACTGGAGGTTCCTGACTACGCACTAGCCCCAGAAGCAACTCAGCACAAGTACACAATACTCTCAATGAGTCACGCACCAAGCATAACTCCACCCACACTTGTGTACCTCATACATATACCCACATGGGCTCCAACCCATACAATACTACCAATGCACTGTCTGGTCACTGACTGAATCACGTGACACCGTGTGTCCACTGTCCACTGTGCACGCGCACCAGTTACCCACAGTCACAGGCTTCACTGTCTCTGGTAGGCCGCACCTACACGATCACAGTGCACTTGCACCCCTCAAGTCCAGGTGCACTCACAGCATACCCTATGCCACAACACTGTGCACCCTCGTGCTTCCCACACACAGTCACCTGGGCTTACACTGCCCTTAATCCCCACAGGATATCCGAGCACACAGCGTGCACAGTCACGGGCCGGGTACCACTCTACCTACTCACTGGAGTATACCATATGTAAGGGACACAAAAGACACCTGGTACCCTCCAGCACCTCACCTACACTGTACGGTGTAATCACTCACACTTCCAACAACCACTCAATGTTTATTGACCATTCATACCTCACCCACACGGTAGCGCCAACCCATTCACACCAATACAAGTGCCCCGCCCTATGCCACTGGAAAGCTGCCTGAAGTGAACAGGAACACTACGTACCACCTCCCAGGGTACTGGTACGCTCCCACCAACCACCCACTTACATTTCACACAAAGTACACACCGGACACAACACACCCTTACCTCCCTCCTAGCTACTTATCACCTACTCAGAACCACCTAAGTACCCCACATCTCCACCAAAGTGTCACGGTCGCTAAGCCGGACGGCCCTACCACCCTTACCCACGCCTATCACACACTAGGTCAGAAAACACAGCACACTAACACAGTTTTACAATCACGCACGCTTCTTTATTTCACACCCACTCCATGGCGCCACCACTCACGCACATCCACAACTCCACACCAAGTATCCTAATTCCCGCTGACTCACCCTACTCTACGATAATGACCTGGAAGACCCTAACCTAAAACACCAGTTGCGGTATATCACTGTGACCTGGGGACACAGCGATACCCCGCACACGTGGTGACTAACTACTGGGGACAAGGATTTACCAAAGGGACTCTAATCTCTTAACTACTGCTACCACCCACACCTCTCCCCAGGACTCACCCTTCCCTTTTAACCCGGGACCACTACTGCACTGATCGCTGCGTCCCTAAGGGAGGCAACGACCAGTACCCTACACTGTGCTGGCCACTACGTCCTGAAAGGAGGCAGTAGCTAACACCCCTAACCCTACTGCCTAACGCAACACCCCTTCTACCACAAACATGGGACAACCCATCCCGGCCCGGAAAACTCCAGTCCTCGGCGCTGTACGTGGCCCCTCACAGGCTGACATCTCCCCGGAAGACTCTGTACCCCGGCACTGACCGTGGCTCCCCCGCAGGCCGACACCCTCCCTGAAGACTCTGCATCCTGGCACTGACCGTGGCTCCCCGCAGTCTGACTCCTCTCCGCAATGGGCACAACACCCAACGCACACCCAGCAGACGCCTCTCGACGGGTCCGGGGCTCGTAGGACGCCTCCTCCTCTGAAGGCCCCGCCGGACACCAAGGGTGAAAGAAGGCCTGGTGCAGCGCCCTCTCACAGGACGCCTGAACAGGGAAGAGGAACCAGTGCTGGAGAACTCCTGGAAGAGCACCGGTAGCTGGAGGAAAGCTGCCCCACAGAAGGCAGATGGCCTGGGTGGTCTCCCTCTCCCGGGGAAACAACAGGCACTGGAAAGCGCCGCTCACCTGCCGGCACGCGGCAGTAGACTGCGGCGATCTGGCCCCAGCCTCAGGACGGAACAGGATACCTGGACATACAGACGATCAACCACACCAGTTCTGCAACTGGCTGACAGTGGCTGCCAACAAGGACGACACCGACTCAGCACAGGCCAAGGGCACCCAAACCCAACGAGGACCTAACTATGACTCGAAGTCACTCTTCAAAATTAACGGCGCTGACGCCGCACCTACAAGGAGTACGTCCACTCCGACGAACACCAGGGACCGAAGTGAAGCTACCCCAACGCATTCGCCCTGGTCGGAATCAAGCGAACTCTACTCACCACACAAAACAACGATTGGTCAGAGCAGTGTATCCCTCCGCAGAGCTGACACGCCTGACCAACGGACTAGTTGTTGCTCATGCAACAACACGACAATTTACCACAACAACTCACTGACTTGACAACACAACAACAGCCGATATCCTGCCCCGCCTTCTCTGGTATAGAACCAAAGTAATAAAAGGGTAACAATCGGGAACGAAACCAACTTCCTCCTACCACTCCCTCAATAAATGAAGACTGGAAGGCAAAAATACTGTATGTCCTACTTCACGTGGCCCCCTACCTAGCCTAACCTTACTACCTAGCCCCGAGGAACTTAGCCTAACCCCAGCTGACTAAACCCCAGTCTTACCCCGCGTGCGCGCGCGCGCGCGCGCGCGCGCACACACACACACACACACACACACACACACACACACACACATACATGCACGCTCGCACGCATACGCGCACACGCTCTCTACCTTGAACCACCACTACTCTTAAACACGTGGACGTACTAGTTTAGTACCACCGATCGGTGACAACGTACACTACATGCCCATGTTTGCTTACCTCTTTGATCAAGTATATATATATATATATATATATATATATATATATATATATATATTATATATATAGTCTGACACACCGATAGCAGGTAGTCTGCCATAATTTATTTGAACCACTTTTAACCAATACTTAACACTTTTCGTGTAAGCATTTCAGCAAGTTCTCCGTATGTAAGATGGTTTGGAGCCTTTTGACCAATATGTAAAAAAAAATGTTTGTCATGGCAAAAAAATTAATGTATTTTTTTTCAATGTTTTCATTATTTGTCAGCCCCCATATCTCAGCTCCATGTAGAGGTACTGGTTGAACTTGTATATCAAACTTTTTTTTTTTTTTATATGTTCGGTGAATACATTTTAAACTTATACATTAGAAACAAAATGCTCACGACAGAACTTTTTGCTTGGCTGACCAGATCTTGGCAAGTAAACCTAAAACTAAGCCTAGTTGAAAAATATAATCCGAGTTATTTCATCAAATCGCCTAACTCTAGCACCACATTTAACTCTAGCTTTAACTGCAAAGCGAGAGGACTGCAGGCGGAAATCTAAACAAATCTTAAATAAATGTTAGCGAACCGCCCAGAGAACGTGGACAAACGAGTCACAAGACGAAACACAACGCGTTTCGACCTCTTAGGTCTTCATCAGGTGAGACATAAACGAATAAAACAACGAAAATTCACTTAGCTTTGATCGCTTCAGATCACTTCACAGGTCCTTGCGCTGAACCCTGTGAAGTGATCTGAAGCGATCAAAGCTAAGTGAATTTTTGTTGTTTTATTCGTTTATGTCTCACCTGATGAAGACCTAAGAGGTCGAAACGCGTTGTGTTTCGTCTTGTGACTCGTTTGTCCACGTTCTCTGGGCGGTTCGCTAACATTTATTTAAGATTTGTCTAGCTTTAACATAATAATACATACTTTCTACACAGCGGTAAAGTTTACCTTTTATTTTGTTATTTCTAAGTATTGGCTATATTTTTTTTTATCGAAATCGAGTCAAAAGCTTTTTTTTAATTCATAAAAGCTACGTATAATTTTCGGTTACATGCAAACTGCTTTTGTGTAGCTGTCAACAGAGTCAACATATGATCAGTTGTTGAATAATCTTTTATTTCTTAATCCAGCCTTATGTTCACTGGTAATATAATTTATTTCAACCTAACTGGCTTATTCCGTTTTCCACATCAACCGCGAGTATGGTGAGTGCTCTGGAAGAACATATGCACAAACATAGAGAATTTTTAGAACATTGATATAAAGTCTTGTCATGCACAAACAGTAAAAATAAAATTACCGTTACTCATGTCGAGTTGCTTCACCTTTCCAACAAGGCTATTTTTAATCAAACAAATTACCCCCCCTCCCCCCCCCTCCCCCCCCCTCCCCCCCCAACACCTTCCCTTGTGCGAGAATTTTACGGCAGGCTGAATGAACGCCGTATGTTCAGTGAACATTGTGTTATTATTCTTTCCATAAAAGTTTCGACCAAGCAAATAAAGTCAAATTAAGATATGTACTGCACAAACTCAGGATCTGAAAGTTTAGATAACGGACCGTTCACTTCCAATGGAG
This sequence comes from Conus canariensis, assembly GCA_033310375.1. NCBI lineage: Eukaryota > Metazoa > Mollusca > Gastropoda > Neogastropoda > Conidae > Conus > Conus canariensis. The sequence continues at coordinate 11,377,731 of CM065748.1, forward strand.
AAACTTATATTAATTATATTTGCCTTCATCCATAACAAAATCATCAGATTTAAATTCAAACTGAGCTTGGACGTTTTTTGGCCTGAGACTGTTTCCTAAAAAACTCTTTGTCACTCATGGCGACATGCGCACACTTATCTCTGTCCTCTTTCAACATAACCGCACGAACCGCGCGTGGCGGTGACCTCACTGTCGTGTCATCAATTGTTCCATCACTTTCACGTGCGTTGCTTTCTTGTCGCACTCGTTGTCACTGGTGTCTATCTTTTTTGTCCACTTTTTACACCAAGTCCATGGACAGAACAGCGTTGGTTCCAGCTCCAGGGGCGGCCACGCCTCAAGGTCAACTCAAAGATGCCCGTTTCTTACTCATCAATTACGAATTTCTTTCCGTCTATTAACAAGTCGTGATCATAAATCGTCGTCGCCCGTTTTCGTTGGTCCTTGGCCGCCTTAAGGTGAGAAGACAGCTTCCTCCTGATCGTCCTGATGTGCAGAGAGAAGTCTTCGCCGTTGAAAACTTTGCTTCCTTGAAGATTCCTTTTCACCTTCAGAATTTTCGCTTTTTCTTTCAAAAACGGCAGCGAGCAACGATGGGCGAATCGGATTTTTCGTTGACTTGGTGGATCAAAACTGATGTCGGCGTTCAGTTCTAGCTTCTTAGAAATCAAATCTTTCAACAAGTGTTCACAATCATCACTTGTCTCGTTGGCCTGTCTGGATATACCATGCGCAATGATGTTTCTTTTTGAACGGTCTTCTCATCCGCTGGTCTTCATCTTCAAGTTTTGCACACTATCTGGATATCTTTTGTTCGTTTCTGCCAGTTCATTATTTGACCGCATGAGAGATGCTAGTTCACGTTTCAGTGATTCAGCTTCCTCCTTCAAACCAACAAAGAATTCTTTGATCTGGGTCAGATCCTCTCCAAAGCTATGAAGCTGGTTGCTCATGGAAGATAGCTAGGACAAGGCTGGTTCAAAAACAGTGTCACTATCAACTCTCTGCTGCATGGACGACTGTGCACTGCCCCCCTGGTTCCTCTGGTCTCTCTCCACACTCAGTCTCCAGCCAACACTGGAAGCGGTCAGACATGTCTGCTTGGTGCTGTTCCCCTTGGGAGGTCCGGGGTTTGATTCGACGTCACTACACATCATTAAAAGGCTACTGAAGAAAATCACAGTGAGGAGCATCCCCACCATGACACCGTCTGCACGGCTTGTCACTATCCATGTCCGACACCGCATGGCAATCTTTTCCTTTGCACAGCGACACATACAATTAATGTATACTGTCACAAACGAGCCACATCTTGCTCAGAAAGTCAGAGCCACCTCCTGCATGGTCCTTGAGGTGTACTGTATACAAATTTCAGGATTGTACGTAACTTGTATATCGCGTGATTTTATCGTACATAGGACACACTCCAAAACACGTCCGTCTTCGTTTTGATAGGTAGCTCGTCGGTATATTTTGTCAACTGCATCATGAATTGCGTTGCTGTATTTTGCTGTCTAATTCCAGTGTATTTCGTGGGTCTGTTTTGTCACCTAAGTCATTGGTATTTTGTAGCTGATTTTCACTGGCTGTTTCAATGTGTTTTGTGGGTGTGTTTTGCCACCTTCTTCGTGTTTTCTTGTGGTTGTTATTGTTATTGCTATATGTGTGTTTTGAGGCTCTATTTTGTTGTCTGCCTCATGGACATCACGTTTGTTTTTGACTCCAGTCTGTAATTTACTCGATAACATTTTGTGAATCGAATTTGCGGCTGCTTTCTTGTCGCTCTGTTTTGACCCGCTTCACGTTTTTGTGACTATCTTGAAGTCTTCTTCCTGTGTGCTTTGTGGCTATATATATCATCAGCTTCAAGTGTAGATTTTTTCTTACTCTTTTAAAGTTGTTGCATGGGTGTTTGTCATCTGCTGTCGTAATATTTTGTGGTTCTATTTTGTGTTTTCTTTCAGAGATCATCCTGGCGTGCAATAGACAGATGTCTGGAGGACTAAAATGCTACAAAGGAAGCCAGATTCTTTTTGATGAAAAGCAGAAGATTGTCGATCGTTTCACGTTGAGCAGACCACCGTCATTGAACAAGCTGAAGGGAGGACACTATCGGTGCTCAGCAGTACCGCCTTTGATAAAGAGGAGTGAGTTCTGTCCCCTAATTTACAGAGGTGAGTTTTGTTATCAGTTCTATCCATCAACTTATATTAGTTATGTCCTCTAACGTACAGAAGATGAGACTTGTTACTTGTGCTGTCCTACAGCTTACAAAGGTGAGTCTTGTTATCAGTTCTCTTCATAGACTTGCAAAGATTAGTGTTATCAGTTCTGGCCACTAATTAATAATTGTGAGTCTTGTTATCAGTTCTGTCCACTAGCTTTCAAAGATGAGTCCTATCAGTGTTGTGTACTAGCAGGAAGGAACTCTTGGGAAAAGCTTGACACTGGAAGGTCTTTCAAGGAGAAAAGAAAACGGCAGGCAAGTGTTTCGGCCCTGGACTGCTTACTCTCTAAGAGGGCTGGGCCGCATTCGGGTCATGGCTCCTTGATGGTCTTTTTCTGTCGGTTTTTCCCCTCGTGCTTCATAGCAGCAACTTCTGGATGAGTTGCTTCTCAAGGTGTTGCCTTTTAGGCGGATGTTTTACCAACATCTTTGTCGGACACTTGTTCTTAGTTGGTAAAATGTTAAGGTTTATGAAGTTCACTTTTGTTCCTCCTCGATTGTATCCAGCTAAAACTATTTTCAGCTGCATCTACCATTGTGTTTTGGCTTCTGAACCTCGTCTTACCAGAAATCACGTGCTGTTTCATGAGATCATAGACCACTGAGCCTGAAAATCGCCTCGCTCCAACTTCTACAACGAGGATTTTAACTTTGGAAGCCACTTTCATCGAGCCTCTGGCTAATAGGGCATATTTCTCAGTGTTGTAGGTGTGATCTTGATCCATTCTGCTTTCACGTGGCACAGATAGCTAATTCTAAATCATTCATTTTGACGAAACTGACTGTATTACGATTTCCAGTCTTATGTCACTCTTCGCGATAATCTCTGGATGATGATTCAGGCCTGGACAGTCTGCTGTGCTGTTCCAGTCATCCGTTCCACCCATTCAACACCGCCTTCATGCTCATGATGTCACAGCTGTTCCACGCATGATTTGTGACCCGCATGCGGCATAGAACCTGGGCTTCTGATGGTGTAGTGTTTCCTCCAGCAATGCTAATCGCACGTGCTATCTCTTTATTGTGTGTCCATGTGTTATTTACCTGGATTAGCGCTGCTGTGTATGAACTCAGGACATGTGCCACTGTCTGCCCCGACAAACAGGACTCATAAGGTTGTCGGATTTATCCCGTTTCATCAAGTTTGAAATCAAGGGGAGGAATCATGTACTGATCTAAGACTGAGGCCGATCCTGAGAGGTGCCATGTGCCATATGTCATTCTGGTTGACGCTTCTTTGGAGTGTGTTTTATCATACACTTCATTCGCCCTAGTTGGCCTTGCAGGACTGTCTTCTGGATTCTCTGAGTATTCCTTTCTTTCTTCATCTCCGGTATTATCATGTCTCTCTTGGTTATCCTTTTTGCCTTTGACCACCACTGATTTCTGTTGATCCCAAACCCTGTGTGTTGGTTTGCATGTGTCTTGTTACTTCCTTGATCAGACGGATTTTCTTTGTCACGCCCACTGTGTCCTGAACTTTCCATTTTCCGCCTGGGCTGGGTTGATCTCACAACTTTATCTGTAGAGTCCTCGTACATAGGCTTTGCCCACTTTGTACTCCTCCAGGATGGATGTCATGGTCAGGCGGCAGTAGAGTGTCACTTTGGTGAAACCAGGTGGGACAGCAAGTCGTTTCCTTGTGTACGTGGTCATTTGGGGATCGATTGATTCCACTGTGCTTCTGCTGACATTGTTTGTCGTTAGAAACTAGAGACGCTTTTGTCGAGAACATTTTCTTTATAGCTATGGAAATGCTTTTTCAGCATTCTAAGGTGTTCTTTGGGACATGATACATCTCAAGCACAAGTTGAATCATGTTGTGTCTAACTAATCTATATGTACATGCCGCACTACCGTTGAATTCTTCTTTCCTTCCTTAACTCTGAGGAATACTTCCCAAATCTTAGTGGCATGTTCCACACAGCCAGACACTGTCGGGAAGCCTCCTGTGTTTGACTGATATATCTGAATACTCATTTTCTGTGAGGTATTTATTCAGCCTGGTCGCCATGACAGAGATAAAGCTTTTCCTCTCAACCTTCAGAAGTGCCACTGGTCTTAACTGGTTGATGTCACGCACTTTTTGTGCTTTTCGAATGTACAGTCCCTTAGGTTCCATCCATTGTTCTCTGATCTTCAGATTCCTCCATGCTGACATCATTACTTTATGGAGCCACTTAAGGGCATGGGATATTCCTGCATAGCAGATAAGGAATTTCATGAAGTCCAGGCGAAGGTTTAGCATTGGTAATCTTAACCATTTGCCTTACCGCATCCAGTGTTGGCTTGCTACGTAACTTTCTCTGGCACTGCATGCCACATCAAGCCCTAAATTTGAAGTGACACTTCTCTTTGCTACTCAGGAGATTCTTTGTCCATTGTGAGTGTCCCTAACTTTGTAGGCCCGAATACTCTCCTGGGTATTGGAAGGGGTCTCAGAAGAAACAAAATAACGTTATCTTCTTTTCACTTCTCGCTCCAGCTGATTCGGTTTTGCCAAGGGCACCATGTTGTGTTTTCAGGTCTATCCAGAGGCTCTCTTGCTCCTTCTTCTCAGCTTCTGAGGCAGCCTTCGATTGTTATTTGAATTTTCATAATCTCTTTTGGATGAGGTCCCTCCCTAGCTGGTGACTGGAGTTTTGAAGAGGTTTCTTCACTTGTGGTTGTTTCAACCCATAGGCGTTTCTAAAATGTCTGTATACAATAACTGCAAATGTCGCTAATTTGAACTCCAGTACGCTCTTGCCTGTCACATTGTTGCCTTCTGTCTGTCTCGAGATGCAATGGTGTTGTGCCATGGATTATCAGTTGTGAAGTTGCAGCATCTGCTGTGGCTGAAAATCCCGATCCTCGAGTGGCAGACTCTGTTGCAGTTGCTGCAGGTGAAGTCTCGGTCATGAGTGCCTGTGGGTGCCGACGCAATTTTTTGCTGTCTGCAGCACCTGCGTTCTTCCCACTGGGCATTTCTCCTCTGCTCGGCTTACTTTATGCTGATATTGATGGTGGACCACCAGCTGACCCGGTCTGAAGCTGCTGTCACCAGGTCTGCTGGGACGAGGCTGCCTGCCCTCAGGTCGCGCTTCCATACATTCTCATAACGTAGGGCAGGCCGTCTTGTGGGTATGGAGTCTGTAGCCAGTTCACCGTACAGCATGTCCTTTGGGATGCGACTGTCGTCCATGCGGCTGACATGGTCAACCCAAAACAGGCGTTTCTGTGTTAGATATGGCGAACACGCTGGGCATCCCTACCTGGGTCAGGACGTCCTTGTTAGTGATGTGGTCATCCAAAGTAATGCCCAGGAGTCTTCTGAGGCAGTACAGATGGAAGGTATTCAATCTGAGTTCTTGCTGCGAGTATAGGGTACATGCTTCACTTCCGTATAGAAGAGTGCTCAGCACGCAGACTCAGTACACTTTAATCTTGGTTTTTGATGTCAGCATGATGTTGTCCTAGACTCTCTTTGCTAGACGGGCCATCGCTGTTGCTGCCTTGCCGATCCACACGTTCAGCTTAGCGTCCAGAGAGAAGTTACCGGATGTGGAGGAGCCCAGGTAAATAACGTTGTCGACTACTTCAAGGGTGCGATTGCCGATGGAGATGCGGGGAGTGCTGCTGACGTCTTCTTTAGGCTGATTGTTAGGCCGAACTCGGTGCAGGCATCGGTGAAGCAAGTGAGGAGCCGTTGTAGCACCTCCTCGGTGTGGAAATTGAGGGCGGCGCCATCTGCAAAGTGCATCTCCCTGATGATGATTTTCCGCACCTTCGTCTTTGCTTAGCGGCATGCCATGTTGAAGAGGCTTCCCTCACTCCTGGTGTGGAGGAAGATGCCGTCTACAGACTGTCGGAAGATGTAGCACAGCAGCAGGGGGAAGAAGATGCCGAAGAGTGTCGGAGCGAGCACGCACTCTTGCTTGACACTGATCTTGATTAGGAAGGGGTCTGAAGATGAACCATCACACGCGACAGTGCTGTTCATGTTGTCATGGAGGGACATGATCATTTTCAGGAGCTTGGGGGGACATTCAGTCTGGTCAAACGCCTTGGTCAGGTTGATGAAAGCAACGAACAAGGGTCGTCTCTGTTCGCGGCACTTCTCTTGTATTTGCCTTAAGGAGAATATCATGTCAGTCGCTGACTTCTCAGCTCTGAAGCCGCATTGTGCGTCTGTGTACACTCGTGCAGGAAGTAGCTGCAGCCTGTTGCAGACAACTGGGGTGAAGGCTTTGCTACCATTGCTGAGGAAGGATATTCCGCAATAGTTGTTGCAATCGCTGTGATCTCCTTTGTTCTTGTATGACGTGATGATGTTTCTTAGATGACTCCTGGGGGAATGCCGTTGCTACCTGGAGTTTTACCCGGGCTAGCGTGTTGATGGCCTTGCTGGATTCCTCAATGGTAGGTAGGGCGTCGAGGACATCCATGGGGGCAATGGGATGGTGTTTTCGATGATGTGTAAGTGACGGAGTTCTCCCTGGAGTTCAGCTCCTGGTAGAGCTCCGCCCATCTGTCCATCTGTTTGCTGTGGTTGGTGATGACATCCCCTAGAGGTAGAGTTTAGAAGAGCAATCTTGATGGCTCTAAGGCCAAACGCTTTCCCAATGCTCTCGTACATGGCGAGGATGTTGCCGCAGTTGGCAGAGGTCTAGTTGCCTTGGCACAATTTCAGCCAGTACTCACAGGGGCATTTATGGGCGGTCTGCTGGGTGTGGCGAGGCTTTCAGAGTGCAGGCTCCATCTCCATGATTCCTGCTTCGAGCCAGTCTTCATTCTTCCTCACTCTCTTCCTAAAGCTGTCCGAGGCGGATTGGTAGGTGTGTATGTATCGTGTATGTGTGGTTCCACTGTGTTAAAGCACTGTCTACCAGGCAGTCCTCTAGGGCCTTGTCAGTGGCTCTGGAGAACGATCGCGCAGTTCGGGCACTGATGCCATGACTGTGTTAATTCGAGGACGTCCCTGCTACTTGGAGCGGTTCGTTTGGGCCGAAGATGCACCTTGCTGTCGACCAGGGAATGGTCAGTGTCGCAGTCAGCACTGTGGCAGCTGCGGGTGACGAGCACGTGGTTGGGCAAGGGTCTTTAAGTGATCACGAAGTCCAGCTGATGCCAATGACGGGATCTGGGGTACCTCCAGGACACTCTGTGGTGGTTTGGTGGAGAAAAAGTGTTTGTAATACAGAGGTCATGGTAGGAGCAAAGCTCAAGCAGCCACTGTCCGTTCTCGTTGAGCCTTCCCGATGCCGAAGCGGGTGAAGCAGCGGGACCAGGACCTGTGGTTGGCACCAATTCAGAGGTTGAAGTCGCCAAACAGGAACAGACGTTCCTTTGAAGATACCTCTTTGAGCTTGTCTTCCAGCTCTTCATAGAACTTAACCTCAGATGTAGAACAAAGTGTGTGGCAATGTTTGTTGATCCGGAAGAGGTTGTGTACCGTAGAGAGAGGATTCGTACTGTCTGTTTGAAAGGTGGTTCAACTGATGACAGGAGAGAATTTCGCACTGCGAACCCGACGCTATAGAGTCGGTGCTCTTCTGGCTCCAGTACTTGCAAAAAGAACGTGTAGTCCTTCTCCTTGAGGCTGCTATTGGAGGGGATTCTTGTCTTTTGCAGTGCGGTGATGTCAGTGTTGAATCTTTTCAGTTCGTGTTTGATGGTGGCTGTTTTCCTGGCGTCATCAATTTGCTGGAGGTTGTCAGAAAGGCCAGGACACATCGTTCTGACATTCCAAGTTGCCAGTCACATGTCTGTCTACTTCAATATAAATGTGAGCCTGTGATCAGTTCTGACCACAAACTAATAAAGACGTCCACCTGTCAGTTCGGATCACACACTTATAAAGGTGAGTTTGGCTGTCAGTTCTGTCAACAAACGCAAAGATGAGTGTACTACTCAGTGCTGTCCACAAACTTAGAAAATTGAGTTTTCCAGTCACTTCTGTCCCTGATCAGTATGATTGTACGTCTTTGTGATGTTGTTTAAAAATCTTCAGCACGCCATGGGAGGGAGGGGATCACCCTCATTAGGTATTGTATGGATATATTGCGACTGTAGTGGTTCTAGCTTGTAGGTTAACAGACCGAGAGGCATATGGATGGACAGGAGTGGATCTCGGTCATAAATTCGTCTCTATGGTGTGATCACATTATGTTGCCTTGTCATATCATGGAAGAGTCTTCCTGTAATGGGAGTTGGGTGATTAGGGTTGCGTTTCCAACTGTTTCCCTCTCGTGTTTGTGTATTGTATTTATATGCGTTCTCGGAAACTGTTCAGATGGCTGGTTGTCGAACCCGTCTGTTCATACACGTATTTTGTGGTTTTAAGCACAGAGTATATTTTACTCGGCTGACACTGTGTGACCTGTGCTCTGCGTTTCGTCATGTCGTTTTCTAGGTTTTTGTGGTCAGCGCTTTGTTCACGGTAACTGCGGTGGACATTTGGTTATCCATTGATGCCAAGGTCTGGGTTGGTTAGTCCTGCTGAGTCAGTCAGCTCTGGTGAGGTTAGTCCTGCTGAGTGAGTCAGTGCTGGTGAGTAAGTCTTGCTGAGTCAGTCATCACTGGTGAGGTTTGTCCTGCTGAGTCAGTCAGTGCTAGTGAGGTTAGTCCTGCTGAGTCAGGCTGGTGAGGTTAGTCCTGCTGAGTGAGTCAGTGTGGTGAGTTAGTCCTGCTGAGTCAGTCAGCACTGGTGAGGTTAGTCCTGCTGAGTCAGTCAGTGCTGGTGAGGTTAGTCCTGCTGAGTCAGTCGCATGGTGAGTAAGTCCTGCTGAGTCAGTCAGCGTGGTGAGGATTGTCCTGCTGAGTAGTCCAGTGCTGGTGAGTAAATCTTGCTGAGTCAGTCAGCCCCTGGTAAGGTTAGTCCTGCTGAGTCAGTCTGCTGGTGAGGTTAGTCCTGCTGAGGCAGTCAGCACTGGTGAGGTTAGTCCTGCTGAGTCAGTCAGTGCTGGTGAGGTTAGTCCTGCTGAGTCTGTCAGCCTGGTGAGGTTTGTCCTGCTGAGTCAGTCAGCACTGGTGAGTTGTCCTGCTGAGTCAGTCAGTGCTGGTGAGGTTAGTCCTGCTGAGACAGTCAGCACTGGTGAGGTTAGTCATGCTGAGCCAGTCAGCGCTGGTGATTGTTAGTCCTTCTGAGTCAGCACTGGTAAGGTCAGTCCTGCTGAGTCAGTCAGCGCTGGTGAGGTTAGTCCTGCTGAGTCAGTCAGCACTGGTGAGGTTAGTCCTGCTGAGTCAGTCAGTGCTGGTGATGTTAGTCCTGCTGAGTCAGTCAGTGCTGGTGAAGTTACTTCTGCTGAGTCAGTCAGTGCTGGTGAGGTTAGTCCTGCTGAGTCAGCACTGGTGAGGTTAGTCCTGCTGAGTCAGTCAGTGCTGGTGAGGTTAGTCCTGCTGAGTCAGTCAGCGCTGGTGAGGTTAGTCCTGCTGAGTCAGCGCTGGTGAGGTTAGTCCTTCTCAGTCAGTCAGTGCTTGTGAGGTTAGTCCTGCTGAGTCAGTCAGTGCTGGTAAGGTTAGTCCTGCTGAGTCAGCGCTGGTGAGGTTAGTCCTTCTCAGTCAGTCAGTGCAGTGCTTGTGAGGTTTGTCCTGCTGAGTCAGCCACTGCTGGTGAGGTTAGTCCTGCTGAGTCAGTCACCACTGGTGAGGTTAGTCCTGCTGAGTCAGCGCTGGTGAGGTTAGTCCTGCTGAGTCAGTCAGCGCTGGTGAGGTTAGTCCTGCTGAGTCAGCGCTGGTGAGGTTAGTCCTGCTGAGTCAGTCAGTGCTGGTGAGGTTTGTCCTGCTGAGTCAGTCAGCACTGGTGACGTTTGTCCTGCTGAGTCAGTCAGTGCTGGTGAGGTTAGTCCTGCTGAGTCAGTCAGTGCTGGTGAGGTTTGTCCTCCTGAGTCAGTCAGTGCTGGTGAGGTTAGTCCTGCTGAGGCAGTCAGCACTGGTGAGGTTAGTCCTGCTGAGTCAGTCAGTGCTGGTGAGGTTAGTCCTGCTGAGTCAGTACTGGTTATGTTAGTCCTGCTGAGTCAGTCAGTGCTGGTGAGGTTAGTTCTGCTGAGTCAGCGCTGGTGAGGTTAGTCCTTCTGAGTCAGTCAGTGCATGTCAGGTTAGTACTGCTGAGTCAGTCAGTGCTGGTGAGGTTAGTCCTGCTGAGTCAGTCAGTGCTGGTGAGGTTAGTCCTGCTGAGTCAGTCAGTGCTTGTGAGGTTAGTCCTGCTGAGTCAGTCAGTGCTGGTGAGGTTACTCCTCACTGGCGTGTGTGCCCTCGTGGAGACCTGGCACTTCCTTGTTTCTGTGCTCGCTGTTGTCCTCGTGGCCAGTGCCATGTGGAGGCCCAGCTGCAGTTATTTTGTCTGTTTCTGTTGGTTGTACAGTTAACGGTTCTGTCCCGCCTGTCACTCTTCTCTACCGGCGTGCTCTCGAAATGCTTTTTCAGGACATGGACTGTCTGATAACGTGTCCTGTTATTAACGACTGCGTGGATGGACAAACACTTTTTGTAACTTTTTTTTTTAGGGGGTTTTGTGTTGAGACCAACCTTGTGTCTACTTTCTAAATTGTACAGATCCACAGTGTGCGGCATGGAAGAGTGTGCAGGGCACCCCCTCCTCATCTACAAGCTTTGCAAGTCTTGTGCAGCTCCCCGGTAAGCAGTGCGTCATCGTCCAGTCGGCACTTTCTCAAGCTCTGCTGATTGTACTCCCTGTACAGCTCCCCAGTGAGCCGTGTGTCGGAAGGTGTGAGACAAACCACGTACTCAAGTGTACCGTGCGTTGTGAAGAGAAAGAAGAAGCCCTTACAGATTCAAAACCACGCCTAAACAGGACAAATACACGGCCCCTAAAGACTGCGCGATTGGAGACATCATCATTGTAAACCAGCATCTTTGTCAGTGTCATCGGCGACGTTATCGTCGTCACTGCGTAACAACTGTCGTCTTTCTTTTTTTCTGTCACTCTCTCCGTGTACACTAATGACTGGTTTCTGGGAGGTGGCTGGTCAGTGTGTGGAAGTACAGGCCATTGGGTGATTGTACGAGTGTATGAGGCAGAATACCAGCTGTTTGTAGGAGGGTTAGAAAAACAACGTGTTTTAACTAAATGCTTGTATGGAATATTTACTGTTCCACCAAACGAAAGAGATAAACAAATGACAAGAGAAACGACCGACGTGTTTGAACCTCTTTGGCCTTCGTTATGAAAGGCAAACAACATTTAAGAAAATGAAAACAACACGACTGGGCGCTGAATAGATCCCAGACCAAACTCGTCGGGTTTTGTCTTTGTAATTTTTTGGCTCTTTCTTTCGGTGGCGCATTAGCAAATTATCATTTCAATTTGTTTCAGTTTCTGCCTGCAGTCATCTTAATTTGAAACTAAATACTTGTAGTAATCGAGCTGATAGGAAAGCAAATATTGGATTGGGCGCAAGGGAGATAATCTTCTGAAGCAACACATGCTTCACAATCGCCTGTCATGCACGGTAGGTCCAAAAGGGTACAATGGTATTCAGACCAGAGACAAGCTTGTTGAAGGGCGTCCATCATTTCTCTTCCAGACATTGGTTGGTGTTTTTGGAGTAGAATTCCACACAGTCACATGGTTAGGCTGTTCTTGTCCTTGCTGGTTTTTGTTGTTGTTGTTGTTGTTGTCTTTTGTTTTGTTGTTGTTGTTGTTTTACCAATGTGACGTGCCAGTTTTATGTCGCTACCCTCTACGCGAGTCAGTTTCAGTTTCTGTTTAACAATCTTTAGGACTTTTATTTCGGAATCTTTGACAGGCTCAAACTCCGACCCAGGCTAGACGGGCCAATGCTGTTGCTGCTTGTAAATCCGCACGTTCAGTTCGGTGTCCAAAGAGAAGCTGCTGGAGATAGTGGGGCCCAGGTAACTGATGTAGTGACCACTTCGAGGGTGTGATCACCGGAAATGACGTCTTGGCCCATGATGTTTGTTTCTTCATGCTGATAGTGAGCCCGAACTCGGTGCAGGCATCAACGAAGCAGGTGATGGGCCATTGTAGCGCTTCCTCTGTGTGGGAAGTGAGGGCGACGTCATCTGTGAAAAGCATCTCCCTGACGAGGACTTTCCACACCGTTGTCTTTGCTCAGAGACGTGCCAGGTTGAAGAGGCTTCCGTCACTCCTAGTGTGGAGGAAGATGCCGTCTTCAGACTGTCGGAAGGCATAGCGCAGCAGCAGGAAGAAGTAGATGGTAACTAGTGTCGGAGCAAGCACGCAGCCTCTTTTGACATCGCTCTTGATAGGGAAGGGGTCTGAAGATGAACCTCATACTGGACAGTGCCACTCATGTTGTCATAGAAGGACGTGATCATCAGGAGTTTAGGGGGACATCCAGTCCAGTGTAGTAGAGTGAAGAGGCCTGATCTATTGACCAGGTCATGGCACTTCTCTTGTAGCTGCCGCAGAGAGAACACAATGTCGATCATCGACTTCGCAGATCTGAAGACGCACTGTGCTCTGGGTACACTCGCTCAGCGAGTAGCTGCAGCCTGTTGAGGACGACTTGGGCGAAGGCTTTGCCAACAATGCTGGGGTGGGATATTCCGCGATAGATATTGCAGTCACTGCAGTCCCCTTTGTTCATGTATAGCGTGATCATGTTTGCATCGCGAATATCAGAACTCTCCTTGCCGGCTTTGATGACTTCTTCGTTGCTACCTGGAGCTTTACCACAGACTAGCAAGTCGATGGCCTTGCTGAATTCATCAATGGTGGGTGGGGCGTCGAGCTCCTAGGTGGTGTTCTCAGTGGCTGTATGGGTAACTGAGTTCTCCCTGGAGTACAGCTCCTGGTAATGCTCCGCCCATCTCTCTATCTGTTTGCTGCGGTCAGTGATGACCTCCCCCGATATAGATTTTAAAGGAGATCTCTTGATAGCGCTAGGGCCGAACGCTTTCTTTATGCCTTCGTACATGGCGTGGATGTTGCCACAGTCGGCGGAGATCTGGATGCTCTGGCACAGATTCAGCGGTATTCACTGATGTGGGCGATCCGCCTGGTGTTGCTGCGAACTTTACGGAGTGTAGCTAGCGTTTTCTTTGATGACTCTTATTTTTGAAGAGTGCCGCTCGCTTAGCAGAAATGACAGGCGTTATCTCCACGAGTCCTGCTTCACACTAGTCTTCATTCTTTTTTCACTCCCTTTCCATAGGCGTCTGAGGTGGATGGGTAGGTGGCATCGTGGATGTGGTTCCACATTGATGAGGCGCTGTCTGTCGGGCCGTCCTCTAGGTCCTTGAGAAGTGTTCGCGCAGTTTAGGCGCTGACGTCATGGCTGTGTTGATTTGAGGGTGTCCCTTCTGCTTGGAGCGATGGATTTGCTCGGGCCGAAGACGCACCTTGCTGCCGACCAGGGAGTGGTCAGTTCGCAGTCAGCACTGTGGAAGCAGCAGGTGACGACCACATGGTTGAGTAAGGATCTTCGGGTGATTACAAAGTCCAACTGATGCCAGTGACGGGATCTGGGGTGTCTTCAGGACACTCTGTGGTGTGGTTTGGTTGGGAAGAAGGTGTTCATGGAACAGAGGTCGTGGAATGGGCAAAGCTCAAGTAGCCACTGTCCGTTCTCGTTGAGCTTGCCGATGCCAAAGCGGGCGATGCAACGGGGCCAGGAGCTGTGGTCGGCACCAATCCGAGCATTGACGTCCTCGAGCAGGAACAGGTGTTCCTGTGCAGGTATCTCTTTGATCTAGCTTTAAGCTCTTCATAGAACCCATCCTTAACCTCGGCAGTAGAACAGGGCGTGGGGACGTAGACGCTAAGGATGTTTGTTGGTGCAGAAGAGAGAAAGGATCCGTGCTGTCCCTTTGGAGCCAGAGAGAAAGGATCCGTGCTGTCCCTTTGGAAGGTGATTTAACTGAGGATACGTGAGAGTTTCACACTGCGAATCAGAAGCAACGACGCCATGAAGTCGGTGCTCCTCTGGCTCCAGTCCTTGCCCAAAGAATGTGTAGTCCTTCTCCCTGGAGGGGAGTCTTGTCTCTTGCAGCGCAGCTATGTCGATATTAACCTCTTCACCCAGCAGTCGATGATGGCTGTTTTCCTGGCGTCATCAATTTGCTGGAGGTCGTCAGAAAGGCCAGGGCACGTCGTTCTGACGTTCCAGGTTGCCAGCCGCAAGGCTGGTAGTTTGATTTTTTTTCATTGCCTGATGCAGGGTTTACAGTCTGCTCTTTGGTCTTTCCTTTGAGCTCCAAGCACCCATTGAATTAGACAGACTGTGGTGGGTCAGCACGTTATTGGCTGGGGGATGCCCAGCTTGAGGCGGGCGGTAGCTGACCTCTGGAACGCGATGGTCCCTCCAACCGTCGGAGGTAACCCGTTGCGCTCGAGCTTACGCGAATGCGCTCTGGGCTTAATACCCGTAACTGCATTCTCCCGTGTTGTTTGTGTCGCTAGGATAGCGGCACTGGAGTGAACTCACCAGGGCGCAGGCCTGGCCAAAGTGTGTGGAGATCCTAGGGTGCCCAATCGCCAGATCCCCCTCTCAGATTTACTGCCCGGATCCAATGGAAAGGAGAAGCTAGCACAGTATGGTGTCAGCACAGCTGCAGGAGTTGCCGGAAGATGTCACAGTGGGTCGACCAACCGCCTTTGGGGCTCCACCCCGGATTTTCTTTCAGGGTTTACTCCCTCAACCTTTTTCTCTCCCGAGACAGCCACTGGTTATTTGGCCCATAGCTGGGTAGTAAATATGAAATGAGGCATGGAAGAGTAAACAGTAAACAACAAGCAAGTAGGGTAACTCTTGCTTCCATGGCAAAACAAATACATGCCCATAACTCCAAAGGAATACTGCTTACGACACCGAATCGCCTAGCAGATATGATAGCACAGAGCACACAGAACAAACAAGGAAACATCTCCCAAAGAGGATGTTCCAAGCTTGCCTATATACCCTGTACCGAACACATGTACACAGCAACAACAACTGAACAAATACAAATTAACATATATCCTATATGAACGAAATGAACAAATACAAAGTAACACACGCCCTATACGTTAATTAGTGTGTGTGTCTGGTACAGGGTTTAGAAGCAAGCTGGCTGCTTACTGTTCACTGTCTCATTTCATATTTACTTTCGTTTCAATCAAATCGAGGTTTTCCGTATTTGTTTCTGTTTGTCCATATACTTGTCAGACAGTTTGTCCATATCCTTTTTTACTGTTTTACTTGCTGTTTATTCTTGCGTGCCTCATTTCATATTTACTTTCTTTCAATCAAATCGAGGTTTTCTGTATTTGTTTCTGTTTGTCCATATACTTGTCAGACTATATTTAAGATCGAAAAAGCTGTGCCAGTCTTGATTATATGTTAATGTGCATCATCATCAGCGTCGTCGTCAACATCATCATCAGTATCATTATTGTCAACATCATTACCATAGCCATTGTCGTCAACGTCCTGTTCTTTTCTTGCAAAACATCAATTAGAGTATTGAACAAGAGTACTGAGAGTATTGATTTTTTCTTTTTCTTTTCTTTCTTTTTTTTTTTTTTTTTTTTTTTTTTTTTTTTTTTTTTTGGTAAAGTGATGGGTCCTGCTCGTGTGACAGAGATTTCAAACTCATAGGTAAATTATCTCCCTCCCCCCTTCTGTGTGCGTGCGTGCGTGCATGCGTGCGTGCGTGCGTGCGTGCGTGCGTGTTGTGTGTGTGTGTGTGTGTGTGTGTGTGTGTGTGTGTGTGTGTGTGTGTGTGTGTTCATGCGCATGTTTACGTATGTGGATGTCGCTGTCCTCTCTCTCTCTCTCTCTCTCCTCTCTCTCTCTCTCTCTCTCTCTCTCTCTCTCTCTGACTGTAAACATACACTGCATGTTAAACGTTTTCTTCCAGATGTCCCCAGATTGGTTCCTCTGCCTACACCACACAACGAGTATCCTTTGTGTGTGTGTGTGTGGTTGTGTGTGTGTGTGTGTGTGTGTGTGTGTGTGTGTGTGTGTGTGATGTCAATGGTCAGTTCATTGGCATGAAAATATCAGTTTCATTTGGAAAAAAAAAAAACTTAGACGACTATGTGGAAAGGATTTGCTGATGCAGGCAATGTTGCAGTGTCTATGCTCAGTTTTATAAACACCCCAGTCCTGAAATGTTGAGTTCAAAATGGGTCGTCCATGGTTCAAACTACACAGTGTGTTCACTTTATCAATGGCCCATTGTGTAGCCTGCTCTACACAATATCACACACGCGGTCAGCTTCACACAGTATTACACTTCTAGCACGTTTTACACAATCATACCAATAATTCCTACTTTACAGAATTTCACAAATGTAATCTTCACACAATCTTACGCTTGTAACTTGCTTTAATTATTCTTAAAAAATGCAACCTGCTTTACATAAGCTCACAAATGTAAGCTGCTTTACACAATGTGTAATGTGTAACCTGCTTCACACAATCCTTCATACGTAATCTTCTTTACACCAGTCTCACATATGTGATCTATGTAATTAATTACAAGGCCTATGAACGTTTGCTTTGCGGAAGTGTCTTTAGTCAGCCAATGAGGATGACTACCCAATCCGAACAAATGAAGTAGAGGTAGCAGTAGAACCATTCCAGAATGGGAAATCAGCTGGAAGAGAGAATATGCCAGCATATATAATACAGGCTTGGGGAAATGAGGCAATGAAGGTCTTGAAACTTAGTGTAACAAGATCTGGCAGACAGGAGAATGGCTGGCATCATGATCCCGGCCTTGGTCATCACACTGCCCAAGGAAGATGATCTTCTGCTGTCAGCATTACCACACGATCAGCATCATCAGCCATTCCAGTAAAGTAATGCTGAAAATTATACGACTGAAACCACAAGCAAAGTTCTTTTTTTAACCGAGGAAATAGGTCTCTAAGCTTGAAAAATCACCACCGAGCAAATCTCCAATGTCCGAATACTTTGTGAGAAAACACCAGCTAGATCGATTCTATGTTTTCATGGACTTCAACAAAGGATTCAACAGTCTGGCGTGCAGCTTTATGGTCAACCACGAAGAAATATAACTTAGGTTGGAACCCTGTTAGGATCATCGAGCAACTTAATGAAAAAGCTACAAGCACAAGGGTAACCTTGGCGAATAGTTTTCATAACACAATGTGTCAGACAGGAATGACAATTCTCTCCCGTCCTCTTCACTATCAACTTGTCTAAAACGATCCATGCCGGGTACACTCAAGGACCATCAGGGAACAATGAGGATTGGAGGCAGGATTATCACAAATCTGCCCTTTGCCCGTGACATGTATGATTTTGCTGGCCAGGAAGAAGAACTTGCCCAACTAAGGAAACGCTCGGACAGTCCGCAGTATACAGCATCACGTGCATCAGTACAGGAAGAACCAATTTGAGGACACACAGCACCTTCAGAGGAGGTATGACAGCAAGTGGTAAAAGCTTGACACAGTAAACAACTTCAAGTACCTTGGAGCAGTTGTGATCATCTCAGGATCCAACCAGAAGTCTTCCACAAAATGGTCCAAGCATTAAGAGCGCTGTCAAAACTAAAGGTCATCTGAAGCAACAACTCTTTCGCTTCCTATGGTTCCAAAGTAAAAGTGTTCACATACTAGTGATAACTACCTTTCACTATGCGTGTAAATCATGGACCCTGACTGCAGATCTGCAAAGAAGAATCAAGGGATTTGAAACGAGTTACTGCCACAAAATCATCGGCATCTCCTGTAAATATTATGCCACCAATGAAGGAGTGCGCAAAAGAATGTAGGAAGCTATTGGCCCCATTAATGACTTGCTGACATTAGTAAACACACAAAAACTGAAATAGTATACTCATATAATTCTTACAGCTGGGTGTCATCTGTGAAACTTGCATGAGAAACAGAATACTTTGAGAAAATGTTCAGAGAGTGTTTGTGTACACAAAACAAACAAAAGAGGGCCAAGGACAGATCGCTGTGAACGCCAAACAATAGAAGAGCTGTGATATTAGATTGTTTCCTGTCGGCAAGACAGGAGCAAATGGAGTAAAGGACTCGACCACTAACACCAAAAGTTGTTTGAAGCCGACGGGAAAAGTGTTACGATCAATAGTATCAAAGGCAGCAGAAAGATCTAAAAGTGTGAGAGGAAACCTAAGCATTATTACTCGCATTCGGCACACAATTTAGAACTCTGACTAGAGCAGATTCAGTGCTGTAGTTAACATGGTAAGCAGACTGAAATGAGGCATAAAATCATTTTTCTCGATGTGGTCAAGTAGCTGAATCATGACAGCCATCTCCATCCAGCAGCTTTGAAAGGAAGGACAGATTGGAAACAGACCGGCAGCTTTTTAACTCGTTAGAAACCAGAGTAGTTTTCTTCAAAACTGCCTTAATGACAGGTTGTTTAAAACCCTGAGGGAAGATACCAGTGAGAAGGCAATTGTTGATTATGGAAGAAAGGACAGGACAAATCTCTTCAAAGAATTTTAATAACAGGGTTATAAGGACTGGGTCCAGCTCAGAAGAGCTGTACGTCGAACCTTTAACGTCGCCATAGAGGACAGGACCAGAAGCATGCAAGGTATGGCTGTAAAAGAAAAAGGAATGGCATGGTCCTAAAGAAAGAATGCAAAATGAATGGGTCACTATGCCTCATCCGACCTACAAAGAAGAGCATGAGCTTCAAAGCGGAACATACATGAACAAATTTTATCGCTAGTTTCTTTGAAAAGACGGAGCCTATGAACATTTTGCTGGCCAACGATTTGAGGAGTGGGCGTGAACAGTGTCAGAAGCTTGCTTTTGTCGTTCTGACCTTTTCAACTCAACCTCACATTCTTCTCTGACTTTTTGTTGTTTCTGCTGAATTTTTTTTTATTTGTTTTGTTTCTGCTCAAACTTTTGGTCCTGTTCTTGCTCAAACTCTTGTTGATTGTGTTCGTTTGGTTTCAAAGCAGCTATCCTAGCATATGATTCCACGTTGTCTGCCACCATGTCAGTACTTCCGTTCCTTCAGTCTGTTTTCTGCATAATTATGGCAGAGTCAACGAAGTTTTAAATTTAAACAGGATCTTTAACACCTAGCTTTTCCTTCAACTAGAGAAACCAAGGTATTAACCTTCTCCTTGGAGGTTTCTGTATGGCCACAAAGGAAAATGAAAGTGGGATAAAAATTGCCGACGCTTGTCGTTGATTTACAACACTTTGCAATGTTTGATATTCAGAATGGTTTTAAAAGTGATGTTTCTCTTTTTCATAAGTCTCTTACTGTCCTGAAACATCCTGTTTGATGGAGATAATTCACACATATACCCGGTTTTGTTGCAAGCATTTTATGATTGATAAAATGTATCATTTTCATACAACATGGTACAAGTATAAAGCACACCTTCTTCTACATATTTTCTAAATAAAAAGTGTTGTTTATTATGAATGTATCATTCGGCTGCAATCTCCTAAATATTCTTTGAATTAGTCTGATTGTGGACCTAAAGCAGCAATTTATACTGTTTACTCCTGAACAGAGTGGTATTAAATTTGTCTTCTACTTCGAACTTGGAAATCATGTTTACAGTTAAGAATGAGAACAGGGGCAGAAAGTTACCCCCCCCCCCTCCCCCTCCTTCTCCCATGTCATGGCGGAAAAGCTCAGTTGGTAGAGCGCTCGACTCGTCATCTTGGTGATCCTGGGGTTGCGGGTTCGAATCTCCGCCGGGCCGTTTTAGTACCGAAAGAATTTTCCCACAGAGTTAACATTGGTCCAGAGTCCATTTCCCAAAGAGTCCTTCGAATGATACTATAAACCGAGGTTTCTTATGTGAACGCACGCATGATTTTACACATGTAAAATCTCATCATCAACTTTCGGAAGAGAAGGCCAGTTTGGATGACACGTTACACACAGCATGCATCCTGCGTGAGAAATTAAAAGAGTGAAGGAAAGTAAGGAAATTGAGTGAACGATATTGACTTCATGACACGGGAAATGACTGAATAACGCGCTTGCAGGCAGCTCTTCAGTCACCACTATCCAGGTAGGCAGCCCGTTGTGTACATGAGTGTGGACTGTCAGTGCCTAGAACGTCTGGCAAGGTGCTCCAAATGCTTTGTTGTTGTTATCATTACGATTATTGTTGTTGTTGTTGATATTGTTGTTGTTGTTGTTATCATTATCATGATTACTATTACAGTAAAGTTAGGGCAGGTATAGAAACTTAAGTCCCCAAAGACCTGATGTTTACAGTAGAGTGAGGACAGAGATAGAAAGTTACGTCCCCAGTGACACGATGTTTTAAATAACGAGTGGGGACAGGGATAGAAAGTAAAGCCCCCACCCCCCCTCCCCCACCCTTCTCCAATTCCTAATGACGTAATGTTTACGATAGGAAATGAGGACAGGGACAAAAAAGTTAAGGTCCCAGTGACACGATGTTTACATTAAGATATCAGGACAGGGATAGAAAGTATCAATCATATGATGTTTACAGTAACATGGGATGCACTGGTAGATGTTGGAGTGGCCAACAATGGCATGATCTTAACAGTTGTACAGACCGCCCCTGCCAAAGGACAGAAATTATGTGATACATGTATCCATGCTGGTCGCTATTGTCGTCATCTTGATTCTGTTCATCGTCATGATCAGCGCTCGTTTCTATCTGTGGCTGAAACGAAATAGGTAAGTAAGGGTCCATTTTTCCCCTTCTTGACTGACAGACTAAATGATTGAGTAACTAGCTGACTAATTTAAGTGATGGAGAGTTTTACTGGAATTATGACTAACTGAATGAACGACCGAGTGTTTGATGACTTATTGATTGGTGACTTACTGATTGGTAACTAACTGATGAGTGACTGGCTCCCTGGCTGATCGATAGGTCTGCTATTGATCGGTGATTGGCTGACTGACTAAGCTGTTAATGACTAACTGATCGGCGACTACCTGACTGATTAACTGATACATTACTGACTGACTAACTGACGTAATGATTGATGATTAACGATTGATGACTAACCGATTAAATGACTGTTAAATCACTAACTTAATGGACGGCTGCAAAGCAGCTGTGAAGTGTTTGTGAAGAAACATTTTGACTGTTTGACTTCTCTGTTTGTCTGTCTGTCTCCCTGTTTGCCTGTCTGCCTGTCTGCCAGTCTGTCTGTCTGTCTGTTTGTGTATCTATCTGTCTCTGTGTCTGTCTCAAACTATGTCTTTGTCTGTCTGTCTGTCTCTTTCTCTGTGACTGTGTGCCTCTGTGTCTTTCTCTCTCTCTCTCTCTCTCTCTCTCTCTCTCTCTCTCTCTCTCTCTCTCTCTCTCTCTCTCTTTCTCTCTCTCTCTCTTCTCCACCTCTTCCCTTCTCTCTCTCTTTTGCTGTTTCAGTTTTTTTTCTCTCCCGCTGTCTGCTCTGTCTGTCTGTCTGTCTGTCTGTCTCTCTGTCCGTCTGTCTGCTTGCCTCTCTGTCTTTCTCTCTGTGTCAGTCTCTGTCTCTGTCTGTCTGTCTGTCTATCTATGTGTGTGTGTGTGTGTGTGTGTGTGTGTGTGTGTGTGTGTGTGTGTGTGTCTGTGTGTGTGTCTGTGTCTGTGTGGTATGTCTGGTTGAATCAAGGTGGCGATTCCACAGTGACGCAGAGATAACATGTCAACTCTCAGAAAGGAGACATAAACAGAAGTACATTTTGTGTTTTGTTGTCCTGTCTTGCACACACAACAAGCTCAGTATATACCGCTGCAATTTCATAACTTTCTCATTTACATCAGACTGACACTTTTCTTGGCATAATTCAGCAGCAAACTGTTATGAACCTTTGAATATATTTCTTCATAGCATTTAAGATGCGACCTTTTCTTTTGTCTTAGAATCGTTTTCTGAGTAAGCCTTGTTTACGCTTGTGCGCAGTTGGTTAGATGCATTGGTGATTGAACTTAACTTGCACCCCTTCATGAGGGGCAGTTGTTTCAGCAGGAATAATCTCTCTCTCTCTCTCTCTCTCTCTCTCTCTCTCTCTCTCTCTCTCTCTCTCTCTCTCTCTCTCTCTCTCTCTCTCAGTCCTTTCCTGTCTGTCGTGTGGGCATCTGTGTGTGTGTGTGTGTGTGTGTGTGTGTGTGTGTGTGTGTGTGTGAGTGTGTGCGTGGGCATGTTTGTTTGTGTGTGTGTGTGTGTGTGTGTGTGTGTGTGTGTGTGTGTGTGTGTGTGTGTGTGTGTGTGTTTACTCGCGTGCTTGCGATTATGGGAGCTAGATAAATATAAAAATGTTGGGTTGGTCTTGAAGACATGTTTAAGGATCTAGTTGCAAAGCGAGAGGACTGCAGGCGGAAATCTAAACAAATCTTAAATAAATGTTAGCGAACCGCCCAGAGAACGTGGACAAACGAGTCACAAGACGAAACACAACGCGTTTCGACCTCTTAGGTCTTCATCAGGTGAGACATAAACGAATAAAACAACGAAAATTCACTTAGCTTTGATCGCTTCAGATCACTTCACAGGGTTCAGCGCAAGGAAGAAGGCGTTCAACGTTTGTCCACGTTCTCTGGGCGGTTCGCTAACATTTATTTAAGATATGTTTAAGGATGTTTGTAGTGAGTCTAAGTCCATAGGATCAAGAGGAATGAATGCCCAGTCATCAGTGTTCTATATAATGCTATGATTTAAACCGTTCGTCAAGGATAACAAACAGTGTACGGTTAGGTAGGGAATGTCGTTTGGTATGAGGCGTTCGAATGTACACGAATTGTGTCTCTTCCTTGGACACTGTCTGTATGTTTGTTTATTGTCTCCACTTGTTACAATGATGTGAAGAGACGTCTTTCGTAGTCCCCTAGTGTTACAGTGATGAGTAAAGTGGACTTCTTTCGTAGTCCCCTAGTGTTACAGTGATGAGTAAAGTGGACTTCTTTCTGTGTCTTTATTGGTGTTACTGTGATATGAAGCAGACTTGTTGCATTGTCGTCTGGTTGTACAGTGACGTGTGATGTAGATTTCTTCCATTGTCATCTGGTGTTACAGTGACGTGTGACGTAGATTTCTTCCATTGTCATCTGGTGTTACAGTGACGTGTCACGTAGATTTCTTCCATTGTCTTTCATTGTGAAGCAGAATTATTTCATTGTCGTCTGTGTTACAGTGGTGTGTGGAACATAATTCTTTCGTTGTCTTCTGATGTTACAGTGATGTGTGAAACAGAATCTTTCGTTGTCTTCTGATGTTACTGTGATGTGTGAAACAGAACTCTTTCGTTGTCTTCTGATGTTACTGTGATGTGTGAAACAGAACTCTTTCATTGTCTCTGATGTTACAGTGATGTGTGAAACAGAACTCTTTCGTTGTCTTCTGATGTTACTGTGATGTGTGAAACAGAACTCTTTCGTTGTCTTCTGATGTTACTGTGATGTGTGAAACAGAATTCTTTCGTTGTCTTCTGATGTTACTGTGATGTGTGAAACAGAATTCTTTCGTTGTCTTCTGATGTTACTGTGATGTGTGAAACAGAACTCTTTCGTTGTCTTCTGATGTTACTGTGATGTGTGAAACAGAATTCTTTCGTTGTCTTCTGATGTTACTGTGATGTGTGAAACAGAACTCTTTCGTTGTCTTCTGATGTTACTGTGATGTGTGAAACAGAACTCTTTCGTTGTCTTCTGATGTTACTGTGATGTGTGAAACAGAATTCTTTCGTTGTCTTCTGATGTTACTGTGATGTGTGAAACAGAACTCTTTCGTTGTCTTCTGATGTTACTGTGATGTGTGAAACAGAACTCTTTCGTTGTCTTCTGATGTTACTGTGATGTGTGAAACAGAATTCTTTCGTTGTCTTCTGATGTTACAGTGATGTGTGAAACAGAATTCTTTCGTTGTCTTCTGATGTTACTGTGATGTGTGAAACAGAACTCTTTCGTTGTCTTCTGATGTTACTGTGATGTGTGAAACAGAATTCTTTCGTTGTCTTCTGATGTTACTGTGATGTGTGAAACAGAACTCTTTCGTTGTCTTCTGATGTTACTGTGATGTGTGAAACAGAACTCTTTCGTTGTCTTCTGATGTTACAGTGATGTGTGAAACAGAACTCTTTCGTTGTCTTCTGATGTTACAGTGATGTGTGAAACAGAACTCTTTCGTTGTCTTCTGATGTTACTGTGATGTGTGACGAAAGATTCCTTTCATTGTGGTCTGGTGTTACAGTGATGTGTGAAACAGATTCTTTCACTGCCTTCTATTTTTACTGTGATGTGAAACAAACGTTTTCCTGCTGTTTGTTGTTACAGTGATGTACAATAGACATCTTTCGTCTCATTCTGTTGTTACAGTGATGTAAAACAGACACCTTTCGTCTCATTCTGTTTTTACAGTGATGTAAAACAGACATCATTCGTTCATTCTGTTGTTACAGTGAAACGAAACCGACATTTTTCATCGCCTTCTGTTGTTACAGTAAAGTGTAACAGCTTTCATCGCCTTCTGTTGTTACAGTAAAGTGTAACAGACAGCTTTCATCGCCTTCTGTTGTTACAGTAAAGTGTAACAGACAGCTTTCATCGCCTTCTGTTGTTACAGTAAAGTGTAACAGACAGCTTTCATCGCCTTCTGTTGTTACAGTAAAGTGTAACAGCTTTCATCGCCTTCTGTTGTTACAGTAAAGTGTAACAGCTTTCATCGCCTTCTGTTGTTACAGTAAAGTGTAACAGACAGCTTTCATCGCCTTCTGTTGTTACAGTAAAGTGTAACAGACAGCTTTCATCGCCTTCTGTTGTTACAGTAAAGTGTAACAGCTTTCATCGCCTTCTGTTGTTACAGTAAAGTGTAACAGACAGCTTTCATCGCCTTCTGTTGTTACAGTAAAGTGTAACAGACAGCTTTCATCGCCTTCTGTTGTCACAGTAAAGTGTAACAGACAGCTTTCATCGCCTTCTGTTGTTACAGTAAAGTGTAACAGACAGCTTTCATCGCCTTCTGTTGTCACAGTAAAGTGTAACAGACAGCTTTCATCGCCTTCTGTTGTCACAGTAAAGTGTAACAGACAGCTTTCATCGCCTTCTGTTGTCACAGTAAAGTGTAACAGACAGCTTTCATCGCCTTCTGTTGTCACAGTAAAGTGTAACAGACAGCTTTCATCGCCTTCTCTTGTTCCATTGATGTGAAACAGACTTCTTTCCTTGCCTTCTGGTTTTACAGCAGTGTCAAACAGACGTCTTTTGTGGTGTTCTGCTGTAGAGTACTGTGTGAAGCAGGAGATGCTAATACAGTGAAAATGGCCTAATTTCCATGGAAAATCCGATTCACTTGAAATAATCCAAAATCAAGATTATACAATTATCGCTGATTTCACTTTTCACCTGCTCTAGCTTGAAAATGAAACCAAGTAAACAATTTCAATGAGGTAAATTTCATCAAGTAATTTTAATTTCAAATTGAGATACAAGTTTGAAAACGCATTTTTTTAAAGTATATACTTTCAATAAGGACTAATATTTACTTACAGTTACATATGTAACTTTAAATAATAAAAACCATGACACGACTCTGCCCGAGTGTCGTGGGTGTGCCAGTGTATGTGTCACGTCTGTGTTCGAAAGTCTGAGCAAGGAAAACGTGTTTTCATTCCGGTTGGCGCAATTTTGGACATGTACACCACATCACATGTATTTCTAGAAGTGAGTGTAGGTGGGTGGACGGTCGAGCGTGTTCGTGCGTGCTTGCGTGTGCGCATGTGTGCGTGCGTGAGATTGCGCGTGTTTATGTGTGTTTGTGTGTGTTTGTGTGTAAGACGTGAGACGTAAGACGTGACTATATTGTCATTCAGGTTCCTCTCTCTTTTTCTCTCGGTCACACACGCACGCATTCACGCACGCACGCACGCACGCACACACACACACGCGCGCGCGCGCGCGCGCGCGCGCCCACGCCTAAACGCAATTATTCTCTGTGTATGTCAAATTCATAAGATCCAAAAGTGGTCTGTTTCAAACATAAAGGGGGCGGAGGGGACAGGGGGGACCTTCTCTATTTTTCTACTGTACATTTTTTACTGCCTGAAATTTTACAAAATTGATAAACAGTCCTTATATTGCAATAATGATTGGTTTAATACTGTTTTGGACATATATGTTAGGTACTCAGTCATTGTCCTCTTCAACAACTGTAACATTCATATAACTATCTTTACATAGCCCTTTATGTTCTTCAGTGCCCTATTTATTTCCCGTTTCAGTAGGGAGTTTGTTGTTACTACATCTAAATTGTAATAAGTTTGACATTTTTGTCCGGAAGAATATTCATGTAGCTCTGTTCGAAACGAATTTTAGGTATGTCTGTACCACACTTGAACGGCTTCCCACAATAACGGCCTGTTATTATCTTGACGTGGTTCTTGAATATTCCTACAAAAGGCTTCCGAATGAATAAAAGACTGCTGTGTCCGTAAAGCAGCCAAACACAGTTCCTGGTGGTTTCTGCTTTACAAAGTCAGTCCAATGGGAATCCCTAATGCCCGTCACACACACACACACACACACACACACACACACACACACACACACACACACACACACACACACACACACACACACATTCAGCCACTCACTTTTCCACACATAACGTAATACATTTTTAGCGCAAAAATCTGCTCAAGAAACGGGTCTACACCAGCCACAAAAATTGGGTGTGAAAAAATAAAATTAGTTCAACTTTGGATAGATAAGAAACAAAATCATCACTTATATCGGATCAGATTTGAATTTCGCAATCAGCTTGATATTAAGCGACCTCTTCATCAGTAGGGACAAAGATTGCACTGGAAATTAAACGGTAATTGAAACAAGCCAACTGAAATAATTTGATCGCTCTTGACAGACAAAGAGTGCCGTTTGCAGAGATGTCATAGAAACTTGAAATTATCACGTATGTGAGGTATTCAAAATGATCGGTTTTTAATTGTAATAATCTATGCATGGATAAAAAAGAGAGAAATTCAAGCTGTATAAGACATGTACTTGAAGGTACAAATCCTCATATGTGATTATGAAGCGAAACAAAATGTGATTAAAAAGAAATCTATTTCGCAGTGCTCGTAGGTTAGGAATACATCTAGAGACATTTGCCACAGTAAATGTGCTTGGCATTTTGTTTGAAACAGTAACAACAAAAACAAACAGATAAATGAAACCAGTGCAAAAAAACACATCTGTAAGCATAAGCAGCTAAAATCTTACAGACACTCAAACATTCAATATATCCAGATGATTGTAAACACACGCACGTAATAGACAAAATAAAACCTAACGATTACAATCATTCCTAATGAATCAACCCGTGGACAACAGAGCAACAAGAATTTTAACACGGCTCCAACCCAGCCCCGCCCCTTTACACCCTCCCCACACGCCGGCACTTGTCTGCTTCGTCCAGTCATCAACACCTTTACACCCTCCCCGCACGTCGGCACTTGTCTGCTTTGTTCAGTCATCAACACCTTTACACCCTCCCCACACGTCGGCACTTGTCTGCTTCGTCCAGTCATCAACACCTTTACACCCTCCCCACACGCCGGCACTTGTCTGCTTTGTTCAGTCATCAACACCTTTACACCCTCCCCACACGCCGGCACTTGTCTGCTTCGTCCAGTCATCAACACCTTTACACCCTCCCCACACGCCGGCACTTGTCTGCTTCGTCCAGTCATGAACAATCAGCCTGATGTATCTGAATCAGCTTCTTTGTCAATGGGGCCCTGAGCACACAACGTACAATCAAGAGACGTATTTTCGACGTGTGTCGTATGGATTACATTTATCACACTTGATTCTTTATTGTCGCTAAAACAGAATAGAATTGAAGTAAAACCAGAAAAGCAGCGATTTGGAGTTAAAACGATTTCCAAGCCATTCCCATAACATTTTAAAACCAGTTCTACATTTCCAACACATTCCCACAACATTTCAAATCCATTCCCACATTTCCAACCCGTTCCCACAACGAGCACGTACTGGTCTACAACTGACGATGAGTATAATGTGATAGAGATGTGTGATTTGGATTATTTTTAAAAAATGAAAGAGAAAAAGAAGAAGGAAGAGAAGGAAAGAAGAAAGAAAGAAGGAGGAAGCAGAGAAGAAAGACGTTAATCTTTATTTTCAAGGGTAACATAAACAAATGTATGCTTTTTTACATCCGGCCCTTGCCCCGCCGAGGGACTAGTGACTAGCTACTAAACCATACACACAAACAGAATTATCTTTAATAGTACATGAAAACATGGATGAGCTTTTTCCTCCTTCAATATTGACGGAGACATGAGCAGAGAGAGAGAGAGAGAGAGAGAGAGAGAGAGAGAGAGAGAGAGAGAGAGAGAGAGAGAGAGAAAAGTGGGGGGGGGGAACACTGTATATTTTCATATTATTGTTATTTTTGCCTTCCTCGTACTGACTTCTTACTTACTGAGGGTGTCTGTCTGTCGTCTGTCTGTCTGTCTGTCTGTCTGTCTGTCTGTGAGCACTACAGTATGCTATCCTCTCTGACAATGTTGCCCTGTGGTGCTCCAGACGTGCTGCTGAAAAAGAGAGGCCTGCAGGTGTGGAGGATGCCAGAGAAAACATTCCACTGAGGGGACTGGAGACAACGATCCCTGAAGGGTTGGCACAGGACTACTACAACATGGTGCGTGTAGAAATATATCACTTGTTTACCGTGAATTGGGAGAACAATATCACTGATACTAGAAATATTAGTTTTACACACACACACACACCACACACACACACACACACACACACACACACACACACACGCACGCACGCACGCACGCACGCACGCACGTACGCATACACACATACAGAAAGAGAGAGAGAGAGAGAGAGAGAGAGAGAGAGAGAGAGAGGGAAAAAGAACAAGAACAAATTTTTAATTCTTCAGGCCACCAGCCCCTAGAATGGGGTCAAACAAATCACATATCTCAGCGATCGTGGAGAAAAAAAGAAAGAAAGAAAAGTATGAAGTTGATCTAACTTGTGACATATGTAATGCATGGTCGCATTCTTATTGATTTTCTCTTAAACTTTCCATGAAATCCTGTCTTATCTTCAAAGCATTAAAAAGGAACATGCACAGCCTACGGATTTTCCAAACAGAGTCATTTTTTAATATATTAATAAATGGCTGATCATTAAGAGTCAAATATTTCTGCCTTAATCTTGTGTATAAAATACAATGGTTTATAACATGCTCCTCGTCTTCTAATACACTGCACATTTTGCACAGAAAATTTCCATTGTTCTTAAATGTTCTGCGGAAAAATGAACCATTGATTGGCAACAAACCCAGCCGAAGCTTAGTCAAGCAACTCCTGAAGCATTTTATGTTCATATATTCGAAATACCGTTCACAAGCAAAGTTTGTCTTGAACAGTCGGTATCTTCGGTACATATCTTTACTTGTTACAGACCCGTTCCACTCCTGCATATAAACATCCTTCAATCTCTGTTTAAACACTGCTATAAAAGTTTGTTCACAACCTACGCCTTGTTCCAGCCACACGTATCCAAACCCAGACGAGAAAAGAATGTTCTTTACTAAAGACACCCAACATTTTTTACCGTTCTCGTCTAGGTTTCTTAACATTAAATATGCTTGCCT
The DNA here is from genome assembly GCA_033310375.1 of Conus canariensis. Lineage (NCBI taxonomy): Eukaryota > Metazoa > Mollusca > Gastropoda > Neogastropoda > Conidae > Conus > Conus canariensis. Next base: position 11,407,517 of record CM065748.1, read on the forward strand.
GGGTAGTCTATACCCCTCCATCTTTGTCAGCCTCAGCCAGTAACAAATGCATCTTACTGCACTATTTACGTACAAAGGATAGCGGCCCAGTTCGCCAAACGCAAACTTGTTTGGTACTCTGAGGGGTATACTTAAAAAGCGCTTACAAGCCAACGAGTGTATCTTTTCAACAGAATCAAGTCTATGGAGTCCCCACATTTCAGATGCATAAAGAAGAACGGGCTGTACCTGCGCATCAAATATTCGAAAAAAACAGTTCTGTGAAATGTCATTCAGTTTCGTAATATATCTGATGCAATCAAGACATGCTCTCTTACCTTTCACTGCAAGGGCGTCTACTCCTCTAGTTATACTCATTTTTGTTGTAAATACAAATCCCAGGTAATTATACTCGTTAACTATATCCAGTTGCACACCATCAATATTCCACTTTTCATGTTTTCAAAAAAAAAAAAACACCCTTCCGAAAAACCATTACCTTAGTCTTGTCAGTGTTAACATTCAGAAATAGTCTTTTGCACGCATTATTCAACAAATTAATTTGATTTTGCAAACCAGCTGCAGTGTTAGACATTAGTACAATATCATCTGCAAACAAAAGCAGATACAGATCTACCAGACCGGGTAGAAACTGAATTCCATGCATCCCATTATTGTTTACACTTGATGCAATTTCATTTATAAATAAAGAAAACAACACTGGACTCAAAATACAACCCTGCCTTACACCAACTGGACAATGAAAATACTTAGTAAATTTATCTTCGATACGCACACAAGAAGTGACACATTTATACATAGCAGTTACAGCATTCATAGATTTTCCACGTATTCCATTTTGCAATAAAACATCGAACAAAAGTTGGCATTGAACTGTTGCACGCACGCACCCACGTACGCACACACACATACAGAGAGAGAGAGAGAGAGAGAGAGAGAGAGAGAGAGAGAGAGAGAGAGAGAGAGAGAGAGAGAGAGAGAGATGATATAAAAAGAATAGTTCACCTTGAAAAATAGCTTGAAAGGCGGACATATGGAGCAGTCGTTAGAGTGTGATGGAGGGACAGACAGGAGGGGGAGTGAATGATTGGGTATCATCTTGGGAATGTCTTAACGAATTACTCCCAACCCTTACCTACATTGTTAACGAAAGTCTATTGTCAGGCTGTTTCCCATCATTACTTAAGGCCGCTGTAGTCAAACCCCTATTGAAAAAGTCATCCCTAGATCAAAATATTTTAAAGAACTATCGTCCAGTATCAAACTTGTCATTCTTGTCAAAAGTTATTGAGAAAGTTGTTCTTGATCAGCTCTTTGACTATTTAAACACACACTCTTTGCTCAGCCCTAACCAGTCTGCTTACCGACCCTCGCACAGTACTGAGACGGCACTGATCAAGATCACCAATGATATTCTGTCTGCCCTGGATTGTGGCGATGTATCTTTGTTGACTTTGCTTGACTTAAGTGCAGCTTTTGACACTATTGATCAGTCTCTCCTTGTTCACACACTCCATTGTCATTATGGCATTTCTGGAACAGCCTTGTCTTGGTTTCAGAGTTACTTAACAAACCGTACACAGTCTGTCATCATAAATGACTCCTTATCTAAGGCAGAACCATTATCTTTTGGCGTACCCCAGGGCTCAGTACTGGGTCCTGTCCTATTCATTATATATACAAAACCTCTCCATGCTCTTATCGAACGACAGTCCATCTCTAACTTGTCATATGCAGATGACACCCAACTTTACAGCTCTTGTCAGCCAGTGGAAATAGATAAAAAAAATATACAGAATATGCAAAATTGTATTAGTCAGGTAAAATCTTGGATGACTGAACATAAATTGAAGTTAAATGATGATAAAACTGAGGCACTTCTCATTCACTCGAAGAACTCCTTCTTACACTGTCCTAACCCATCCAATATTCATATTGGAAACTTTGATATTGCGCTCTCCTCTTTTCCACGCAACCTAGGATTTATTATATCTGATGACTTATCACTTGACAGGCACACATCGCACATTTGCAAATCAGCTTATGCAGCTCTACGCCAGATTAGTTCTATTCGTCACTACCTCACAATAGCAGCAACAAAAACATTAGTCTGTGCCTTTGTCCTCTCTAGACTTGATTATTGCAACGCCCTTTTAGCGGGATGCCCTAAAAGATCTATAGATAAGCTACAAAAGATGCAAAATTCAGCTGCAAGACTAATATTTAAGGCTAAAAAAAAGAGATCATGTTACACCTTTGTTACAAACCCTACACTGGTTGCCAGTTGAAGCACGCATTCAGTATAAGCTATCCCTCCTTTGCCACGATTTCTTCTCAAAGTCTTCTCCGGCTTATTTTTCCCATCTGCCGCCCATTTACTCACCATCCCGACCACTCCGGTCGTCTGCAGATCATCTGACTTGGTGCATTCCGAGGACTCGCACTGGGACTTCTGGCGAACGTTCTTTTTCATTTGCTGCCCCAAGACAATGGAATTCACTGCCCAGATCTATCCGCTATGTTCAGCCAAAATCATCTTTTAAAAAGGCATTAAAAACATATTTATTTCAATTGCATTATGATTCCAAATAAACACCCATCTTTATTAATGTCCTTGTTTTTTAAATAAAACATTAGGTCATCAATCATTTTATATCTTGTCATATTGCGTGTGTGTGTGTGTGTGTGTGTGTGTTGTGTTGTGTGTGTGTGTCTGGGTGTGTGTGTATCTGGGTGTGTTGTGTGTGTGTTGAACGGGTTGTCCTTGTTGACATATCGTTTTACAAGTGAGCTATAAATCTTATATGTGTGAATTTTATTGTTCTAATTTGCTTGTTCATTTTAAATGCTTTACGTTATTGTTCATGGTGACATAAGCTTATATATTTCGTGTATGTTGTACCTTTTTATGTTTTCATGTAAAGCGCGGTGAGCGCGGTCGTAGACCGCGAAACCGCGCTATAGAAGTCTGCACAATTATTTATTATTATTATTTATTATTATTATATATAGACTACTGAAATGCTATCATTACACACTGTTCTGCAAACACGCACACACTGTCTTTCATATAGTGGTATTCATTGTAAATAGTGTGGTACACATACTATTGTTTATATAGTGGTACTCACAATGAATAATGTGGTATACACACCCTGCTTTTCATATATTGGTGTTCACAGCGAATAAT
>CM065748.1:11410806-11431953 GCA_033310375.1 Conus canariensis
TTGTCTTGTGACTCGTGTGTCCACGTTTTTCATGGCAGTTTGCTAACATTTATTTAAGATTTACAAACGTGAATCTTGTTATATTTTCAGTCCTCTTACTGACAAGATGAATCTTCTTATCAGTTTCGTCGACTAGCTTACCAAGTTGAGTCTTGCTATCGGTTCTGCCCACTGGCTTATAAGGGTGAGTTCTGTTATCAGTTGTTTACTGCTTTGCAAACCAGAGTCCTGTTATCAGTTGTTCACTAACTTACAAATGTAAGTCCTGTTATCAGTTCTGTCCACTGATTTACAAATGTAAGTCCTGCTATCAGTTCTGTCCACTAACTTACAGATAGATGTAAGTCCTGTTATCAGGTCTGTCCACTAACCTACAGATAGATGTAAGTCCTGTTATTAGTTCTGTCCACTGACTTAAAATGAGTGAATCTTGTCAGTTCTATCCACGAAATTACAAGGCAGAGTCCTGTTATCAGTTCTGTCCACTAACTTACAAATGTAAGTCATGTTATCAGTTCTGTCCACTAGCTTTCTAAAATTTCTGTGAACTATATTTACAAAAGTGAGTATTGTTAGCAGCTCTGTTCACTATCTTACTTACTTACTTAGGCCCATAGCTCAAGGGTGAGCATAGGCCATCGACAACACTCCGCCATCGCACTCGGTTCTGGGCTGCTCAATGAATGTCTGTCCAGTTGGTCCCCTGCCTCTTTATCTCTGCCTCAGTGTCTCGCCTACAGCTGCTGCGAGGTCGGCCTCTCTTCCTTTTCCCCTGCGTGTTCCATGTCAGGGCTTGGCGTGTAGTGCTGGATGCTGGCTTCCTGAGAGTGTGCAGGAATGGATGACAAGTAATAAGCTTAAATTAAATTGTGAAAAGACTGAAGTCATGCCCGTTGGAACCTCCTCCTGCCTCAAACTCGTTGAGTCAGAGTCAATGGTTGTTGATGGTACTGAATTGCCTTTCAGTAACTCTGTCAAATACCTTGGTGTTACCATTGATCAGTGTCTGACCATGCAGAATCAAATATCTGTAGTCTGTCGCTCATCCTTTTTAGAGCTGAGACGTATTGCTTCCATCCGACGCTTTATGTCCAGGGAAGTAGCTGTCAGGCTAGTCTGTGCCACGGTGATGTCAAGATTGGACTACTGCAACTCTGTTTATGCTGGGCTTCCCGCAGAACAGATTGCTCGGCTGCAGAGAGTCCAAAATAGCGCTGCACGACTTGTTTTGAAGAGGAGGAGGTGTGAGCACATCACTCCCATGCTGATCGAACTGCACTGGCTTCCCATACAGTATCGGTGGCAATTTAAACTGGCAGTTCTTGCTTTCCGCCACTTCAATGAATCTCTTCCTCACTATCTCTCTTCTTCTCTCTGCACCTACCAAAGCTCTCGTACCCTTCGCTCTTCTTCACAAAAACTTTTGAAAATCCCTAAGCGTTCTCTGAAATCTGTTGGCGAAAGAGCCTTCAGTTTTAGAGCACCTTCTATTTGGAACTCCCTCCCTGAAGACCTTCGTAATCAGCCTACTCTTTCTTCTTTTAAATCTCAGCTCAAAACTTACCTCTTCAAAAAAGCCTATTCTCTTCTGTAGATGACTAGATCTCTCTTAAATTCCTCCACAACTAGTTCGGTGAGACAGTTTATGCATGTAGGTGCGTCTGCCATTGTGTATTTTCTTTTTGCTGTGTGCATGAATATTGTATGAATAAGTGCAAATGGTGGATGTAAGCGCATTGAGTTGTACAACAAGAAATGCGCTATATAAGTATTATACATTATTATTATTATTATTATTATCCAATCCAGCCCCACTTCCTCCACAGAATCTGCTTGGCCACTGGTTCCTGTCCTGCTTGCTTCCATAGATCTTCATTGTTGATCTTCTCTGGCCATCTGAGTTTGAAGATGCACCTCAGGCAGGTGTTGATGAAGGTCTGAATATTTTGCTGTATTGCCTTGGTCATTCTGCAAGTCTCGCAGCCGTAGATCAGAACCGACTTCACGTTTGAATTGAAGATACGCAATTTTGTTCTCCTGATCTCTCCTGACACCCCGATTTTCTTAAGCATGATGAATTCTGCTCGCGCCTTGCCTATCCTGGCCATGATGTCTCGGTCGGTGTTCTCTCCTGAGGCCCAGATCTTCTTTAGCATGATGAATGCTGCTTGCGCCTTGCCTATCCTGCCCATGATGTCTCGGTCGGTGCCCCCCTGCTTGTCAACTACGCTTCCCAAGTAGACAAAGGAATCTACTTCCCTGAAGGGCTCGCCTCCGACTGTGACTGGGCTGCTGCATGTGGTGTTATATTCATTAGCTCGGTCTTCTTCTTGTATATCTTAAGCCCTGTTCCTGCCGATGTTGTCTCAAGGCGGATGGTCTTGTCCTGCATCTGTGTGTGCCAGGTCGTCAGCAAAGTCAAGGTCATCTAGCTGCGTCCAGAGTGTCAATTGTATCCCATTGTTCCTGCCTGTTGTTGTGGTCTTCATGATCCAGTCGATGACCAGGAGGAAGAGGAAAGGTGACAACAGACATCCCTGGCGCACTCCTGTCTTCACCTCAAAACCGTCTGACAACTGGCCTGCATGAGCCACACTGCAGTTCATATCCTGATAGGTGCACCGGATGAGAGAGATGATCTTTTCTGGTATTCCATAGTGTCTCAGTAGCTTCCATAGTGCCTCTATATCTACACTGTCGAAGGCCTTTTCATAGTCGATGAAGTTGATGTAAAGGGGCGGGTTACACTCCAAGGGCTGTTCGATGATGATCCTGAGGCTGGCGATCTGGTCGGCACAGGATCTGTTTCGCCGGAAGTCCGCCTGCTGGTCTCGGAGCTTTGGGTCAACTGCTTCCTTCATCCTCTCCAATAACACTCTGTCTGTTTAGAACCTTGCCTGGCACTGACAGGAGCATGATCCCTCTATAGTTACTACAGTTGGTAAGGTCTCCTATCTTTGGCAGTTTGATGACAATACCGTCCCTCCACTCTGCTGGGATGTTCTCTTTCTCCCATATCTTGCTGAAAAGGCTGTACAGAAAGTTGACAGCTCTACCAAAATCCGCTTTAATGGCTTCTGCTGGGATCTCATCAGGTCCTGCTGCCTTCCCATTTCTCAGTGTCAGGACGGCCTTTCTGATATCTGCTTTCGATGGTTTCTCACGTTGATGGGCAGTTCTGTTTCTGCTGGTGGGATGTCGGGTGGTGCTTCAGGGGTGGGACGGTGTAGTAATTCCGTGAAGTGCTCTGCCCATCGCTTCAATTGATCTTCTGTTGTTGTGAGGGTCTCTCCGCTTTTGTCTTTGACTGGCTTGCCAGTCTGTTGTAACTTGCCCGCCAGCTTCTTTGTGGTGGTGTACAGCTCTCACATGTTGCCCTGTCCTGCAGCATCTTCTGCTTGTCTGGAAAGTCTGTCGATGAAGTCTTTCTTATCTTTCTTCAAAGTTTTCTTCACTTCTTTGTCCGCCTGGGTGTAGTCTTCTTGGGCTTGTGCTTTGCTTGATCTTGTCCAGCTCATGTTTAGTGTGGCTTTCTCCTCTTTCCTTTTGTTCAGTTTCTGAATAGTATCATCAGAGATCTACTCTTTGTTTCGGTTTTCTTCTTTCCAAGTACCTCCTCACAGGTCTCATGCCAAAGGTTCTTGGTATGTTGCCACTGGTTCTCGATGTCTGTGCTCTCCTCTTCAAGCAATTCTTCAAGTAGCTGGAACCTGTTGGTAAGACTGATCTGAAATTTCTCCTTTACTTCTTTACTGCTAAACAGCTCCACATTATATCTTGTCCTTGCTCCATTTGTTGAAGTGTACTTCTTGAGTTGGAGTCCCACTGTTGTCACAAGCAGGTGGTGGTCTGCTGGCACGTCAGCACCCCTCATCACCCTCACATCCCGCCATGATCGCCTGAATTTGCTGCTGATGCAGATGTGGTCGATCTGGTTCTCCGTGATGTGGTCCAGGGATCTCCAGGTGGCCTTGTGGATGCGCTTGTGAGGGAAGATGCTGCCTCCTATCTCCAGCTGGTTCAATGCGCACAGGTCTGCAAAGCGTTCTCCATTCTCACTCATCTGTCCAAGTCCATGTGTCCCCATGATGTCTTCATATCCTGTGCTGTCTGATCCTATCTTGGCGTTAAAGTCACCCATGACTATTATGATGTCGTTTGTTCCTCTTCTGTCCAGTACAGCTTGTACTTGCTGGTAGAAATCATCTTTCTTTTCCTCCTCTGCATCATTTGTGGGAGCGTAGCATTGGATGATGTTCAGCTTGATGTTCTTCTTCTTGGGGCTGAACTTAGCTGTGATGATGCGGGAGTTGATAGGTTCCCAGCCGATGAGTGCCCGCTGTGCCTCTGGTGTCAGTCATCAGGGGTACGCCTTCTGTAAGGGGGGCTCCATCCTCTGTGTGTCCCGAGTACAGCAGCAGCTCTCCTGATGAAAGTCTCAGCTGTCCTGTCTGTAGCCACCTTGTCTCAATCAGTGCTAGGACTCCTATCTTGTAGGTCTTCATCTCTCTTGCTATCTGGATGGTTCTGCCCGCTTCGTACATTGTCCTGATGTTCCAAGTGGCTATCCTTATTGTTTTTCTAGGGGTCAGTAGGGGGGTCGGTCTTGCAGCTTCCTCTTGGCTTTCACTGCCTGACGTCATGAGTCTCCAGGATGGAGACCCTTCCTCTCCCAGGTGAATGTCTTGGTTTGATGTTGTCGATGCTTCTGTAACTTGTTTTTTTTTTTTTTTTTCTAGGAAGGGGTATTAGCCCTACGCAACCCCATTTAACCTCCGGGAGAGTTGGTCTACATTAGTCTGACCTCTACCCTTCCACCTGTCCAGCTTGGGTGGCCCTACCAGGAGCATATGCTCCCGCTGGCATAGCTCTCTGGGTCATAGAGGTACACAAGCTCCCACACCACGACAAGGAGTAGACCATGTGGAAGTCACTCTTACTGCTAATATACAAATCCGAGTCTCGCTCTCAATTCTGTCCCCTGACTTACAAAGGTGAATCCTATCAGTTCTGTGTATTAGCAGAGAGAAACTATAGCGAAAGCTTGACAGCGGGACTTCAGAGGGGAAAAAATTGTGTAACTAGTATTTAGCCCTGAACTGCTTGCACTCCCAGGTACCCGGGCCACATTCAGGTCATAACTCTAAAACTCTTGCTGTCAGCTGTGTTCCCGGTGCTGCAGGGATTAAAATCAGCAACATCGGGATAGTTGTGCATTTAAATGTGCTGTCTTTTTAGACGGAAATCTTACCCACATCCCTGTGGGACACTTGCTCAAAGTTGGTAAGTTTAAGTTTGTTGAAGTTTACGCTTGTTCCTCCTCGTCAGAATCCAGGTACATCTCTTTTCGGCTGCTTCTGCCATTGCCATTGGGATTCTGGTCCTCTTCTCACAAGAAATCGTGTGCTGTTTTATGAACATACAAATCTTCTTGCTCCATTTGTTATAGTGAGGACTCTGGTTTGGAAGCCAGATTCCCACAAGCTGCTGTTCAGACTGACATACTTTTCAGTTTTGTAGTCGTGGCTGGCGAAATGGAAGGGTTCTCACTGGAAGCTAAGTTGTTTTCTTTTCACTTCTTCTCTTTCTTGGCGATTCTGCTTTGCTGCGAGCGCTGTTGTGCTTTCGTGTCTTTCCAGAAGCTCTTTAGTATTTCTTCTCAGCTTCTGAGGCAGCCTTCATTTGCTACTTGAAGTTCTATTTTTTTTCATTTAGGATGATATCCGTCTCTCATTGGCATTTGGATTTTTGAGGAGGTGTCTTCATTATTTGGTTGTTTCACCCCATAGGTGTCCCTATAGCTTCTGAATACATAGTTCCGCATATAGTGTTTCCAAATGTGGCCAGTGTGTACTCCATTGTCTTCTTTCCCATCAGTGCATCCAGTTAACTTTTCATCTACTTTATCCCATTCTTCTGCAATTGTGCATGAAAAGTTGAGTTTCAGATGTTTGGCATCGAGAGCCTTTCGTCTGAAAAATGAGCAAGGATATCATGGGCACTGTGGTTTGAATCCTTGACCTAATTTTCAGTGATCTTATTTTGCTTGCAAGGTGTGTTGTTGATCTTTCAGCAGTCTTCAAATAGGCGTTTTTCATTTTGTGTATCCTCATGTCGTGCGCAGATGCGAATTTTGTTCCACAGACATATGCGAATTCCACGTGTTCATTATTCTATATTGTCCGTTAAAGATTTTCAATTTTGATTGAGTTGAGCTGATTAATTATTTTCTTTCCTCATTTTGGGGAATCCTGCTAATTTTTAGCTTGGCATAAGCTATACAGATGGGTCCACCGTTAAGTTCTGTCAACTAACGGCAAGTCAAGCAGTCAGTTCTGTCCACTAGCTTTTAAAAATAAGTCTTCCTGTCATTTCACTCGAGCCCTTTCGCTGCCTGGGAACATTTTACATATGTGCTTCCCCAGTGCTAGGGCATTTTGAGGGATCTAGTGTTATAAATACCAAAAAATTCTATTACGGAAACTGTAACAGATACAGTAAAGAAATGGATATTTTCTGTACGGAAAATAATGCAGATTCTAAATACAAGAGTGCAAAGCAGAAAAAACATTACGTGTACACAAAAATCAGTTTCCACCTCTGTAAGTCAACATCTAACCAACACAAAACAAAAAACAAAACGAAACAAAACAAGAGCCAGCTTCAAAAAAACAAAAAAAAACATGTTCCTTGTCAGTCTGTGTCTGTAAATCAAGACCTAAGTAGCTCTTAATAACAACTGTCAGCCATGATGTGTGGAAAGACTGGAGAGGAAAGCAAATGATTTTTTTTCACCAGTGATATTGCAGTGCACGTTTTTTTAAAGTCCTACCAACAACATCAGCCCAATGATTTTTTTTTCATCTCCTCAACATGTGTGCTTGTCCATGTCTGCAAACATGAGTATTTATTTTATTCCTACAGGCTTCAAGCTGGCTGAATGAATTGTTTGTTGTACATAATGGTTTGTTTCTATCACTTACAAGTCAGTCGACTGATCCGAGACAAAGAGGTTGAAAATATCACAACATGTATATCCTGTTCTAAGTGCTGTCATACCGAAGTTTCTTGTGATAGCAGGTATTGGGGGCTGCTTTCTGTTTGGAGACAGTAAATCCTCTGTGTCAAAAAACATTTCTCTGACTCCACAGCCACGCCCCCTTCCACGCATTCGAACTTCTCGTTTGCACTATTACTCTGTCTCCCCCTTCTACCTCTAGCTGCACCATGTGCACTCACCATGTCCTCTCACTATCGCTGTCAATCCTGCTGGGTACAAAGTGCGAAGTGTTATCAGCTTCAGTGCGTTCAACACTGCTGTCTGAATCTGCACACTGACTGCATCATTCTCTCTCTCTCTCTCTCTCTCTCTCTCTCTCTCTCTCTCTCTCTCTCTCTCTCTCTCTCTCTCTCTCTCTAATTGTGAACATACGTTGTATATTATTATTTTGACTGACTTTTCTTCCAGATGTCCCCAGGTTGGTTCCTCTGGAATCACTGTATCCTTTGTCTGTCTGTGTGTCCGCGCGCGCGTATGTGTGTGTGTGTGTGTGTGTGTGTGTGTGTGTGTGTGTGTGTGTGTGTGTGTGTGTGTGTGTGTTCCTGTTAAGTTTGCTGTATGATTTTCATTCAACAGAAACAAAAGCAATAGTCCTCTAAAGGGAAGCAAACAGTACACAAGATTACAATTCCACTCTTCAAACTTTCGGCCTCGTGGCCTTTTTCAAGAAAAAAATGAATAAATAAATAAAAACAATACAACTACGCAATGTCCATCTTTGGCAACGGGACAGAGCAAAAACCTTTTCTTTTATTGTGCAGATGTTTTCCTGTTAAGTTACCTTTATCATTTTCATATTATTCAGATGTTACTTGCTTTATTTTGGTTTTTCATGTAATTTTGGTTATCCATCAATTCATTATGTTTTTAAATGTAAGTACAACAATATATTAATCTGACGGTAAATGGTCTCAGTCAGTCAGTGTGTGTGTGCTCTCAGTGGTCAATTCACTGGCATGAAATATGTTAATTTTATTTGAAAATCAGTCAATACAGCCATGTGGAAACAAGCTACTGATGTAGGCAGTGTTACAGTGTTACAGCGTTTATGTCAGCTGATGCAGTGTTACAGTGTTTATGTCAGCTGATGCAGTGTTACAGTGTTTATGTCTGCTGATGCAGTGTTACATGTTTATGTCTGCTGATACAGTGTTACAGTATTTATGTCTGCTGATACAGTGTTACAGTGTTTATGTCTGCTGATACAGTGTTACAGTGTTTATGTCAGCTGATGCAGTGTTACAGTGTTTATGTCAGCTGATACAGTGTTACAGTGTTTATGTCTGCTGATGCAGTGTTACAGTGTTTATGTCTGCTGATGCAGTGTTACAGTGTCTATGTCAGCTGATGCAGTGTTACAGTGTTTATGTCTGCTGATGCATGTTACAATGTTTATGTCTGCTGATACAGGCAGTGTTACAGTGTTTATGTCAGCTGATGCAGTGTTACAGTGTTTATGTCAGCTGATGCAATGCTACAGTGTTTATGTCTGCTTATGCAGTGTTACAGTGTTTATGTCTGCTGATACAGTGTACAGTGTTTATGTCTGCTGATGCAGTGTTACAGTCTTCATGTCTGCTGATGCAGTGTTACAGTGTTTATGTCTGCTGATGCAGTGTTACAGTGTTTATGTCTGCTGATAATGCAGTGTTACAGTGTTTATGTCTGCTGATGCAGTGTTACAGTGTTTATGTCTGCTGAAACAGTGTTACGTGTTTATGTCTGCTGATGCAGTGTTACAGTGTTTGTGTCTGCTGATGCAGTGTTACGTGTTTTGTCTGCTGATGCAGCAGTGTTACAGTGTTTATGTCTGCTGATGCAGTGTTACAGGGTTATGTTGCTGATGCAGTGTTACAGTGTTTATGTCTGCTGATGCAGTGTTGCAGTGTCTATGTCAGCTGATGCAGTGTTGCAGTGTCTATGTCAGCTGATGCAGTGTTACAGTGTTTATGTCAGCTGATGCAGTGTTACAGTGTCTATGTCAGCTGATTCAGTGTTACAGTGTTTATGTCAGCTGATGCAGTGTTACAGTGTTTATGTCTGCAGATACAGTGTTACAGTGTTTATGTCTGCTGATACAGTGTTACAGTGTTTGTGTCTGCTGAGACATTGTTACAGTGTTTGTGTCTGCTGATACATTGTTACAGTGTTTGTGTTAGCTGATGCAGTGTTACAGTGTTTATGTCTGGTGTTACAGGCAGTGTTACAGTGTTAATGTCTGTTGATGCAGCGTTGCAATGTTTTTGTGTGCTTATGCAGTGTTGCATGTTTATGTCTGCTGATACAGGCAGTGTTACAGTGTTTATGTCTGCTGATGCAGTGTTTCAGTGTTTATGCTAGTTGATGCGGTGTTACAGTGTTTATGTTAGCTGATACAGGCAATGTTGCAGTGTTTATCTCAGCTGGTGCAGTGTTACAGTGTTTATGTCAGCTGATGCAGTGTTACTATTTTTATGTCGGCTGATAGAGGCAGTGTTACAGTGTTTATGTTTGCTGTACAGTGTTACAGTGTTTATGTTTGCTGATACAGGTACTATTACAGTGTTCATGTCAGCGGATGCAGCGTTACAGTGTTTATGTCTGCTGATGCAGTGTTACAGTGTTTATGTCTGCTGATGCAGTGTTACAGTGTTTATGTCTGCTGATGCAGTGTTACAGTGTCTATGTCTGCTGATGCAGGCAGTGTTACAATGTTGATGTCTGCTGATGCAGGCAGTGTTACAGTGTCTATGTCTACTGTTGTATGCCGTGCTACAGTGTTTATGTCGGCTGATGCAGGTAGTGTTACAGTGTTTATGTCTGCTGATGCAGGCAGTGTTGCAGTGTTTATGTCTGCTGATGCAGGCAGTGTTGCAGTGTTTATGTCTGCTGATGCAGGCAGTGTTGCAGTGTTTATGTCTGCTGATGCAGGCAGTGTTACAGTGTTTATGTCTACTGATGCAGGCAGTGTTGCAGTGTTTGTGTCTGCTGATGCAGGCAGCGTTACAGTGTTCATGTCTGCTGATGCAGGCAACGTTACAGTATTCATGTCTGCTGATGCAGGCAGTGTTGCAGTCTTTGTACCTAGTGTCGTGTACATCCCAGTCCTAAAATGTTGAGTTCTAAATGGATCATGTATAGTTCGAGCCATAAACTTGTTATACTCTTACAATGGCCAGAATGTGAACGAAAGAAATGCCCATAATGTAGCCGGTTCTACACAATCTTAAATACGCAATCAACTTTACACAATCTGAATTTGTAACTTGTTTTATACAATCCTACCCATATATCCAGCTTTACAAAATCTCACATATGTAACCTTCTTTACACAGTCTTACACTACAGCTTGCTTTAGAAATTATCACTAATGCAACCTGCTTTACATAATCTCACGAATTCATATATAATTAGCATACTTCACACAATCTATGATACATACCCTTCTCTACACAGTATCACTATTGTAATCTTATTTACATGCTCACATATGTAATCTGTGTAATTGATTAGAAGGCCCATGAAGATCCAATGGTGCAAGAGTGTCCTCAGTCAGCCTATGAGGATGACCACCCAATCCGAGCAAGGGAGGTAGCGCCACCAGTAAAACCATTCCAAAAGGGAAGTCAGCTAGACAGACAATATTCCAGCAAAAGTTATGGCAGGCTTGGGGAGATGTTAGCTATGAAGGTCCTGAAAAATATCTATAATAAGATGTGGCAGGCAGGGGAATGGCCAGTACCATGGACCCAGTCATCATAAACCCCAAGAAAATTTATCTTCAGCCAAGTAAGAATTACTGCACGATCAGTCTCATCGGCCACTCCAATGGAGTAATGTTGTGGGTTGTACTGAACAGACTGACTCTACAAGCAGAACAGGTTTTGCTGATCAAACAGGTCTTCGGTTCTGAAAAGCCCCAGTGAATAAATCTTCAGTCTCCAAATGCTTTGTGAGAAAACATACTGTTCTCTACAATGTGTTCATTGACTTCAGTACAGCATTTGACAGAGTCTTGCATGCAGCCCTGTGCCTGTGGTTAAACATAAGGAAATTAAATTATCTTGGAAAATTTGGGATCGTCAAGCAACTTTATGAAGGAACCACAAGAGCAGTTTTTAAAATGGCAGCCTAGTGGAATGGTTTCTCATAACCATACCCAGTGTCAGACAGGGATGTCTACTATACCCCATCCTCTTCAGTAATTTTTTCCTAAATGACCTATGACTGGAGAACTCGAAGACCATTAGGGAACAGTGGCATTGGAGGCAGGATTCTCACAAATCTACCCGTTGCCAATGACATCTGTGTTATTGATGGCCAGGAAGAACTTGCCCAACTAATGAAACGCCTGGACAACTAGCAGCATGCAGCATAGAAGTCAGAGCAGAAAAAAAATCGAGGATACATAGCATCAAAGGCATCAAAAGAAGCATCGAAGCAAGTGGTCCAAAACTTGACACAGTAAACAGCTTCAAGTACTAGGAAGCAAGTAGGAAGACTATTTTAGTCAGCCAGAAGTCCTCTACCAAGAGGGTTCAACATCAAGAGTGCTGTCAAAACTAAACATCATCTGGAGCAACATCTCTTTTGGTTCCGAAGTGAAAATGATGCACATATCAATTTCATCAATATTTCGCTATGCTTATGAAGCGTGGACCTTGACAGCAGATGTACAAAGAAGAATCCATTGATTTGAAATGAATTTCCATCGCAAAGTCCACTGCACTACTATAGCGACCATACCAGCGCTGAAGAATGCGCAAAAGAATCAAGGAAGCCCCATTGACGGCTTCCTGATAATAGTCAAAAAACGAAAACTGAAATAGCATGGTCAGATAATTCATACGGCTGGGCATCTTCTGTAAAACGTGCATGAGAAACAGAATGCTTAAAACCTATATCAGAGAGTGGATGTGTGTACAAAACCAGAAGGAGCCGAGGACAGATACCTGAGGAATACCAAACAAGAATAGAGATGGGTTCGAAGAAAAGCCACCTGTGCGAACATTTTGTTTCCTGTTAATGAAATAGAACTAAATGAATGAGAGGATTTGACCATCTACTCCAAAAGCAGTTTGAAGCCTATGGGAAGGAGACCTTGATCAATAGTGTCAAAGGAAGCACACAGATCCATAAGTGCGAGAATGGGAACCTGAGCATTATCACTCGCATTCAGCACATCATTTGTGACTCTGGACGGAGCAGTTTCGGTAGCGTGGTTTACATGGTAAGAAGACTGATAGTGAGGCATAGTATAAGTTTCTCGACTTGATCAAATAGCTGAGTCATGACAACCATCTACAACAGCTTTGAAAGAAAGGACATATTAGAGACAGGCCTGTAGCCTTTTAACTCATTAGCATTCAAAGTGGTGTAGCCTTTTACCTCATTAGCATTCAAAGTGGTCTTTTTTCAAGACAGGCTTAATAAAAGCTTGTTTAAATCTTGAAGGAAGGTACCAGTGAGAGGGCACTTGTTGATTATAGGACAGGATAAATCTCTTCAAAGAATTTGAATAACAGAGGTGTAGGGACTGGGTCGAGCTCAGACGAGTTGTTCATCGAACCTTTAACATCGCCACAGGGGACAGGACCAGAAGCATACAAGGTGTAGTTCTGAAAGAAAAATGAAGACCATGGCCCTAGAGAAGAATGCAAAGTGAATGGGTCACTGTGCTTCGTTCCACATGAGGATGGCATGAGCTTCGAAGCGGAACATACTCGAACTAATTTCATCGCTAGTCTCTGAAAGGAGGGAGCTTATGAACATGTTGCTGGCCAAAGGTTTTAGGAGTGGGCGTTAACAGGAGAAGAAGCTTGCCGTAGTCGTTCAAACCTTTTCAACTCAGACTCGCATTCTTCTCTGACCTTTTGTTGTTTCTGTTCATATTTTTTTATTTGTTTTATTTCAGCTCAAACTTTTTGGTTCTGTTCTTGCTCAAGCTCTTGTTGATTGTGTTCGTTTGGTTTCAAAGCAGCTATCCTAGCATCTGATTCCACGTAGGCTGCTACCATTTCATCCCTTCCGTTCCTTCAGTCTGTTCTCTGCATAATTATGGCAGAGTCAACGAAGTTTTAAATTTAAACGGGATCTTTAACACCTAGCTCTTTCTTCAACTAGAGAAACCAAGGTATTAACCTTCTCCTTGGAGGTTTCTGTATGGCCACAAAGGAAAATGAAAGTGGGATAAAAATTGCCGACGCATGTCGTTGATTTACAACACTTTGCAATGTTTGATATTCAGACTGGTTTTAAAAGCGATGTTTCTCTTTTTCATAAGTCTCTTACTGTCCTGAAACATCCTATTTGATGGAGATAATTCACACGTATACCCGGTTTTGTTACAAGCATTTTAGGATTGATAAAATGTATCATTTCCATACAACATGTTACAAGTATAAAGCACACCTTCTTCTACATATTTTCTAAATAAAAAGTGTTGTTTATTATGAATGTATCATTTCGGCTGCAATCTCCTAATTATTCTTTGAATTAGTCTAATTGTTCAGAGTATCATAAGATTTCAATACATCTCTCCAAAACTGGTTGCACTTACTGTTTAAGAATTTGTGGACCTAAAGCAGCAATTTATACTGTTTACTTCTGAATAGAGTGGTATTAAATTTGTCTTCTACTTCGAACTTGGAAATCATGTTTACAGTAAAGAATGAGAACAGGGACAGAAAGTTCCCCCGCCCCCTCCCATGACATGGCGGAAAAGCTCAGTTGGTAGAGCGCCGGACTCGTCATCTTGGTGATCCTGGTGTTGCGGGTTCGAATCTCCGCCGGGCCGTTTCAGTACCGGGAGAATTTTCCCACAGAGTTAAAATTGGTCCAGACTCTATTTCCCAAAGAGTCATTCGAATGATACTATAAACCGAGGTTCCGTATGTGAACGCACGCATGATTTTACACACGTAAAATCTCATCATCAACTTTCGGAAGAGAAGGCCAGTTTGGCGTTAGTACGGATGACACGTTACACATAGCATGCATCCTGCGTGAGAAATTAAAAGAATGAAGGAAAGTAAGGAAACTGAGTGAACGATATTGACTGGATGACACGGGAAATGACTGAATAACGCGCTGGCAGGCAGCTCTTCAGTCACCACTATCCAGGTAGGCAGCCCGTTGTGTACATGAGTGTGGACTGTCAGCGCCTAGAACCTTTGGCAAGGCGCTTCAAAATGCTTTGGTGTTGTTATTATTACTATTATTGTTGTTGTTGTTGTTGTTGTTATCATCATTATCATAATTATTATTAAAGTATAGTTAGGACAGGAATAAAAAGTTAAGTCCCCAAAGACCTGATGTTTACAGTAGAGTGACGACAGGGATAGAAAGTTAAGTCCCCAGTGACACGACGTTTTAAATAGCGAGTGGGGACAGGGATAGAAAGTAAAGCTCTCCCCCCCCCCCCCTCTCCAATTCCTAATGACGTAATGTTTACGATAGGAAATGAGGACAGGGACAAAAAAGTTAAGGTCCCAGTGACGCGATGTTTACATTAAGATATCAGGACAGGGATAGAA
The DNA here is from genome assembly GCA_033310375.1 of Conus canariensis. Classification (NCBI taxonomy): domain Eukaryota; kingdom Metazoa; phylum Mollusca; class Gastropoda; order Neogastropoda; family Conidae; genus Conus; species Conus canariensis. Next base: position 11,425,381 of record CM065748.1, read on the forward strand.
AGTATCAATGATATGATGTTTACAGTAACATGGGATGCACTGGTAGATGTTGGAGTGGCCAACAATGGCATGATCTTAACAGTTGTACAGACCGCCCCTGCCAAATGACGGAAATGATGTGATAGATGTATTCATGCTGGTCGCTATTGTCGTCATCTTGATTCTGTTCATCGTCATGATCAGCGCTGGTATCTATCTGCAGATGAAACGAAATAGGTAAGTAAGGCTCCATTTTTCCCCTTCTTGACTGACAGACTAAATGATTGAGTAACTAGCTGAGCAACTAACTGATGGAAAGTCGTACTGGAATTATGACTGACTGAATGAATGACCGAGTGTTTGATGACTTGTTGATTGGTGACTAACTGATTGACTGCTGAAAAACTCAAGACATTATGTAAATAGTACAAAATGTAGGGGACAATCTTTGAGCCTAACGCTTGAGGATCCACCCTTTTTTCCTCCCCACACTTTCGTTTGGTTTCATTTACTACCTTTCGCTGGCTGCTTTGGGGGTGCTATTGGATTCTTTTTTGCACCCTTGGTGGTGAGAACACCACGGTATTATGGACTGTGGTGTGTCTCTATTGGACGCCAGGAGCGCACACACAACCAGCCGTGTCTCCCTGATGAGTTCCGACCCAGCGGACGAAAGGCCTCGGAGCAGGCAATACAAATATATCTGCCTTCAAAGGGGATTGCGATGGTTCCCTTATGCAGCTTGTGAAGAGTTTTCATATCTGTAATATATTTTCTTAATTTCATGTTCCCAGTTTCTCCATCTTCAAACTCTCCCCTCCCCCCTTCCTTAAGTCCAAATTCTTGCCAAGTCATTACCATGAAGACAGTTGAGTTGTTGGCCTGCGCTTGTTTTTCCCCCCACTATTAGATTGTTCGTCTATGTACTTGTCTGACTTTATTCAAGTTTAAAAGGCTGTGCCAGTCTTGAATAAAAGTTACTCTGTGTTAGGTTTTCTTATGGGAGCAAAAGTTACCCCACTTGTTTATAATTTCAATTAGGTAAATTTCATCGAGTAATTTTTATTTTCAAATTGAGACATAAGTTTGAAAACGCATTTTTTTGGTATATGCTTTGAATAAAGACTAATATTTACTTACAGTTACTGATGTATTTGAATGGTAAAAACCATGACACATCTCTGCCAGAGTGTCGTGGGTGTGCGAGTGTATGTATCACGTCTGTGTTCAAAAGTTTGAGCAAATGAAACGTGTTTTCATTCCAGCTGGCGCAATTTTGGACATATACACCACATCACATGTATTTCTAGTGTGATGGTGTGGAGGGGTAAGGGGTGTGCAGGCGAAGACAGGCAGATGGTGGTAAGTGCAGGAACCAAAGGACAGCAGCCAGTCAAGAAGACACGGAGGACAACATGGAGTTGTTCTTCCTTTTATTTTTCTTCCATAACAAGCTCAAACCAGGAACACAGCCCTGGGTGCTCTCTCTGTCTCAGCACTCAGCGTACTGAGCACTCTCAGGACACACTCTGGGCACACTCTAGGGAACACTGCTGTCTCGCACACACTGCGCCTCTATATATACAGCTGGACTGGACCGCAAAGTAGACAACACAGCACCACACTCAAAATGCGCCTCGCGAGACATTAAATGACAAAATGTGTGCTATCTGTCGCAGCTTCTGTGTTGTCTAGCTCGCCGTCCGTTCAAAGTATGCAAACATATTTGATATCGATGAAAACTTCAGAACCCAAGGACTAAAATGCAATAAGTCATATTTGAATCAATCAAGAATTATTTACGGTTTGTTTGTCGGACAATTCAAAATGGCGCCAAGATTAATTTGGTCGAAATACCAGTTTTAGGGAAAATATGGGCTTCTCAGTCCAACACGATTGTAAATGAATAGAATACATTAAATTTTGTGACTTCAGTGACGTATATACAACTATGTAGGTATTCATGATTTAAAGAGTTTACACAAGAAAATTGAGATCCGTTGATCAAGGTAGGTAAGGGGGAAGATAACTCATGAACAAAATATGTCATCTACGACAGGTGACCAAGAAATGTACTGTTAGCACCCAGCTACCCCCATCCCCCCCCCCCAACTCTGTTACAACCAGCGTCCTTACTGACACAAAAATGACATAAAAATGACAGAGTTATCAAGTAGGAGTACAACAAATGAATCACCGAAAAAATGAAGCTTCAGCTATCCAAGTCCTGACAGGCTTACTCCTAAAACAAAACCTTTGCGTCAAAGTAGCAAAACATCAAAGCATCAAAATATCTGGTCCCTCTCTTATTCTTTGCATTCATATTATTGCGACTACCAAGAGCTTGCTATTTTAAACACGGCGTCTGAAAGTCGGTAGATTCACATAGACTGAAATGGGCATGTATTTTAAACAAAATTCCAAAGTCAAATACAAGAATGACTATAAGGGATTTGTTTTCTGAACAAAACCCAGACTTTGGGTACACAAAAATGACTAGAATGGACTTGCTATTTAAAACAAAATCCCAAGAGGTCAGACATCAGAAATCATTAGGAAGAATGCGTTAAAACCCAAAAGCACTGGGTAGGTACCAAGTGACAATAGTGGACTAGTAATTTGAAAAAAATTCTATAATGTCGGATACCAGAATGACTTGAAAGAATTTGTTATTTAAACAGAATTCAAAAAGTCAGATGCCAGAAATGACTGGGAAGACAAATTTATGAAGACCCAAAACACTGGGTGGGTACCGGGTGACAATAATGGACTTGTTATTTGAACAAAATTCCAAGATGTCAGGTAAAAAATGACTTAGCAAGGATTTATTTTAAACATTCCAAGAAGGTCAGATACAAAATATACTTGGGAGGATTCATCAAAATTCAAAACACTGGGTGCCAAGTGACAATAATGGACTTGTTATTTGAACAAAAGTCCATAAAGTCAGACATAAAATGATAAAAGGAAAAAGGATTTGTTATCAAAACTCTTTTGAGTCAAGTCCCCAGGAGGTTATGAATTTGGATGGGTTTTAGCACTTTGGGGCAGAATCTCAGCAAAAGTCACTCGACTTAGTTCTCTTTTATGACTTCTGTTGGCTAAAACACAGGTGCATACATCATTATCCACCATAAAGAACTATCAGCATGTACTAGGTTGTACCAAAATAAAGACAACATATGAACAAGTAATAGGTTAACCAACAGTCCGCAACAACTCTTCCCAACAAGGTATTCAATCATATATCAGTCCTGGAGTATATTTACTGTAACATCCGACGAGGTTATCTATGCAAAAACTCCTGATCATCCCTGCTGTCACTATCATACCTTTTCACTGGCAGACAGGTAGTTCGTCGTGGGGCTGGTGTGGGTGCATCAGCAGTACGTACCAGAGGCAGAACACGAGCGGCTACAGGGTGGCCTGCAGTTCTTGGCTTGGGCTGCGGGAACATCTGCCGGTCTGTCTTGGAGTCTGGTGGTGGTTCTAGCTTCCGTCTCTTCCAGTCAGGTGGTTCCGATGACGGCAGGGTGTCAGTTCTGCTGTCAGGAAGGGAAGCTGCCTGACAGGGCCAGCCCCATTGTCTGGAGGCCACAGCAGCCTGTGGTCGCCTGGGTTCCAAAGAAGGGTTTGCTGGTGTAGATGGTCGACCTTTCTGCAGGGTCGGCAATTAGTCAGGTGCTGCTCCAGATCCCGGTACATACTGGGCCAGTAGATCTGGGGTTGCAGCATCTCTACAGCACGCTGGTAGCCCTGGTGACCCTGGCGGTTGTGGACCGATGACAGCACCTTGGGGCAGAGCAATCTGGGAAGGAGCAGCTGCTCACACGCCCCAAGTTTAGGGTCCACCATTTGCCGATACAGCACCCCCTGTTGGCAGATGAGTCGGCTGTGCTGCTGAATGAGGGACTGTAGCTCCCTATTCTCGCCAGCTGCAGGCTTCTTTGGCCAGGAGGAGAGAATTGGCCCAATGGATGGTCCTCCTGCTGAAGTCCGTGCCACTCTCCTGGTGACAGCTGAGGCAAAATGGACTCTGCCTGTCGCCTGGGTGCTGCTGGAGCCATGTTGCTTGTCAGCATTCTGGCTGCTGACAGTGGCAGAGGACTGGGGTTTGTCCCCAGTTTTCATAGGTGGAGACTTCCGTCGCCTTACCTGGGCTGTCGTCTTGAGTGCTGTGTGTCCACCACACAGCTGCGGACCTGTAGTGGTGGCCGTGCAGGTGGTGGCTGCTGCAATTCCTCCCTCAAGCTGGCGACTTTGGCTGTGAGTGCCACCAACTGAGTTTTAAGTGTGGCAACAGTATCGGTGCCAACTATGTGGAGGATGTCGCCATCGGCACTACAGTCCTGCATCCACTTTTGGGCTTCCTTCCTAGCCTCTTCAAAGGTGGTGGTAGGATGGTTCTGGACGAAATACCGGACATCCGTGCGGAGTGCTGCTTGTCGTAGGCCACGGGTGAAGGTGTCCCGTAGTATGGTTGCTTTCAACAGTCCATCCTCAGCTTGGTTGACCTTCCTCCAGAGGTACTGGAGATGGGAGGCATACTCCCAGATGATCTCGTCCTGGTCCTGCTGCCTGTTGAAAAATGCCGTGGCCAGGGTGACGACATAACGTTGTTGTCCCCAGTTCTCCTCCAAGATGGTCAAGATCTTGGCTGGGGAGTCTACCTCTGTCACTGGCAGCCTGATCACCTCCTGGCGAGCTCGGCCTTCTAGGGCGGCAATCAGCCAGAGGGCGGCTGTCCTATCATCCAGGGGCTGCAGGTGTAGGGCAAGCCTGGCTTCCCGGATGAAGTCGTCCACTTCCCTGCTGCTCTCATCACCAGTGAATTTTGGAAGCTGGTGTAGATGCAGAGGGTGCAGAGGTAGGGGCAGTTGGCTGGCCATGGTGTCCTGTGTTCTTCTTGGGCTGTCTTCTTCCTTGGTCCCTTCCGTCTTCAATCATGCTCGCAGCGCCAGTTGTGATGGTGAAGAGGGGTAAGGGGTGTGCAGGTGAAGACAGGCAGATGGTGGCAAGTGCAGGAACCAAGGGACAGCAGCCAGTCAAGAAGACACGGAGGACGACATGGAGTTGTTCTTCCTTTTATTTTTCTTCCATAACAAGCTCAAACAAGGAACACAGCCCTGGGTGCTCTCTCAGTCTCAGCACTCAGCGTACTGAGCACACTCTCAGGACACACTCTGGGCACACTGTAGGGAACACTGCTCTCTCGCACACACTGTGCCTCTGTATATACAGCTGGACTGGACCGCAAAGTAGACAACACAGCGCCACACTCAAAATGCGCCTCGCAAGACATTAAATGACAAAATGTGTGCTATCTGTCGCAGCTTCTGTGTTGTCTAGCTCGCCGTCCGTTCAAAGTATGCAAACATACTTGATATCGATGAAAACCTCAGAACCCAAGGACTAAAATGCAGTAAGTCATATTTGACAATTCTGTGGCTGTGTAAAGTTATTGGTGATTAAAGTCCGAGAATGAACCCACTTTTAACGAGTTTACGTCATACTTTCCTCTATTTCGATGAAAAATTCAAACAGCATGAAATAATTTTGTAATGAATGAAAAGCTGGCATTTCGCTCTTTTTATACATATAAATTTCATTATCCAAGATGCCGTCTGCGCGGAGAACTTTGTGTTTAAAATTTGATCAGAAACACAACTTGCTTTCATCGCCACATGGCCGTTGCCATGTGCTTCTAACACGATCTTCGATAAAATGTTATTCTGTTGAAAGGTCCATCGGTTGAATTATATATATATTTTTTTTTTCGGTTGCTTCTATCATAGAAATGGAGTCAGTAGAAAGATTTCGATTGGGAAGTCCGAATTTCATAAAACGACAATTTAGAACAAAACTCCGACTATCAACAAAGAAGGCGACTTGCTCAAGGGACCAGCGCCGTCAGTCATTTCGTATAGTCGCAAGTTTGTACAGAAAAGATCATAGGCATGCGGTATACGAAATGAGAGCTTATGGACTTTACTTGCAATGCGCATTCATGGATTCTTTGAATTCTCTCATACTTTTTTGTGAAATCAAGAATTATTTACAGTTTGTTTATCGGACAATTCAAAATGGCGCCAAGATTAATTTGGTCGAAATACCAGTTTTAGGGAAAATATGAGCTTCTCAGTCCAACACGATTGTAAATGAATAGGATACATCAATTTTTGTGACTTCAGTGACGTATATACAACTATGTAGGTTCTGAGGTATTCATGACTTAAAGAGTTTACACAAGAAAATTGAGATCCATTGATCAAGGGAGGTAAGGAGTAAGATAACTCATGAACAAAATATGTCATCTACCACAGGTGACCAAGAAATGTACCGTTAGCACCCAGCTACACTAGAAATGAGTGTAGGTGGGAGGGTGGGCGAGCGTGTGCGTGCGTGCGTGCGTACGTGTGTGTGTGTGTGTGTGTGTGTGTGTGTGTGTGTGTGTGTGTGTGTGTGTGTGTTGTGTTGTGTGTGTGTGTGTGTGGTGTGTGTGTGTGTGTGTGTGTGTGTGTGTGTGTGTGTGTGATAGAGAGAGAGAGAGGTGCGAGTGTGGGGTGCAGTTAAGTTTGTCTATAATCAAAGCAG
>CM065748.1:11432053-11442053 GCA_033310375.1 Conus canariensis
TTCTTTTTTTTTTTTTTTTTTTTTTTTTTTTTTTGGGGGGGGGGGTTTTGTTTGTATCTTCTGAACAGAAAGTCAGAGTCGCGTCAAACTTTGTGTGGTGGTGTGGCACAAGAATGGCAAGAGATCCGAACAAGAAGGTCATGACCTTGACGTACGACCTTTGTAGGCCAATCAGGGTCAAGGTCAAGGTCGAGGAGATCGCTGGACCCTAAAAATTTGAGGGTAGGGAAATTTTTGTTGCAATCATGTATTCTGAACGGGTAGACAGAAGCAATTCAAATTTTATGTGATGTTGTGCCACCTTAGTTGGAAGATATTCCAAACAAATATTTCAAGGTCAAGGTCATTACCTTGGCGAATGACTTTGAGAACTGAAAACCTATTTTAAGCCATATCTCGAGCACTGGAAAACATAGGATGTTGAAACTTAGCATGGAGGTGATTTGGCTTATGGTGCATCCAAAATTGTAAACCGATGAAGGTCGTAGTCTCTTCAAATTTTGTGTGGTGGTGTACCACATGAACGGCAAGAGATCCGAACAACAATATTCAAGGTCAAGGTCATGACCTTTTTTTTCTGTCTGTCCCAACGATATCTTCCTAACGGAAAGTCGGAGTCGCGTCAAACTTTGTGTGCTGGTGTGCCACATGAATGGCAAGAGATTCGAACAAGATGTGTGTGTGTGTGTGTGTGTGTGTGTGTGTGTGTGTGTGTGTGTGTGTGTGTGTGTGTGTGAGAGAGAGAGAGAGAGAGACAGACAGACAGACAGACAGACAGACAGACAGACAGAGAAACACAGAGAAAGAGTGAGAGAGAGAGAGACAGAGAGAGACAGAGACAGAGACAGAGACAGAGAGACAGAGACACAGACACAGAGAAAGAGAGAGAGAGAGAGAGAGAGAGAGAGAGAGAGAGAGAGAGAGAGAGAGAGAGAGAGAGAGAGTCTATAACTTCATGTGACTTATGAATGTCAGTGTGTGTCAACTACTCAGTGTGTGTGTGTGTGTGTGTGTGTGTGTGTGTGTGTGTGTGTGTGTGTGGGTGTGTGTGTGTGCATGTGTGTGTGTGTGTGCGTGTGTGTGTGTGTGTGTCTGTCTGTGTGTGTGTGTGTGTGTGTGTGTGTGTGTGTGTGTGTGTGTGTGTGTGTGTGTGCACTGTGCACGTATGTGTGTGTGTGTGTGTGTGTGTGTGTGTGTGTGTGTGTGTGTGTGTGTGTGTGTGTGTGTCCAAAAGTGAGGAAAGTACTTTCAGTAGTGATGTAGCAGTGTGAAAGACAAAGACAATTATTGAATGAATGTCAGTGCGTGTCAGCTACTCGGTGTGGAGAGAGACAGAGAGAAAGGTGGGCTAAGATATGAGGGTAAAGAAGGCGGGGGGGGGGGGGGGGGGGGGAACGGGCAAAGAACTATCTGCGTGCGGCGTTGCAGCGTCGGCGTGCGCTGTATCTGTGCTATCATGCCGTCGGCTTGCTGTGTGCATGCGTATGTTTATACATTTAGCATTGTCCTAGGTAACTCACATTTGTCTTAGTTTGCGGATGTTGCACATTACGAAGTGTTTATCCACCGACATTCAGTAAGGGTAGCTCCACATTTTGTCGTCAGGAGGGATACTCCCTAAAGGTTTTTTTTTTTTTTTTCTTTTGCGAAAGTCGACATTACACAGGCATTATCATGACGTCAGGTAAAGGCGGTCCAGCTCTACAATTGAGTGGTGGTCTGGTCGGGGCAGGGACTTGTAGAAGTTGTTTGGTTTATTCTCTCCAAATATGACAAAGCAATTAAGGTCAAGGTACAAGGTCGCTACAACATCAACTCTCAAAATTGACGGGTGCGTCAATTGTTTGTCCCAAGCCCCAACGGTTTGACACAGTCACCTCAATTGTATCGTGATGTGCCACCTGTCTCCTCTGTCTCTGTCTTCTTCTGTCCTCTCCTCTCGTCTCTGTCTCTGTCTCCCTGTCCTCGTCTCCTCTCTCTCCCTCTCTCTCCTCCTCTCTCCCCCCCCCCCCCCCCCCCCCCAACTGTCTCTCCTGCAGCCAAGTAAAGAAATCACGAGAATAAGACCCACTCGATAGTCATGGCCCTTGACGGCCAATGGTCAGCTTAAGACGCCAAATTGGCCACCTGGGGGCATGACGGCCGAATGGGTATTTTTCCACGTGAATTCTTTACTTGGGGGTAGACAGACAGAAAAAAAACACCACCCCAGAACGCGACGAATTTATACTTCTTTGCCAGTGAAATATCGGACAAAACGGCCGCTTACTTAGAGCCGGCCGTTTTGTCCAACCAGGCCGTTTTGTCCGAGAAAAAATTGAAAGTCGGACAAAACAGCCGGGTTTTTAGCCGGCCGTTTTGTCCGACCCGGCCGTTTTGTCCAACCTCGGACAAAACGGCCGGGTCGGACAAAACGGCCGGCTACAGAGGTATTTTCGACGCGTGTCGTGTGAATTACATGTATCACACTTGATTCTTTATTGTTACTAAAACGAAACTGAACGGAAATAAAACCAGAAAAGCAGAAATTTGAAGTCAAAACGATTTCCAACCCATTGCCACAACATTTTAAAACCAGTTCTGCAACATTTCACCCATTCTCACAACATTTCCAACCGATTCCCCACAACATTTCCAACCCATTCCCACATTTCAAACCCATTCCCACATTTCCAACCCATTACCACAACGAGCACGTACTGGTCTGCAACTGACGATGAGTATAATGTGATAGAGATGTGTGATTTGGATTTTTTTTTTAAATGAAAGAGAAAAAGGAGGAGGAAGAGAAGGACAGATAGAAGGAGGAGGAGGACGAAGAGAAGGAAAGAAGAAAGAAAGAAGGAGGAAGCAAGGAAGAAATACGTTAATCTTTATTTTCAAGGGTAACATAAGCAAATTTATGCTTTCTTACATCCGGCCCTTGCCCCGCCGAGGGACTAAGAGTGACTAGCAACTAACTATCGTGACTAGCTACTAAACCATACAAACAGAATTATCTTTAAAAACACATGAAAACATGGATGAGCATTTTCCTCCTTCAATATTGACGTAGACATGAGCTGAGAGAGAGAGAGAGAGAGAGAGAGAGAGAGAGAGAGAGAGAGAGAGAGAGAGAGAGAGAGAGAGAGAGAGACGCGGGGGGACACTGTATATTTTCACAGATGTTTTTTATTGTTATTTTCACCTTCCTCGTGCTGACTTCTTACTGAGGGTGTCTGTCTGTCTGTCTGTCTGTCTGTCTGTGAGCACTACAGTATGCTATCCTCTCTGACAGTGTTGCCCTGTGGTGCTCCAGACGTGCTGCTGAAAAAGAGAGGCATGGGGGTGCGGAGGATGCCACAGAAAACATTCCACTGAGGGGACTGGAGACAAGGATCCCTGAAGGTTTGGCACAGGACTACAACTTGGTGCGTGTAGAAATATATCACTTGTTTACCGTGAATTGGGTGAACAATATCACTGATACTGGAAATATTAGTTTTACACATACATACACGCGCGCGCGCGCGCGCGCTCGCGCGCACACACGCATACAGAGAGAGAGAGAGAGAGAGAGAGAGAGAGATGACATGAAAAGAATAGTTCACCTTGAAAAATAGTTTGAAAGGAGGACATATGGAGTAGTCGTTAGAGTGTGTTGGAGGGACAGACAGGATTGGGGAGTAAATGATTGGGTATCATAGACAAGTGAATGTTGTGATTATACACTGTTCTTCAAACACGCACACACTGTCTTTCCTACAGTGATATTCAAAGTGAATAATGTGGTACACATACTGTCATTCATATAGTGGTGTTCATTGTAAACAGTATACACATACTATCGTTTATATAGTGGTACTCACAATGAATAATGTGGTATACACACCCTGCTTTCCATATAGTGGCGCTGTAATAATGTGGTATACACACCCTGCTTTCCATATAGTGGCGTTCACAGCGGATACTGTGGCACACACACACTATCCTTTATAGAGTGGTGTGTACAGTGAATAATGTGGAACACTGTCCTTCATATAGTGGTGCTCACAATAAATAATGTGGTACTCCCACTGTCCTTTATATAGTTTTATTTGTACCGTGAAAAGTGTGGGACACAGTGTCCTTTGCATGATGTGGTACACGCTTTATTCTGCATATAGAACTGTCTAAAGCGCGAGTCATTAAGTGGAAAATGAGCATGTCCAGAGGGTCATGGGTTCGAATCCCAGCCATGGCTCGTCCCAAGATGGGAAAAAAAAAGGGGGCAGCAGAGGGACATCCGGAGTCATGAACCGGGTGTGGCCCAACCCCCCTAGAGTGTCAGGAGATAAGGGCCGAAACACTTGCTTGAAGGGGGCTTCTCTTCTGAGGACTCTCTGCTGCCACGCTCTCCACGAGTTTCTTTCTACTACTGTCTCTCATACAGTCGTGTTCACAGTGAATATTGGGGTATACAGTCCTTCATACAGTGATGTTCACTATGAATAATTTCATACACACACTGTCCTACATCTAGTGATATTCACAGGGGATACTGGGGCGCACATCACTCACATAGTGGTATTTCCGTTAAAACGAAAAGTACATATACCATTTTCACATTGAGTAATGTCCGTTCCTATAATGGCATTCGAAGTAAACGACGTGGTAACCACACTGCTCCTCATACAGATGTCTTCACAGTGAATAGTGTGGTATACAGTCTTTCATTTAGTGGTGTTTACAATGACTGAAGTGGTACACACTGTTCTTTTTATTGTGATGTTTATGGTAGATAATTGCACAGTCATTGTCCTTTATATTGTGATGCTCTCACTGAATACACACACTGTACTTCATGTAGTCGTATTCACAGTGAGTAAATGTGGTAGACACGCTCTCATTCTTATAGTGGTCTTAACTTTGAATAATGTAGTACACAGGCTGTCATTCACTCTGGTCAATAGTGTGAGGAATGTACTGTCCTGCCTTTTGTTGTGTTCACTGTGAATTTTGTGGTAAACACACTTTCTCCCCATAGTGGTGTTCACAGTCAATAATGAGGTAAACACTTTATCCTTTCTTTAGTGGTGTTCACAGTGAATAACGAGGTACACACAATGTCCTAAATAATGTAGTACGTACACTGTCGTTCATCTGGTGATGTTCACAGTGAATACAGCATCCATATACTGGGGTTTACGGTGAATGGTGTGGTACACACTAACCGCGATAATGCCGTACATAAAGTGTCCCTTCTATGATGATATTCACAATGAATATTGTGGTACACACACTGCCTTCACCTGTCTCCATAGTGACTGATGTGACACAGACACTGTCCGCCATATAGTGGTGTTCGCAATGAATAATGTGGTACATAGACTGTGCTCAAAATAGATAATGTGGCGCGCACACTTTTCTTCATGTAGTTGGCGTTTACATTTAGGAGGTACATATACTGTCCTTTATATTAATGGTGAATAATTTAGTACAAACAATGTCTTCCGTATAATGTTTTCACAGCGAATAATGAAATACACTCAATGTTTTCGCATAGTTGTTTTCACAGTGAATAACGTGGTACACACCCTGTCCTTCATATAGTGGTGTTCACAGTGAATCATGTGGTACACACAATGTCCTTCATCTAATTCTTTTCAGGGTGTGAATGATATACACGCTCTGTCCTAAATATAGTGGTGTTCACAATGATGAATGTGGTACGCAAAGTGTTCTTCATTTAGTGATTTTCACACTTGATAGTGTGGTACACACACTGTGGTGTCTCAATGGTTGGTGTGATGCGCCTGGTGAGTTGACGAAGTGTCTGTGTGCTTGTCACCTCTCCCTTTCACCGCTGCTTGCAGCACTACGAAAAGGGCAGCAGAATGCGTCGGTCTTTCCCTGTCAGTATATAGCCTCTCCACCAGCAAACCCTGTGTGGTGCCTCCTCGTGGCCACACACGTCAACTGGGAACTCACGGAGTCAGGCTAAACTACAAGAGACTCGGAAAAAGTCTACAGTCGTGTGGCATGCAGGCCCACCTGCGTGTGGATACGTCCTGGTGCCCACGAACCAGACTCCCAGCTATGGGTCAAATAACTTGACTGCTTGTGGATGTCTTGGGAGAGACAAACGCTAAGAGAGTAAACCTTGAAAGAAAACCCAGAATTGAGCCCCTAAGGCGGTTGGTCGACACACCATGACACCTTGCGACAACTCCTTTCTGCTGCGCTGGCACCATGCTGTACTGGCTTGTCCTTTCTGTTGGATGCTGTCAGCAAAGCCGAGAGGGGGATTCTGGTGAATGGGCACCCCAGGATCTCCACACACGTCGGCCAGGCCTGCAACCTGGAGAGGTCGCTCTAGTGCCGCTATCCCAGCGGCAGAAACAACACGGCAGACAGCCTGTTCTCGCTCGGGGACTTCAATGTCCGGATTGGTGCAGACCACAGCTCCTGGCCTCGATGCATCGGCCACTTCGACATCGGCAAGCTCAAAGAGAACGGACAGTGGCTTCTTGAGCTTTGCTCATTCCACGACCCCCGTATCACAAACACCTTCTTCCCCATCAAACCAGACCACAGAGTGTCCTGGAGGCACCCCTGATCCCGTCCTGGCATCAGCTGGACTTCGTAATTACCTGAAGACCCTTAACCATGTGATTGTCACCCGCAGCTACCACAGTGCTGACTGCGACACAGTGCTGACTGCGACACTGACCACTCCCTGGTCGGCAGCAAGGTGCGCGTTCGGCAAATCCACTGCTTCAAGCAGAAGGGACATCCTCATATCAACACAGCCATGACGTCAGTGTCCGATCTGTGCGAACGCTCTGCCAAAGCCATAGACAAGTCCCTAGAGGACAGCCCGACAGACAACGCTTCATTACGGTGGAATCACACACGCGATGCCATCTACCTCAGACACCTATGGGAAAACAGTGAGAAAGAATGAAGACTGGTTTGAAGCAGGAATCGTGGGGATGGAGCCTGCAAGTGCTGCTAAGCGAGCGGCACTCCTCAATAACAAAAGAGAGCCCTCAAAGAAGACGCTAACCACAATACGTAAAGCTCTCAGCAACACCCAGTGGATCCCCCGTAAAGGCGCCAGTGTGCACTGGCTGAACATGTGCCAGGGCATCCAGATCTCCGATGACAGCAGCAACATCCGCGCTGTGTACAAAGGCATGAAGAAAGCGTTCGGCCCTAGCGCCATCAAAATCGCTCTTCTAATATCTGTATTGGGGGAGGTCATCACCGACCACAGCAAACAGATGGAGAGATGGGCGGTACTCAGTCACCCAGACAGCCATTGAGAACACCAGCTCCCTACCTGCCATGGAAGACCTCGACGCCCCACCCACCATTGAGGAACTCAGCAAGGCCATTGTCTTGCTGGCTTGTGGTAAAGCTCCGGATTGTGACGACATTCCGGCAGAGGTCAACAAAACCGTCAAGGAGGGTTCTCTGCTTAGTCACCTCCATGAGCTTCTGCTGCAGTGTTAGGAGGAAGGGACCATACCCCAGGACATGTGTGATGCAAACACCATCACGCTATATAAGAACAAAGGCGACCGCAGCGATTGCAACAACTATCGCAGAATATTCCTCCTCAGCATTGTTGGCGAAGCCTTCGCCCACGTCGTCCTCAACTGGCTGCAGCTACTCACCGAACGAGCGTACCCAGAGACACAGTGCGACTCCAGACCTGCGAGGCCGACGATCGACATGATATTCTCCCTGAGGCAGCTACAAGAGAAGTGCCTCGAACAGAGACGACCCTTGTTAATCGCCTACATCGACCTGACCAAGGCGTTTGATTTGGTCAGTAGGTCAGGCCTCCTCACCCTACTACACCGGTTTGGATGTCTCACCACCCACCACCCACCCCCACCCCCCAGCTCCTAAAGACGATCACGGCCTACCATGACAACTTAAATGGCAAGTCCAGTACGGTGGTTCATCTTCAGACCCCTTCCCAATCAAGAGCAGTGTCAAACAGGAGTGCGTGCTCGAGCCGACACTCTTCGGCGTCTTCTTCGCACTGCTGCTGCGCTACGCCTTCCGACAGTCTGAAGATGTCATCGTCCGCAACATTAGGACTGACGGAAGCCTCTTCAACCTGGCAGGCCTCCAACCAAAGATAGAGGTGCGGAAAGTCCTCATTAGGGAGATGCTCTTCGTAGACGACGCCGCTCTCACTGCCCACACCGAGGAAGCGATACAACGGCTCATCACCTGCTTCGCTGATGCCTGCACCGAGTTTGGCTTCACTATAAGCTTGAAGAAAACAAATGTCATGGGCTAAGACGTCAGCAGCACTCCCTCCATCTCCATCGGCGATTACACCCTCGAAGTGGTCAACAGCTTCACTTACCTGAGCAAACACCATCTCCAGCAACCTCTCTCTGGACACCAAGTTAGGCAGCAACAGCGAGGCCCATCTAGCAAAGAGAGTCTGGGACAACACCATGCTAACATCAAACACCAAAATGAAAGTGTACCAAGCCTGCGTGGTGAGCACTGTTCTCTACGGAAGGAAGCATGGACCCTGTACCCTCGACAAGAACGTAGACTGAACGCCTTCCACCTGCGCTGCCTCAAAAGATTCCTGGGCATCACTTGGCAGGACCGCATCACCAACAAGTATGTTCTGGCCCAGGCAGGGATGCCTAGCATGTTCGCCATGCTAACACAGAGACGCCTGCGCTGGCTTGGCCACGTCAGCCGCTTGCACAACGGTCGCATTCCAAAGGAGATGCTGTACGGCGAGCTGCCTACCGGCTCCACAACCCACAGGACGGTCTGCCCTACGCTACAAGGATGCATGCAAGCGCAACCTGAGGACAGGCAGCCTCGATCCTGACAGTAGACAACAGACAGCAGCTTCAGATCAGGTCAGCTGTGGGGCAGAACGGAGGCGCCGCAGATAGCAAACAATTGCGTTGGCACCCACAGACACACATAACTTCACCTGCAGCAACTGCAACAGAGTCTACCTCTCAAAGATCAGGCTCTTCAGCCACAGCAGCAACTCAACTGACTAATCCACTCGCAATACCATTAACTCTCTAGACAGACTGTTGCGATGAAAAATGACACATACTGTCCTGCATCTAGTGATGGTCACAATGAATAATATACACACTCAGTCCTTCATATAGTGATGTTTACAATGATGGATGTGGTACGCATAGTGTTTACACAGTGAATAATGTGGCACACAGTCTGCCTTTCTATTGTAATTTTCAAAGAGAATAATGTGGTGCACACAGCTTCCTTCCTACGGTGGTATTTACAATGAATGTGGTCTAGACACTAGGCTTCGTACAGTGGTGTTCGTGATGAATAATGTTGTACACTCACTGTCCTTCATACAGTGTTATTCACAGTGAATAATGTGGCACACAGTCTGCCTTTCTATTGTAATTTTCAAAGAGAATAATGTGGTGCACACAGCTTCATTCCTATGGTGGTATTTACAATGAATGTGGTCCAGACACTAGGCTTCGTACGATGGTATTCGTGATGAATAATGTTGTACACTCACTGTCCTTCATACAATGTTATTCACAGTGAATAATGTGGTACACTGTCCTCATACAGTGGTGTTCAAAGTAAACCATGTGGTATACAAAGTGTCCCTCATATACTGATGTTCACAGTGGATAATGTGGTACATTGTCCTCATAATTATAGTGGTGTTCAAAGTAAACCATGTGGGATACAAAGTGTCCCTCATATACTGACGTTCATACAGTAATAATGTGATACACATACTGTCATTCTGATAATGATGTTCAAAGTGAATAATGTAGTAAACACACTGTCCTTCATATACTGGTGTTCACAATAAACAATGTAGTACACGCACTGTCCTACATACAGTGGAGTTTACAGTGAATAGTTTGGTATACATAATGCCATTCTTAACGTGATGTTTACAGTGGCTAATATGGTGAGCGTACAAGTATTCTTATTGTGATGTTTACCATGAATAATATAACACACATAGTCTTTAAGAAGCGAT
>CM065748.1:11444553-11446075 GCA_033310375.1 Conus canariensis
CTGCAATGGGAAGTATGTGATTGTTATATTTTTCACCACAAGTGTAGTTTTTAGAAAACTTTTGGTTTATAGACGTAAAGTTACATCTACCAATCAAAAAAGCTGATGATCTTATATTTGGCAAGTTGTTACCATCATGGGGATTTTAAAGTACCGTCATTCATCAGGTGTCCCTCCACTGCGATAGTAGTTACAATGTGACCAGAATCTTAACGACTACCGGATTTACACAGGTCACTCAACTAGGAATAGCACTTACTTGGAGCTTTCGACAGACCTCCGTCTGTCTTCTTCAGCGGTGGTGTGGCTACTGGGTGAACTGGCGTTCAGTGCACACGACCACGGGTCGAACCCTGGTCATGTGACTGAACGATGAGGGTGTTGTACACCGATGGCAAGGTGTGTCTGCCCCGGTCCCGGTTGAGTGTGGGGTTGTTGGCGGCAATATGTATCACCCCATGCTGAAACCATCTATTGTCACGGTCGAGAACGCTGATGTTTTCATAATCGAAATGTTGCTGGGCGTGTAGGTGGGCGCCTACTGGTGATGATTCCCTTTTGTGTTCTGTCAAGCATTTTCAAAGGTTTCTCTCAGTTTCCCCGACATAGTTTTCTTCATAGTCACGACAGTCTATTTGGTAGATCACTCCAGACTTGTACAGTTTGTCGGTTTTGTCCTTGGGGGCGACCAGCTGGCTGCGGATGGCGTTGATAGGTTTGGGATGTACGGAGACACCGGTTTTCCTGATCTTCCTGCTCAAGGCTTCAGTCACACCGCGGACATAGGGGATGGTGACATGTCCTTTACACCTGGTTTGGTCTTGTTTGGTGTTAGGGTGCGGTGTGATCTTCTTGCTAGCTGGATGTTCAACACCCACTTCTCATAGCCTGATATGGTGAGAACCAGTTTGAGGTGTTCCATTTCCTGGTCTTTGGCATCCTGAGTAGAGCAGATGATGTTGGCCCGATGAGTGAGGGTGCGTATCACTCTGAGTTTGTGTTCCAGTGGATGGTGGCTTTCGAACTGTAGGTACTGGTCGGTGTGGGTAGGTTTGCGGTACACACTGAAGGAGAGGCTGTCCTCTGTCCGTGTAATGAGTGTGTCTAGCATGGCAATCGAGTTGTTCTCCTCCACCTCATGAGTGAATTTGATAGCAGGGTGTTGACTGTTCAAATGGTTGGTTGGCTACAATGGGGCTGACTGGAGAGCCCATGGCCGCTCCTGCGGTCTGCCGGTAGAAGTTACCTTGGAACGTGAAGTAAGTGGTGTTGAAACAGCAAGCCAGGAGTTCACAGATGCTGTCCACGGAAAGTGTAGTACGCTGGGGCAGAGTGTCGTCAGCCTGGAGTCTTGCTTTCATGATGTGGATGCTTTTTTCGACGGGGACGCTGGTGAACAATGCCGAAACATCATATGATACCAGGCACTCGTCAGGAGAAAGGGTGTAGTCTGCCAGTTTCTGAACCAAGTCCGCACTGTTGATGATGTGGTGTTCCGTCGTGCCAACCAAAGGAGACAGGA
>CM065748.1:11446175-11451175 GCA_033310375.1 Conus canariensis
ACATCCGGCCCTTGCCCCGCCGAGGGACTAAGAGTGACTAGCAACTAACTATCGTGACTAGCTACTAAACCATACAAACAGAATTATCTTTAAAAACACATGAAAACATGGATGAGCATTTTCCTCCTTCAATATTGACGTAGACATGAGCTGAGGAGAGAGAGAGAGAGAGAGAGAGAGAGAGAGAGAGAGAGAGAGAGAGGAGAGAGAGAGAGAGAGAGAGAGAGACGCGGGGGGACACTGTATATTTTCACAGATGTTTTTTATTGTTATTTTCACCTTCCTCGTGCTGACTTCTTACTGAGGGTGTCTGTCTGTCTGTCTGTCTGTCTGTCTGTGAGCACTACAGTATGCTATCCTCTCTGACAGTGTTGCCCTGTGGTGCTCCAGACGTGCTGCTGAAAAAGAGAGGCATGGGGGTGCGGAGGATGCCACAGAAAACATTCCACTGAGGGGACTGGAGACAAGGATCCCTGAAGGTTTGGCACAGGACTACAACTTGGTGCGTGTAGAAATATATCACTTGTTTACCGTGAATTGGGTGAACAATATCACTGATACTGGAAATATTAGTTTTACACATACATACACGCGCGCGCGCGCGCGCGCTCGCGCGCACACACGCATACACAGAGAGAGAGAGAGAGAGAGAGAGAGAGAGAGAGAGAGAGAGAGAGAGAGATGACATGAAAAGAATAGTTCACCTTGAAAAATAGTTTGAAAGGAGGACACACAGCAAAGGATCTGTCCAAAATCCGCATGCTCTGTAGATCTGAGAGGACAGCTAAACCATCATTCCAAAATCAGCTACGTCTAAAACACCTTTTGTCTTGATTATCTTAGTCGGTGTCAGTGGAGGACAAGGACACAGGTCAATTTAATACCAGTTTTGTATCCCACTCAAAATAAAGACTTCAACATAGTCACCAGCGTGACAAGATCCAATTGTGGTTTCAGAAGAGCGAGCCACAATAGTAGTATCAATTTCAGCCTCCGTATATTCTAAAGAACGATTTCACACACACACACACACACACACACACACACACACACACACACAGCACCACACACACACACACACACACACACACGCGCGCGCGCGCGCGCACACACACACACACACACACACACACACACATACATACACGGACGCACGCACTCATGCACGCACGCACACACACTCACTATCTGTGTGTGTTTCATTTAATTTAATGTTCATCCACATGGTGTGACATGAAACCAATATGGACGACAGCATCCAATTTTAAATGCATTTAAGAGACAGTTAAAAATATTGAAATGAAAGATATCAACTTGATTTAACATTATCATGAACGCTGAGCAAACAGCACTCCACCACTGATAACAAATAATGGGGCTTCGAGTTAGAGCTGAAGCTGTGTCACCGATTATATCTGGATTTTCAAAAGTTGTTCTTAGGTAGACTTGGAGAAAGCAGGCAAACTTGATTCCAGGTGCCTGCAATGGGAAGTATGTGATTGTTGTATTTTTCACCACAAGTGTAGTTTTTAGAAAACTTTTGGTTTATAGACGTAAAGTTACATCTACCAATCAAAAAAGCTGATGATCTTATATTTGGCAAGTTGTTACCATCATGGGGATTTTAAAGTACCGTCATTCATCAGGTGTCCCTCCACTGCGATAGTAGTTACAATGTGACCAGAATCTTAACGACTACCGGATTTACACAGGTCACTCAACTAGGAATAGCACTTACTTGGAGCTTTCGACAGACCTCCGTCTGTCTTCTTCAGCGGTGGTGTGGCTACTGGGTGAACTGGCGTTCAGTGCACACGACCACGGGTCGAACCCTGGTCATGTGACTGAACGATGAGGGTGTTGTACACCGATGGCAAGGTGTGTCTGCCCCGGTCCCGGTTGAGTGTGGGGTTGTTGGCGGCAATATGTATCACCCCATGCTGAAACCATCTATTGTCACGGTCGAGAACGCTGATGTTTTCATAATCGAAATGTTGCTGGGCGTGTAGGTGGGCGCCTACTGGTGATGATTCCCTTTTGTGTTCTGTCAAGCATTTTCAAAGGTTTCTCTCAGTTTCCCCGACATAGTTTTCTTCATAGTCATGACAGTCTATTTGGTAGATCACTCCAGACTTGTACAGTTTGTCGGTTTTGTCCTTGGGGGCGACCAGCTGGCTGCGGATGGCGTTGATAGGTTTGGGATGTACGGAGACACCGGTTTTCCTGATCTTCCTGCTCAAGGCTTCAGTCACACCGCGGACATAGGGGATGGTGACATGTCCTTTACACCTGGTTTGGTCTTGTTTGGTGTTAGGGTGCGGTGTGATCTTCTTGCTAGCTGGGATGTTCAACACCCACTTCTCATAGCCTGATATGGTGAGAACCAGTTTGAGGTGTTCCATTTCCTGGTCTTTGGCATCCTGAGTAGAGCAGATGATGTTGGCCCGATGAGTGAGGGTGCGTATCACTCTGAGTTTGTGTTCCAGTGGATGGTGGCTTTCGAACTGTAGGTACTGGTCGGTGTGGGTAGGTTTGCGGTACACACTGAAGGAGAGGCTGTCCTCTGTCCGTGTAATGAGTGTGTCTAGCATGGCAATCGAGTTGTTCTCCTCCACCTCATGAGTGAATTTGATAGCAGGGTGTTGACTGTTCAAATGGTTGGTTGGCTACAATGGGGCTGACTGGAGAGCCCATGGCCGCTCCTGCTGTCTGCCGGTAGAAGTTACCTTGGAACGTGAAGTAAGTGGTGTTGAAACAGCAAGCCAGGAGTTCACAGATGCTGTCCACGGAAAGTGTAGTACGCTGGGGCAGAGTGTCGTCAGCCTGGAGTCTTGCTTTCATGATGTGGATGCTTTTTTCGACGGGGACGCTGGTGAACAATGCCGAAACATCATATGATACCAGGCACTCGTCAGGAGAAAGGGTGTAGTCTGCCAGTTTCTGAACCAAGTCCGCACTGTTGATGATGTGGTGTTCTGTCGTGCCAACCAAAGGAGACAGGATGTCTGCCACAACTCTCGCCGTCTCATACATGAGGGAACCTCTGGAAGCAACTATGGGACGGAGAGGGACGTCTTTGTTGTGCACCTTAGAAAGGCCGTAAAACTTGGGGACATCAGTGGTTCATGAGTACAGTTTTCTGTAAAAGTCAAGGGAAAGTCCGCCCGTCTCCGTGAGACGTTTGAGCAGATCCTTGAGCTTGGTGGCATACCTGTTGGTGGGGTCTTTCTTGAGAGGCTGGTAGGTTTTTCTCTCACCCAACAGTTGACTGGCCTTGTCGTAGTACATGGACTTGGGGATGATGACCGTGGACCGACCCTTGTCGGCCGGGAGTATCAAAATCGTGTCGTCTTTCCTTAGTCGGGCCAACGCACGCCTCTCCTCAACAGGAATGGTGGGTTTCGGCGGTTGTGCTTGTTTCAGGATGTTGACACATTCCGACCTCAGATGGGACGCCTCTTCTGTATGTGGGGCTATCCGTCTGCAGGTGGTTTCGATACTCGTGATGCAGTCCACGATGGGGAGTTTGTCCAGGGTCACAGCAAAATTGAGTCCCTTTTCCAGCACTCGCCGTTCAGAGTCAGAAAGTTCACGTTCCGATACGTTCACAACCCATCTCTTCTTCACCATGCGCGTCTCTTCTTCAGTCACAGGTACAATTGGAATGTGATCGTTCTTGTCACGCTTCGATCTCGCCATTAGTTTCTCAAACTTGCTTCTCTGGCGCATGCGCACTTTGTTCCATTCCAAGTTTTGAGTTGACTCGAGCCAGTCCTTCACTTCCGCTAGTATCTCAGTCGGTACTTTTGCACTCAACCTGTCCGAACAGAGATGGATATGTTGTTCTAATCCCTCGATCCTCAGATTGATCTGCTTTACGCGCTCGTTCATCAGGGCCCGTTCCGTACGGAATAGGATGTTGCTGACCAGAATCTTGTTTGTTTCTTCCTGAGGCGTTTCTAGCAGGCATTCTGTACTGAACTGTTTCCCTCCTTAAGAGATAATGGAATTTAAAACTGTCTATATGGTCCATTCTCTTTGCTCCATACTTTGCTACTTCATTGACTACTTATTTAAGATGGACTACGCTATGCGAAGGCGTCTAACAGAAGGTAATACCACTTCCTTTCAAAATGAGAAAGTTTATTTGATGACTGATTTCAATGATGAGATTGTGTCTCATTTTAGGATTTGATACTTAGATTACAGAAAATTGATTGTGAGACAACATAGAGAAGTATTATGGGAAAAACAAGCTAATGATATAGAACCTTCAGAATGGTCGTTGACTCAGCCGTAAATAGTGAATTTTTTTTTCAGTGAGGAAAGATAAATCTGCACCAGCTTCCTGATTATAAAACAGAGACCCATCAGTATATGTTTTAAAATCATCAGGGAATCGTTTAAAGCATAATCCTTCATTGAAAATATTAACATTGTTTTTCTTCTTCCCATAGACAAACAGTTGATGTCAAACTTAGCTTTCTGGAGTTTACCATTTCTTCCATATTTATGTTGTGATCGTTCCTGGAGATCTGGTGTGTGAGTACTAATTGTTGTAAGAGATGCTTTATGATTTGCTCTTTTGTGGAAATCTATACAGATCTCAAACTGATTTGACCAGCAACGTTACTTTAATGAGTTTAAAAAACTACTTTCAAGCGCAAGTTGAAGAAGTTGAACCCCTACTTCCCTATGCTATGCCGTAGATGACACCTAAAAGAAGTTTAAATGCCTTGCAAAATCAGCTTTACATTTCTAATCATAAACACTTTAGAGCACTGAAGACCTATCGGCCATACTTCAGTGTGGAACGCACAAGGCACAATTCAAAATGTTTTGATGCATTTATATATTGGCTCCAATGTCTATCCCCAAAAGCGCAAAAAAAAAATTTTTTTTAAGACCAAGCACATTCTTCCTTCGGGCAAATCGATGTTTTCTTTGGGTAGCTGGCTTGACCGTCAACAGCTGATCTACCTGTTCAGAATCCCGTTTGA
>CM065748.1:11456175-11491175 GCA_033310375.1 Conus canariensis
TAAAAGAAAGTTTCGGCGACGATTGGAGAGAGATGGCTCCCCAGCCTCTGCATACAGACAGAGTCGGAGTGTTTAATGGTGGATAGGATCCAGAGTCTGAGGCAGGAAGGTCTGGCAGAACCACTGACAACGCGGTCGTAGCCCAGTTTGGAGTGGATCAGAGCAGGTTAAGATGGAGAATAGTTTTCTTGTCAACGCCTCAATCTGTAAGTGCCACAACTCTCAGAATGTTCTCTGCTTTTCGACGAGTTTTAAGTGTTGGGTGTGACTTTTAAAGTTTAGGGGTTTTATAAAAATAGCCCACATAAATTTT
Source organism: Conus canariensis (assembly GCA_033310375.1). Lineage (NCBI taxonomy): Eukaryota > Metazoa > Mollusca > Gastropoda > Neogastropoda > Conidae > Conus > Conus canariensis. The sequence goes on from CM065748.1 coordinate 11,456,489, forward strand.
GTTTCCTTCGTAACTGGAATGGTGGATTTATCCACATGGATTTAAGAGCCATCAAAGTATTGCCAAAAGTTATGAAAGTGGATTCAGTGATTTGGCGCCTGAAAAAGTAAACACATTTCCCTATGCTCACTGTCGTATCTTATTCACGCTAAGTTGCAGTTGTATTCTAGCATAGGTGGCTCCAACGGCACAGAGTGCCAAGTCCTCAACAGAGACGACTCGGAAACCGGGTTTACAAAATTGACAGTCTCATCAATTTTAATGCACAAGAGAGCATGGGGAAAGGATACTCCACTGGGACTACTCTATTCCTGCTCTTGGATGTCAGACAGCGTGATGCCAACATGAACTTTGAATTGCCTATCAGCCAGACAGATTGTAATAGAAAGATGGAGATGATCTCGAAAACCTAAATCATGACGATTCATAAAATTTTCAGATTTGCACATGGTGTCGTTAGCCTTCTCTCAAAAGATAACAGCCACATATGCTTGTAAATGAAGGCGTTGGGAATGGTGGTTTCAATAATCAACAGTAGAATGGTACTTGCGAAAACCGCACTGTTCACTGGCCAAAAGGCCTTCGGTTTCCAGCTTTCACATCAGACAAGAGATGAATAGCTTTTTCCAGTAGTTTGCAAAGGCAGCTGGTCAGAGCTATTGGGCGATGATTAGAAGGCTTGGGTAAGTCTGTTCTGGATTAGGGAATAGGAACGATGGGGCTTATCGCCAGGAGGCTAGAAAGTACCCTGTGGTCCAAGTATGACCGCATACATTTAGGAGGGATTTTCAAGTGCTCTGAAATAGGCCTTCACCTGTTCTAGCCTGTGACTTCCCTCCATTGAAAGGAGGTCGAGCAGGTATTGCATAGTTTCAACTGGTGTACACTTTGTAGTTCCCGAGATCAAACTCATTGCTTCATTTTGAATTCTTTCTGTTTAAGAAGATTGTTCTTGGATAGTGTTATAAGCCCTAGTCCGTGATCAATAATGCTGAGTTCAACTGCGTGACACAGTTGGTAGAGATGGCGCCGTTCGATGTCTTTAGCTGCCATTGCTTTTACGGCCGATAAGTCCTTTCTGCATCTACAAACAATATTTTCAACATGCTTTCTGTAGGTCAGCATTCTGTCAAAGCCTACATCCAAAGAGATAGGTTGTCGTTGATTCAATTTCTATTCACTGAAGGAAACTGGTGAGGTAATTGTACTGATGTCTTTTGAGAGTGCAGACCAATATCTGGGCTTTTGTATGGTTCATGGACGATCCAGTTTCTTGACACTACTGAGCAGTTTTGTTCAACTGCTGCTGAAGTGCTTTCGTTCTTTCTTGAACATTCCCTGACGTTTTGTAGATCAAACCTCGTGCAGTTCTCTTTCTATTGAAGTCTGCAAGGCCTTCAGTGTAAACACTGCATAAAACAGAGGGGAGATGAGAACCTTGAGGTAATCCCATAGGAAGTTTGTGAGTCTCTAAATGACCGTTCGCTCCTGAAGTGCTGCTACAGTCCATCGTGTAAGTGTCCTGCTGACTCCATAGTCAAGGAATAGCTCCTTGAGAAGCGAGAACTGGATTTTGTTGTGTGCATGTTCCAGGTTTATTGCCACTTAACTGCAAGTGTTTCTTCCTTTCTTTGGAATCCTTCTTACACTTCATAGGCAAAAGCGGCCGCGTTTTCCCATGTACTTTTACTTGTTCTGTAGCTCCCTTGATTGTGTGGGAGGATTTGTCCTGTTCGAAGGTCTTTTGAGAGTTTTCTTGCGATAATTTCTGGAAAAGAAACACAAGGCTGTGGGAATTTGATACAGAGAAAGAAGAAAACCTTGCCATGATCCAGCTATAAAACAGACATGAATAAAAAGAAAGAACCTGAACAATTCAAAAGAGTAGCTGAAGAAGCAAAAGAAACGAAATGGCAACAATTCTGAGTGTCACTTAATTATGACAAAACACTTCTTCAGTTCTGGCAGTTTTATCATCACATGGAAGGAAAATACAGAACAAACGCCACCCCAGACATCGTAGATGGTAATGGGACCACAACACTCAAGACAAATGTAGAGAAAAGGTCGGCTCTACCTACATATATTTACCTAAAAGTTTGATAAAACAGAGTGCTGAAAGATGTTTTGAGGAAAAGAAGAAATATTTGACCAAGTGAAATCAACAGCTAGCTCAGATCACGTCAGTGGTAAATTTACAGCATCTGAACTGGAAGACGCAATAGCTGGATGCACTAGGGATAGTGCTACAGGTCCAGACAAAGTACGGTATTGATATATCAAACAGCTCTCAGAAGTGGACACAGCCCATCTCTTCAGACTCTACCAGGACAGTTTCGATAAAAGCTAACTTCCAGAAGACTGGAAGCACACCAGGAGCAGATCATCATCGGCTAAATGGCTACTGCAATATTGTTAGGACTCGTGATGATGCTGCCTTTACAACAATTTTATCTACCACCATTTTCACATGGGGTTGTGGCCTTAATCAATAAATCATCTGAACCTGCTGAATCTGAATCTGAATCACGCCACACACACACACACACACACACACACACACACACACACACACACACACACTCTCTCTCTCTCTCTCTCTCTCTCTCTCTCTCTCTCTCTCTCTCTCTCTCTCTCTCTCGTAATTTCATATATCATTCTTTTTACTGTACTTCTTCGTGTATTCGTGCAATGATTTTTTTCGCCAATATTTATAGTGTCATGCATTTGTTTGTTTGTTTGCTTTTCCTTGTATATGTTTATCTTTTTTCCTAGGAGTCTGAATAAAGAAAATTGTTCTTAATCCGCCGTTCGTTTGGTCGTTCTCCAGGAAGGAAATACACGCGCTGGGAAAACCTCAAAAGATGAAAGCGAAAGAGGAGAAACAAATGGCGGACAAGAAAGTCATGGAGGGGAAGAAGTGGTGGACATTAAAGCCAAAGAGAACCCAAAACAGTCAGAAACGACAGCCACAAGGAAGAAAGTGTTCCACAAACCTTGGACATGGTTAAGATGAACACAAGTGTATAAGAAAGTTGACAAAACAAGATTAAACGAACGTTTCAACACGAATAAAACAGAATGCTAAGTTGATGGGAAAGGAGAAGAGAAGAGAGGACAGGGGGGGGGGGGGGGGGGGGGCAGAGGGATGGTGGAGGAGATTTAAGGGGGTGGGAGGGACTGGGGGTGGGGGGAGTGGAGAGGGGGAATAAACCATAGATGCCTATTTTCTGCTATAGACATGCCCCGCTGATCCATTTCTGAAGTAAGACAAAATGTTGACAGGGCCTGTGGTCTTCAGTGTTTGAACTCATCTCTCAAGGTAGAATGCTGACTGGGCCTGTTCTCTGTAGTATTTGAATTCATCTCAGCGTAGACCGAGTGTTGACAGACCCTGTTGTACGTGGTGGTTGAAGTCGCTTCCAGAAAAGAGGTATCAGGGGGCTGTATAATGTGCGCATCCTCTCCAGATAATTACAGGTGTCAGAGATGACGTTTTCTCTCCTCCTGACGTTATTTTAGATCATTTCAGGTGTCACAGAGGTCACAGTCTCTGATTATTTTTTTTAAATAGATAATTTTGTGGATGTGACTGGTCACAGTTCCATCCACGTAACGTTCTAGATAATTTCAGGTATCAGAAATGTAAATAGTTTCGAGTGGCACAGACCAACAGTCCCCACTACATGACGTTATAACAGATAGTTTCAGGTATCAGAGAAACATAATTCTCTCCATCTGACGTTATTACAGATCATTTTAGTTCTCTGTAGCTGACATTGTTAGAGATAATTCAGTTGTCAAAGATGGTACTATGCCCACCAAGGTAAACAGTCATGTGAGAGTGAGTGGACCTGGCTATGATAGACTAGGAGCGCACAGGGACACAGAGGAATACTTCTGAGGTCGGAAGGAGAGAAGACGAAGGAAATGATATGCATGGCAGTTTTGAGTTCTGTATATATTTGAAAGGTAGGCTCGGGGAGTAGAAGATCGGTTTATCTCCTCGGGAACTACCCAATCCGAATCTAAAGAACTGGGAAACTTGGGCGTGAAAAACATGTCAAACTGTGACACTGTGAGTAACAGGAAGACTTCTGGGTGGGAAAAACAGGTAAGAAAAACAAAATACGAAAGTGGTTTGACATGTAAGAGAAATTGTTTTTTGTAAAGCCTGCTCACATATATTCAGATTTATTGGACTGTGGCCTCTCACACCACACACCACACTAAAAGAACACTCTTGTTCCTGACGAGCATAACGTTTTCACTTCAGTGGAAGAGTTCAGATTCCTTGTGCCATCTCTGTCTGTAACATGTGACCTTGCTTCAATACGGAGGGAAGAGATGGAATACTTAGTATCAACTCTAGGACATTTTGTTTATTAGGTGTTGCCACTGTCAATATTTCATTTTGATGGAAGAAACAAGATGTAACCATATTTACCCAAGAAATCATATCATCTATTTGTTGGGTCGGATATTTCTAAAACTAAAGAGCGCACACACACACACACACACACACACACGCACGCACGCACGCACGCACGCACGCACACACACACACACACACACACACACACACACACACACACACACACACACATATATATATATATTATATATATATATATACTCAGAGGCATAAAAAAAACGCGAAAAATAGAGACAGTGCACGATTGTTCACATTGTGAACAGGACGTAAGCAATGTCATTGGCACGTGCAACATTAGCAGTACGTGGTGTCTTGGCCGGTTGTAACCTCGTAACAGTGGGCGAATGTTGCCGGGTCAGCGTTTTTGGCACGAGGAGTGCATTTGCCATGTGGACTACCTACGCCACGTGCATCAATGTGAATTGCAACTCAATGTGGCCCCGATTGTGGGGCTATAAATTTCCAAACCCCAAAAAGTTCAAATTATCCCTTCCAGCGGCGCCAACATAATGCCGAGACTTTCTCGTCAAGATCGTTGCATAGCAATGGGGCAACTGCAGGCCGGGGTTCCAATGAGGCAGGTCGCTATCGCATTCGGAGTCCACATTTCCACCGTCTATCGCCTTCTGGACTGCTTTCAAGCAAGAAACACCACTGATGATAGACCGAGGAGCGGCAGACCGAGGGTCACCACAGCAGCCCAAGACCGCCATCTTCTGCGTCAGCATCGACGGGAGCCTTACCAAACCGCTGCCAACACAGCCAGGAACACCGTCAGCAACCATGGCAGGCCAATCAGCAGCAGGACCGTGCGTCGCCGACTGAACACAGTTGGTCTCCAGTGCAGACGTCCAGCCCGGCGACCTATCCTGACACTCCAGCATCGCCAGAACCGTCTGCAGTGGGCACAGATCCACGTGCATTGGCGCCATCGGGACTGGGGCCGAGTCCTCTTCAGTGATGAAAGCCGGTTCTGCGTCGACCCAGGCGATGGCCGCATCCGGATCTGGAGAAGAGCGGGGGAACGCTTCACGGATGCCAACATCACCGAAAGGGACCCATGGGGTGGTGAAAGCATCATGATCTGGGGGGCTATCGGCATGAATCGCCGTATTGGGCCAGTCATCTTCCAGAATGTGGGTCCAGGACGTGGTAACGGGGTCACTGCTGTTCATTACATCGACCAAGTTCTGAGGCCCCACATCCTGCCGCATTTCCAGCGGCATCCACAGAACCTGTTTCAGCAGGACAACGCAAGGCCGCACATTGCCCGTGCTACGCAGAACTTCCTGAGGCAGAACAACATCAATCTGCTGCCTCACCCAGCCCGTTCTCCCGACCTTAACCCAATAGAGCATTTCTGGGATGTCCTTCAGAGGCAGTTGAACCAGCTCAACCCCAGACCCCAGACAGCAGCTCAGCTTGCTGTCGCTGTGGGCCAGGTGTGGTGGCAAGTCCCCCAGAGGCAGACCAACACTCTGGTGCGCTCAATGTACCGCAGGTGCACAGCTGTGATCAATGCTCGAGGTGGTCACACCAGATACTGACATTCTGCTGTTAACACAGGGTCAAGGTCAAGTTCACGTGACCTTATTTTCTACCAGAATGAACTTTGAAAGGACACTTTTGCGGTGTTTGATTGCTTTTCCTCACTTTCTATTACCAGTTCAAAGGAATCGTTGGCCAAATTACATCAAAATTTCTATAGTTTGTTTTCGCGTTTTTATGCCTCTGAGTATATATATATATATATATATATATATATATATATATATATATATATATATATATATATATATTCCCCCACTACTTAATTGTTCAGCATTATATTGTTCGGTCAATCAGTGGGAGACTGCATCTCTTAGGAGATCCAAGTAAAGGTTGTTTTGTACAATTCTTAGCCCTTCACAATGCTTGGGTTATTGAACAGCAGAGCTGACCACTCAGACTGTTCCATATCTTTTGATCTCCCTTGCATCCTTGAATGGCTCCTCAAGCATAGGCTCAAAGATTGTCCCCTACACTTTATACTGTTTGCATAATGCTTTTAGTTTTTCAGCAACTTTTTTTCCTCTCCACACTTTCGTTTTGTTCCATTTACTACCCTTCGCTGGCTGCTTTGGGGGTGCTGTTGGATTCTTTTTTGAACCCTTGGTGGTGAGAACACCACAGAATTATGGACTGTTGTGTGTCTCTATTTGACACCAAGAGCACAGACCCAATCAGCCGTGTCTCCCTGATGAGTCCGATCCAGCGGACGAAAGGCCTAGAAGCAGGCAATACAATAGATCTGTCTTCAAGAGAGATTATGATGGTTCCCTCAGGCAGCTAGCGAACGGTTTCTCATACTTATTATATATTACCCCCATTTTCTTCATCTTCAGTTTTTGTTTTCTTTCTAAAAGTTCAAATCTTTGCAATGTCATTACTATAATGACTGAAGAGTTGTTAGCGTGCACTTGTTTTCCCCCACTACTTAATTGTTCAGCATTATGTGTGTGTGTGTGTGTGTGTATACACACACACACACACACCACACAACAAGTGTGTTTGCAGCATTTGGCCCAAACGGTATCTTCGGGAGACGTATGTGTTGTATACCCAACAACGGAACTGATTATTGCCAATAACGCGAATAAGCAAATGTGAAAGAAAAAAAAAATCAGTGTAAAGTATAGGGTCTGCTGCTATGTTATCGATAATGCTTGCAGGTGTGGGGATGAGAGAGAGAGAGAGAGAGAGAGAGAATATGAGACATAATTTTTATTGTTAATGTAACCTTACAGGAGGCATGTAAACGAGTGTGTATGAAAACATACAAAGCAATGTGTTTATCCCTCCTGCTGTCAATGACAGTGTACGTTTTTATCCAAACTTTCATGGTGTTTTGTTTTGATTTTTTTTTTTTTAAGATGGCCTTACTTCGTGTTACAATAATTATGTACTTTTATGTTTGTATTTAAGGAAAGCTATTCACATTTGTCCATATTCTCTGCAGGTGTGTAAAAGGTGAAATTAATTGTTTCAATGCATTTTGAACTTTTTTTTTCCATTGGCCTTTTAGACGATCTGGTTTTCTCCATTTTCAGATCACGACAAGAGATACTGAGCTAGCATGTAATCCTTCCGACTGAAATTCAAATATCCCTATTCATGTGACGTTAACGTGATCTATCATGAAAGGTGCATTTCTATATCCTAACCAGTTTGCTGTACAGTTGTAGTTTGGGTCAACTTCTACATTTATTTCCTTCAAGAACTCCGGTTTCTTTGTGACGATAAAGAACAATTTGTAAATATGAATGTTGACTGATTTTTTTCTCCAGATATGGCTTAGTCCAATTTGTTTTTATTTTGAAGAAATTGATCCATGTGGACTGATAAGCATGGCTTTGTACATAACTTTAACACGAGTCTCCTCTCAGCTCTATTATACGAAACCAAATCTTGATTATTTGGCGCATTGCTTTTAGACTAAGACGTTTTTGGCCATTACAGCCGTTAGTAATGGCTATTCTGGTAAACATTGGGCATCCTCCATGACCCATAATGAACATACTTACAACTTTTCAGAAAGATCGGCCAAGTACGTTTTGAAATATTCCATAAAAAAGAAAAACCGTTATGGGCCGTTATAGCCGTTAGTAACAGTTATAACAGTAAACTAAAACAAAGGGCATCATCCGTGACACATAATGAACATACCTGCTAATTTTCACAAAGATCGGCTTAGTACTTTCTTAGATATTCCATAAAGAAGAAAAACCGTTATGGGCCTTTATAGCCGTTAGTAACAGCTATATTGGTAAACTAAAACATCGGGCATCATCCGTGACCCATAATGAACATACCCACAAATTTTCAGAAAGATCGGCCCAGTAGATTTGTCTGGAGCGAGTGGAACACATTTTGACCACGGACGGACACACGCACACACACACACACACCACACACACACACACACACACACACACCACACACACACAGAGAGGCGAAGAGAGAGAGAGAGAGGAGAGAGAGAGAGAGGAGAGAGAGAGAGAGGAGCGTTTCTTCGTTCTAAAATGCTCCCTGTTCTATAAGAACTGGGAGTACAAAAAAGGAAACTGGTTTCTTTGATATGGGCATGCTCCTGTGTCTCTTAAGATGCTTGTACTAATCAGACTAAAGCACTCACTCGCTGCACGTGTCCCTTGTAATTCTGCAAACAACTCCGCATTCCATACGCTGTCCAACGATTCGTAAGGGTCGACAAATCATAAATATCAACTTTTTATCTTGTTCTTTTTCCTTTTTTAAATACAATACACTTTTTTTCATCACAACGATATGAGCAGTGGTTCTCATTCTCTTGTTGAATCAGTTCTTTCTTTTGATAGAAGTTGTTTGATATTAAGTATTTGACATAATAAATCATTAAAAGAAAGTTGAGTGTTGTAACTGTCCCCAATGTTAATTAGCGTGCACTTTGTGGCGGTAGACTAGGCGGTGTGGAGTTCAGAACGTTGTCTTCGTGGTACAGCAATATCAATCAGTCCGCCATGTTTCTGATAAAAATAATCTCAACACACTTCGCACTGTGCGTGAAATCTGCCAATCATCTGAGCTGTGATGCAAGGACAGCGTACTTCATCCAGTCGTTGGTTTGACTCTGCTGGTTTTAGGAAATATACTTTCCCTCCGTCCACTTCTTTAGAGTTTATGACTGGAATGCTGTATTCCTGCTCGATGGTTGGCGGATATACATGGCATGTGACGTCGATTGAATTCAGTTGTAATGGCTTCGGTTCAGCAACACAAGTGACCTGCACAAAACATTTCAAAACGTAAACACCGTGCACTGCATTGCAATCTTGCGACGTAGTGCGGTCAGAGCAATACCCAAAATTCTATTTCTGTTGTCGTTTTGAAGATTGCATAGCTCCATAGCATGCAAATAAACCTAGACAAGAAAAAAAATGATACACCCGAAGGTGCCAGTGGGGCCCAGAGAAGTCCTGTCCTCAACCACTGAACCAGCCGGCCAGAAGCCATCCTGCACCACCCTTACAGGCCTTTGCTGTGTCGACATAGGGGGGCAGGTACGCACAGTGCATTTCATTAACATCTCTGGAGACATAACTGCTCCCTGGCAGATGCCATTGTGTGATGGCCACGGGAGGCGAATCAACAGAACGAAAGCGTTCCCCTAGAAGCAGCAGACCGTATTTCATGACTGCCGACCCCACAGCTGTTTGAAGTAGAAAGAGAACCGTCATTGCAAGAGAAGTGAACAGCATCTCTCTCTTTTCTTGTATTTTTGTACTTCCTGTTATTCTTGCGAAAACAAATGAAACACATGTCCACGTGACACAAACCATTGCTAATGAACTATGCTACCTAGGTACTCCGTAATGTTCTTGCTGTATAGAACCCTCAATATAAATGCTTCTATTTTTGTTGTGTCGTGCTGCCATTTTTTCTTTGGGGTTTTTTGTTTTGTTTTGTTTTTGTTTGTTTGTTTGTTTCTGGTTCATGTCAAAACTCGTACCCCTGCAGCTGTACAGTTCTATTGGCTTGGTATTTATGCTTCCTGTGTGCTGACATTGGTCTGGATTTTTGGTGTTCTCTGCCAGTGTGTGCAGATGTAAGAGGAGGAGGGATTTAATTGCCGTAACAATGTGTTGCGAGCTGAGTCTTTTTATTTTCTGAACAGTGTAACCAAAAAGTGCTACAAAATAAAGCTACAAATGCGCCAACAGACTAACTGATAACAATAGGTATGAGTGAGAGAGAGAGAGAGAGAGAGAGAGAGAGAGAGAGAGAGAGAGAGAGAGAGAGAGAGAGAGAGAAGACTGCGTGTGTGTGTGTGTGTGTGTGTGTGTGTGTGTGTGTGTGTGTGTGTGTGTGTGTGTGTGCGCGTGATTTGTGTGTGTGTGTGTGTGTGTGTGAGAGAGAGAGAGAGAGAGAGAGAGACAGAGAGAGAGAGACAGAGAGAGAGAGAGAGAGAGAGAGAGAGAGAGAGAGAGCGTGATTTATGTGTGATATTAGTGTATGCGCTCATGTGTGTGTGTGTGTGTGTGTGTGTGTGTGTGTCTGCGCGCGCGCGCGCACGTGCGTGCTTGCGTGCTTGCGTGCGCGCGCGCGCGCGCGCGCGCGCGCGCGTGTGTGTGTGTGTGTGTGTGTGACCTGTGACCTCACCTTTCTCTCCTTCCTCCCTTCCCCACACAGTTCACTCCATTGTGAAGCAAGGCATCGTCATGAGTCTGTCGGCATAGATGCATTTCCACAGACATCATGGAGCACTTCGTGAAGGTGAATTAACTCGCAAAATGCCCTTCAAATCTGTTTCTCATGAAAGGAAGGCTAATGTCACACAACAAAATCATGTTTCCAGGAGACATACTCCCATCCCAATGGAGCCTGCAGCATATTTCGAAGCTGTTTCATATAAGACATATCAAGTGATGATATATCAACAGAAGAATCACGTTCGAGCCATTGTACCACACTACTCACAACATGAATCGCCAGTGAAGTCGGTCAGTTAAAATTTGAGTGCCCGTTACGTTCTTCAGCATTGCAGCCTAACAGTTCGATCGCAATGGAATTAATCAATCCATAAGAAAACATCAGCCGCTGTGGCGAAGTGGTTAGCGCCGAATATTCCCTGCTGGGAGGCTGGGGTTCGATTACCATCAGAAACGTGGAATTTTTCTGCCCAACCGGCTCCTACCCAGAGTTGAGTTTGCGATGGGCTCAGCTGTGAAGACTGGGACCACACAGTCGAGTTTCGTCCACTAAATGGATGCGTCTCTGAGAGTATTGCTTAAATTTCTTGACCAACACTGCAGGTGTCCGTATCTCTCAGGCCCAGTTGATGTCGGGATATATTATGAAAATAAACGCAGAGCACCGCACTGACATGCAGTCTCAGACTGGAATGGAAATCCATTGCATCTTTTCATCATCCGCATTCTCATCGATCAGCATAAAGCAAAAAGTCAAAAATGTTGTGGCCCTTCATGTCCTGCTCTCATGGTGACCTCAGTTTCGATGTCCTCTCCACGTATATTCCTTGATTTGATTCTGTTGGGGTCACCGGTATCGGCAAATTCACGGGTGCTGTTGGACGGACGTGGAAGCGCCCTCCAGTGGGAGAGCTCACTCACGCTGGGTCCACGACTAAGCAGTCATTGTCGTTAGGAGGAAGCTTAGTAGGTGGTGTCCTGCGTATGTTGGATCAGAACAGGCGCCACTGAACACCACCGAAGTGACTTGGTAGCAGTGCAGCGTCTTCTCCGATGGGTTGCTTCTTGATCTTGATGACTTGACATTGACTGCTCCCTGTGGATTGCTGGTGCCGGGCTACAGCTATGGACAGGAAAATTAGCGGCGTGGGTTCAACGCCACTAAGGTGGCACAGAAGATGGGATAGCAAAAAAAAAAAAAGTCCACGAGAAAATCTTCATCAAATTGAATATTTAAAACAGACTTGTGCAGATCTCGTCTGTTGTTTGATAGTCAGGCGAGGAATGGCTACGTGTCTGCCAGCATCGTTCCCTGTGTTGAGAAACGCAGGCAACGTCCTGCTCCACGCTGATTTCAGCACAAATGCTGTTTGGTGATCCGTGCACTTTGTCTGAAATTTGTTCATGCCTCACTGAAACTGGGTGACGGGTGGTTGACAGCGGACCATCATATGTGCGGCCAGTGAAGACAAAGTGATTGATTAATTTGCATTGCGTTTCATCAACACATAAACACATAATATCAAAACAAATGTTCATTATATGAAGCAGTCTGAAAAGAAGTGTTGGAAAAACAACGTTTATAAATATTATTTCAATATATTACCTACATTGTTTTGTCTTTCGATTGTATTTTCTTTGTTTCATTTAAAAATGTTAAATGCTCACAGTGAAATATAACCTATGCACTCAGTTCGCGCAACCCTTGCCTATTACGCAGCAATGGCTTACATTTGGATGATTTTAGTCCAGTGACGGTGTAACGTGGTGAAACTGCCCCCCTTCCCAGTTTAACTCCCGGGAGTCAGTCTCACACTGTCCCAGATTAACTCCCGGGAGTTAATCTGGGTTTGCGCCAAATCAGACCCCCAACAGGACTAGAACAGCCCCCCAACAGGACTAGAACAGCCCCCCAGGGAGTTAATTTGGCATTGGCCCAAAACAGCCCCTCCCCTTGAGGAGTTAAACTGGACCTGGCCCAGAACAGCACCCTATGACATCTGGGGAGTTAATCTGGCACCGGACTGGAACAGCCACCCACTGGAGAGTTAGATTAAACTGGCCCAGAACAGCCCCCTCCCCCTCCTGGAGAGTTAAACTGGCCCTGGCTCAAAACAGCCCCCCCCCCCCCCCCGCCCCCCCTTCCCTGGGGAGATAATCTGGCACCGGCCCAGAACACCCCCTCTGGAGAGTTAAACTGGACCTGTCCCAGAACAGCCCCTGTTCAGGGGAGTTAAACTGGCACCGTTATGGAACACAGCCCCCCCCCCCCCCCCCCCCCCCCGGAGAGTTAAACTAGACAAGTCCCAGAACAGCCCCTTCCCCCTCCTGGTGGGTTAATCTGGCACCGGCCCAAAACAGCCCCCTAGCGAGTTAAACTGGACCTGGCCTAGAGCAGCAACCCCCCCCCCCCTCTCCTGGGGAGTTAATCTGGCTCCAGCCTGGTACAGGCCTCCCTGGAGAGTTAAAATTTAAACTGGCCCTGGTCATGGAACAGCCCCCCTGGAGAGTTAAACTGGACCTGTCCCAAAACAGCCCCCCTCCAGAGGAGTTAATCTGGCACCGCCATGGAACAGCCCCCCTGGAGAGTTAAACTAGACAAGACCCAGAACAGTCCCCTCACCCTCGTGGGGAATTAATCTGGCACCTGCCCAAAACAGCCCCCCCCCCTCCCCGAGAGTTAAACTGGACCTGGCCCAGAGCAGCACCCACCCCCCTCTCCTCGGAAATTAATCTGGCTCCAGCCTGGTACATGCCTCCCTGGAGAGTTAAACTGGCCCTGGCACAAAACAGCCCCCCCCCCTACCCCCCTCTCCTGGGGAGTTAATCTGGCACCAGCCCAGAACAGCCCCTCTGGAGAGTTACACTGACAAGTCCCAGAACAGCCCCCTCCAGGGAAGTTAATCTGGCACCGTCATGGAACAGCCCCCCCCCCCCCACCCCCCTTTGAGAGTTAAACTAGACAAGTCCCAGAACAGCCCCCTCCCTATCCTGGGGAGTTAATCTGGCACCACTATGGAACAGCCCCCCTAGAGAGTTAAACTGGACCTGGCCTAGAACAACCCCCCCCCCTCCTGGGGAGTTAATCTCGCTCCAGCCAGGTACAGGCCTCCCTGGAGAGTTAAACTGGCCCTGGCACAAAACAGACCCCCGCCCCCTCCCCCCTCCTGGGGAGTTACTCTGGCACCAGCCCAGAACAGCGCCTCTGGAGAGTTAAACTGGACCTGTCCTAGAACAGCCCCACTCCAGAGGAGTTAATCTGGCACCGTTATGGAACAGTCCCCTCCCCCCCCCCCCCCCCCCGAAGAGTTAAACTAGACAAGACCCAGATTAGCCCCCTCCCCCTCCTGGTGAGTTAATCTGCACTGGCCCAAACCAGCCCCCCTAGAGAGTTAAACTGGACCTGGCCTAGAGCAGTCCCCCCCGCCCCCCACCCACTCATGGGGAGTTAATCTGGCTCCAGCCTGGTACAGGCCTCCATGGAGAGTTAAACTGACCCTGGCACAAAACAGCCGCCCCCCCCCCCACCCCCCTCTCCCGGGGAGTAAATCTGGCACCAGCCCAGAACAGCCCCTCCGGAGAGTTAAACTGGACCTGTCCCAGAACAGCCCCTGTCCAGGGGAAATAATCTGGCACCGTCATGGAACAGCCCCCCCCCCCCCCCCCCCCGCCCGGAGAGTTAAACTAGACAAGGCCCAGAACAGCCCCCTCCCCCTCCTGGGGAGTTAATCTGACACTGGCCCAAAACAACCCCCCAAGAGAGTTAAACAGGACCTGGCCTACAGCAGCCCCACCCCCACCCCACTCTCCTGGGGAGTTAATCTGGCTCCAGCCTGGTACAGGCCTCCCTGGAGAGTTAAACTGGCCCTGGCACAAAACAGCCCCCCCCCCCCCCCCCCTCCTGGGTAGTTAATCTGGCACCAGCCCAGAAAAGCCCCTCTGGAGAGTTAAACTGGACCTGTCCCAGAACAGCCCCCCTCCAGGGGAGTTAATCTGGCACCGTCATGGAACAGCCCCTCTGGAGAGTTAAACTAGACAAGTCCCAGAACAGCCCCCTCCCCCTTCCTGGGGAGTTAATCTGGCACCGCTATGGAACAGCCCCCCTAGAGAGTTAAACTAGACAAGGCCCAGAACAGCCCCCTCCCCCTCCTGGGGAGTTAATCTGGCATCGGCCCAAAACAGCCCCCCTAGAGAGTTAAACTGGACCTGGCCTAGAACAGCCCCCCCCCCCCCCCCCTCCTAGGGAGTTAATCTGGCTCCAGCCTGGTACAGGCCTGCCTGGAGAGTTAAACTGGCCCTGGCACAAAACAGCCCCCCCCCCCCCCCGCCCCCTCCCCCTTCCTGGGGAGTTAATCTGGCACCAGCCCAGAAAAGCCCCTCTGGAGAGTTAAACTGGACCTGTCCTAGAACAGCCCCTGTCCAGGGGAGTTAATCTGGCACCGTCATGGAACAGCCGCCTGGAGAGTTAATGTCATGTGATGTAGCCTCACATGGCGACATGTAACGTTTCGTCGCGTACGCCCTTATTTGTTATAAAGCATTTCCCTAGGTAGGGAAGAGGAAAGGTAAAAGAAAAGAAAGTTTGAATGGCCTGACCAGTGTGATCGGTGTCGCTGGTGGCTATTAAAACAGTTCAGTGAATGGACGGACGTTGTCCACTGGTCAGCAACCAAGGGCTGGTAATGCGTAGAGTTAGACGAGTACTCACTGATTGTGAGCGCAGGAGGGAAAAAGAAAGTATAGGAGGGAGATGGCTTGGGGACACTGACCAGACAGGTTGTTGGAAGAACGAGTTCCACCTGCAATTCACCATTACCAGGTGAGGTATAGACAGATGGGGAGAGAAAAAGAGAGAGTTAAGAAAAGGGAAAAAGGGAAAAGAATTTATCATTATTCAGATTTTGAAATAGATTACTTACACGGACTTCATTCGTGTTTCAGCCCTTCCCAGTGCTGTGGCAGCACCAGTTAGGCGACTGAGGCAGTCGCACAAATATTTGGGCTACAGTACTGCGGCAGCACCTAATCGTCTCCAGGGTTGGAGAATCGAGCTGTAGAAGACAACGACTGCACCAGTCGTGAGAAAACAAAGCATTTGTCATGTTGACCCATAATGATTTTTAATTGTCCCCCTGATGAACTCAGATGATACTACTATATTTTAAGCCATCTTTTGATTCTTCTTTGAAGTATAAACATTGTTTCTCCAGTGAGGAGGAGAAACCGTTGAACGATATATGTATGAACTGCTATGTATAATGAGATGAAATTTGGTCCCAGCTAGTGGATCTGTGGAATGTTTGTACCTCCATTGGAGTGGAGGAACAGAAGTTATAAATTGGAAAACAAACTTGTTGTCATTATTTGAAAAACTGATTATCGTTTAGTAAATTATTCCCCGGAGAGGAGGGGGAGAAGAAGATTATTGTAGTGCACCTTCTGGTTGTTTGGAGAGATTGCGTGTGCACGGAGTGAATGCTGGGCTGAGTGCAGGCATGCATTTATGCGCAGTCTGACAGTTAAACTAGACAAGGCCCAGAACAGCCCCCCATCTTGGGGAGTTAATCTGGCACTGGACCAGAACAGCCCTTCTGGACCGGTAAACTGCTATCTAGAACATCCCACCCCCATCCTGGAGAGTAAATCTAGCACCAGCCCAGAACAGCCCCCCTGGTGAGTTAAACTGGACCTGGCCCAGAACAGCCGCCTTACCGGATAGTTTATCAGGCACCAGCCCAGAACAGCCTCCTGGTGAGTTAAACTGGACCTGGCCCAGAACAGCCCCCTTACCGGATAGTTTATCAGGCACCAGCCAGAACAGCCTCCTGGAGAGTAAAACTGGACCTGGCCCAAAACAAACCCCCTCCTGGGGAGTTAATATTTCAACAGCCTAGAATAGACCCCTGGAAAGTTAAACTGGATCTGGCTCAGAAGAGCCCCCCCCCCCCCCCCCCCTTGAAGAGATAATCTGGCACCGGCCCAAAACAGCCCCCCCCCCTCCCCCCTTGAGAGTTAAACTGGACCTGCACCAAAACAGCCCCCTAGAGAGTTAAACTGGACTTGGCCAAAAATAGCCCCCCACCTGGGGAGTTAATCTGGTACTAGCCTAGAACAGGCCCCCTAGAGAGTTAATCTGGACCTGGCCCAGAACAGCCCCTCCTGGGGAGTGAATCTGGTACTAGTCCAAAACAGCCCCCCAGAGAGTTAAACTGGACCTACCCCAAAACAGTCCCCCACCTGAGGAGTTAATCTGGCACCAGCCCAGAACAGCCCCCTGGAGAGTTAAACTGGACCTGCCCCAAAACAGCCCCCACCTGGGGAGTTAATCTGGCACCAGCCCAGAACAGCCCTCCTGGAGTGTTAGCTTCACCCGGTGTAACACCCCAAAAGTACTCCCCGCCCAGAAGTACTCCCGGGAGTACTTCTGGGCCCGCGCTCCAGAATGACTCCCGGGAGTACTTCTGGGAAGTACCTCCCCTTGGTCCCAGAAGTACTCCCCCTATTGACAACTTTGCAAATAAATGTTTGTTTTATGTAACCCTCTTATAACGATGATTCCTTAAGCCAGGGGAGTACTTTTGGTACCAGTCCCAAACTGACACCCCCCCCCTCCCTCCTCGGCACCAGAATGACTCCCAGGAGTACGTCTGGGCCCAGCCCAAATGTACTCCCGGAAGTAACTTTGGCGTGGCTCCAGATGTACTCCCCCTAAAGTTGATTCAGAGAATATTTCATTGTTGATTCAGATAGAATGTTCATGTATGAGTTTATGTCCATGTATCAGTTTCTAACCAGTAAGTAACAAACCTGAACACATTAATGAATAAGATATGCAAGGGGGGTACTTCTGAGACTGGCCCAGAAGTTCTCACCCTAAAGTTGAGTCAGTCTATATGACAATGTTGATTTAGGTACAATGTCCATGTGTGAGCTTATGACCAGTAAAAAACAACTCTGAACACAGTAATAAAGGAGATATGCAAGGGAGGGGGGGTACTTCTGGGACCGGCCTAGAAGTACTCCCCCTAAAGTTGATTCAGACTCGTTTTTAATGTTGATTCAGATAAAATGACCATATATGAGTTTATGACCAGTAAACAACAACCCTGAACACATCAATAAAGGAGATCTGCAAGGGGATACTTCTTGGACCGGCCCAGAAGTGCTTTCCCTAAAGTAGATTCAGACTATACTTTCATGTTGATTGAGATAGAATGTCAGTGTGTGAGTTTATGACCAGTAAATAACAACCCTAAACACATTAATAAAGGAGATATGCAAGGGGGGTACTTCTGGGAGCAGCCCAGATGTACTCTCCCTAAAGTTAATTCAGACTGGTTTTCAATGTTGATTCAGATAGACTGTCCATGTGTGAGTTTATGACTTTTAAATAACAACCCTGAACACATTAATAAAGGAAATATGCAAGGGGGGGGGGGTACTTCTGGGACCAGCCCAGAAGTACTCCCCCTAAAGTTGATTCAGACTCGTTTTCAATGTTGATTTAGATAGAATGTCCATGTGTGAGTTTATGACCAATAAATAACAACCCTGAACATATTGATAAAGGAAATATGCAAGGGGGGTACTTCTGGGACTGGCCCAGAAGAACTCCCCCTAAAGTTGATTCAGATTATATTTCAATGTTGATTCATGTAGAATCAGTAAATAACAACCCTAAACACATTGATAAAGGAGATATACAAGGGGGTTACTTCTGGGACCGGCCCGGTAGTACTCCCCCTAAAGTTGATTCAGATTCGTTTTCAATGTTGACTCAGATAGAATGTCAATGTATGAGTTTATAACCAGTAAATAACAACCCTGAACACATTAATAAAGGAAATATGCGAGGGGGTACTTCTGGGACTGGCCAGAAGTACTCCCCCTAAAGTTGATACAGACTCGTTTTCAATGTTGATTCAGATAGAATGTCCATGTGTGAGTTTATAACCAGTAAATAACAACCCTGAACACATTAATTAAAGGAGATATGCAAGGGGGTCTTCTGGGACCAGCCCAGAAATACTCCCCCTAAAGTTGATTCAGACTCGTTTTCAATGTTGATTCAGTTAGAATGTCCATGTGTGAGTTTATGACCAATAAATAACAACCCTGGACACATTAATAAAGGAGATATGCAAGGGGGGTACTTCTGGGACCAGCCCAGAAGTACTCCCCTAAAGTTGATTCAGACTATAGTTAAATGTTGATTCAGATAGAATGTGCATGTATGAGTTTATGACCAATAAATAACAACCCTGAACACTTTAACAGAGATAAGCCGGGAGGGGGGGGGGGTACTTCTGGGACCAGCCCAGAATGACTCCCGGGAGTACTTTATGAAAACAGGGGGTCCATTTTTTACCCGACCCAGATGTACTCTCGGGAGTCATTCTGGCGCGGCCCCAGTAGTACCCCCCGGGAGTAGTTCTGGGCGGGGAGTACTTTTGGGTTGTTACACCGTAAACCGCTGTCTTGTCGCACATCCGCCGTTTTGTCGCACAGAGACAAAACGGTGGACCTTCAACCGCTGTTTTGTCGCTATCCTGCCGTTTACTCGCATGTGTGACAAAACGGTGGGGTGCGATAAAACAGCGGTCTACATGGGGTGCTGTTCTGGACCAGGTCCAGTTTAACTTGAACGACTCTCCACTTGCGCCAGTTTAACTCCCAGGGAGTCATTTTGATGTCAAAAGTTTGGGCCAAGAAGAACTCCGGGAGTTAGGTTGGAACAGCACCCGTTTAACTCTCCAAGGGGTTGGGGGGCTGATTTGTCACTGACCCATATGAATTCCCGGGAGTTAGTTTAGAGTCAAAATTTTTAGGTTCAAAACAACTCCCCGGGAGTTATTCCGAGACTGGTAGGGGTTCATTTTGGAACAGGCCTAATAAACAGAAAGAAGAGATGGGGGGCCGTTCTGGACCTGTTGGGGGGCTGCTTTGGTGCAGACCCAGATTAACTCGCGGGAGTTAATTTGAGACAGTGCCAGACTGACTCCCGGGAGTTAAACTGGGAGGGGGGCGGTTTCACCACGTTACAATGGTATGAACAAGGTACAGCCCTCCCTAACAGAGCTGTAGTGAAGCAAAACCTTATGAATATAAAGAATGGAAAGAGAGTGTTGATCATGCAGACATTACTTCTCTTCTCCATTGTGAGCCTTCTGCACCCTCCAGTCTCGGGCATCACTCAACGGTCATTTGGAATTATGTCAGTTGCTATTGGATATCCTGGCTTGCTGGCCCTGAGAATGTTTTCCAGAAACAGTAACTCCACATGAAAACTACAAATTGCATACATAACACTGGACATCTCTCTCTCTCTCTCTCTCTCTCTCTCTCTCTCTCTCTCTCTCTCTCTCTCTCTCTCCACACACACACACACACACACACACACACACACACACACACACCACGCACGCACGCACGCACGCACACACACACGCACGCACGCACGCACGCACGCTGCACACCAACACACACACACACACACACACACACACCACACACACACACACACACACACACACACACACACACGAGGACAAAACCAAAAAAATCCAAAACACATATTCCGAGAAATCAAACATGCTCTGATTTAGGATGGGAAGAATCGAAGAGTTTTGCGAACAGAAAAATGGAAAGGACATGTTGTGATAGACACATGTACCATTTAAAAAGCAAAGAGACGGTTAGGGAAACAAAAGCAAGCAATCACTTGATGATTCAATCTCGAAACAAATCAGTATATTGGTATTTATTCATTGATTACTCATCAAATGTTTCAGTAGGTTTTGTACACACACACACACACACACACACACACACACACACACACACACACACACACACACACATACACACACACACACATACCCGCGCACGCGCTCACACACACACACACACACACACACACACACACACACGCGCGCGCGCGCACACACACACCACCACACACACACACACACACACACACACACACACACACACACACACCATTTACGCGCAATACACAAATATATCTGGAAGTAATTGATCACACAATTGACAAAGGAACATAACTGCAATTTGTTTTAGATGTTTGAAGCTTTAATATTATCATGCACATTTCTGCAGACAGACCGCTAATACGTCAACAGCAAGGTTAATGACACCATGCAGCAGCATAGACCAATTTCCCTTAGGCACATGTATGGTCGGTATACACGAAGATTACGTCCAACGATGAGAGATCATCAGAGCACAGACTTTATTTAGGCATCACTTCTACAAAAAAATTTTCTCTAACGATTTAAAACACGTCCTTAGCTATGAGGCCTTACAGAAAGGGAGTCACTGACGAGAGATAAGGCTTGAAGAGACACAGAGGGAAATGTCCCGACAATAGGAAAGAACAAAAGTCTTTAAAAGAAAGGAAATCTGGCATCAACAAAGAGGGAGAGATATCCTAGGTCAATACAAAATGTAAAGAAGGTGAATCCAGTCTCAACAGACAGACGACTGTTCCAGTCAAACAAGACCTTAAAAGAAGGTAAATACAGCAGAAACACACAGAAAATTACGCCAGACAAACAAGTGCTTCAAATAGGGTATCCCCTGTACAAACATAAACAATATTCCAGGAAAACAAGTAGATGAAAGTACATTAATCTAGTATAGACAAAGAGAACAATGTTCTAGCCAAACACGCCGTTTAAAGAAGGCAAATACACAGTAAAATGTTCCAGGCAAGCCATAACGTTAAACAAGGTAGGTCTGGTATAAAACACAAAGAAAAATGTTCCAGGCAAACAAGTATTAAAAAATGGTAAGTTCGGTATAAAAAGAGAAAACCTGTTCCAGATCAGTAAGTACTTTTAAAGAAAGTAAATGCAGTACACACATAGAAACATATTCCAGGCAAAAAAGTAGTTAAAAAATTAATCTGGCATAAACAAATATGGAGACATTCCAGACAAACACATAACTCAAAGAAGGAAAATGCGGTGTAAACACAGAGAGAAAATCTGAAGTTTATGTAATAAATCCGCCAAACACGAATGGGTGTTTAACATCCACCTTGCGCCGAATTTGACAAGATAGATGATTGCTCGTTCTTCATTTTCATTGTCCTGAGTGTTGTTCATCTTGCCTGAAGAAGACCTAAGAAGTCGAAACGAGTCGCGTTTTGTTTTGTGATTAGTTTGTTCACGATTGGTGGATTTATTACTCAAACTTGATAAGATCTGTTTAGATTTCCGCCTGCAGTCGCATCACTTTGCAACTAACAGAGATAAAAGTCCAGTTAAAGCAAAGCAAACGAAAGGTAAGTCTGGTATAAACATGGAGGAAACAGATCTGTGGAAAAAAAGTCTTTAAGACAGGATGGCTGGCATCAACACAGACAGAAATGTTCCTGGAAAAAAAATTGTAAAAGAAGATAAATCTGATATAAACACAGACGGTAGTGCGCCAGACAAACAAGTAATTTGAAGATGAGATATCCAATATGAACACAGAGAGAGAGAGAGAGAGAGAGAGAGAGAGAGAGAGAGAGAGAGAGAGAGAGAGAGAGAGATTCAGATGTTTTATTCTTATAGGCCTTGGCCCCTCAGAAGGGGGATATACATGAAACATAATAAAGCCGCATCACCAGATTCAATATAATGATTACATTACATAAACGCTTCGCCTTTTGAAAGCTTTATATAGATAAACTGCAAACTGTTTTACAATGCTTTCATTCTTAGACAACATTAACAAGACAAGCCTGAACAGGCAAGATCTTGTATAAAATTTCCGTGGAATGAATGTTCCTCTTAAATCTTGTAATTCTGGACAAGTTAATGCAAAATGCACTTCATCTTCTCTTGACTGTCGACATAATGGACATAGCAGATCAGAGTTATTGATTTGTTTTTAACGATAATGATGAGCAAAAATATCAGACACTCCAGTTCTAAACTTAGTCATTATAAACTTCAGGTGCCTGTCCATACCCATTAACATGTACATTGGGAGATAATGCAGATCATTGAATGTTCTATAAAAAAAAAAAAAAAAACAACAACAACAAAGAAACCAAAAAAAAACCTAGACCTGTTACTATTTTGAACATGGAAATTCCAGTCTTGCCATCTACAATCGAGAAGTCTTTCTTCAAACGTACAGACAAAGTTGTTCATATCTCCGACACCTTGGTTAAGCCATACACACCCAAAACCATATTCGTATAATTTCATTCTAACACACAACACCCAGTTCATCTTGCCTCTATTATCTAGTTCTAACAGCATTTTATACGCTTTATGAGGCAATCAATGTTCAGCCATCTGAGTTAGTTTTAACCAGTACTTGACAATCTAACAGTGGAGTGCAAAGATATATGGTGTCTGTCAGTCTCACCATACACAAGATCATTTGGTGTTTGTGGTGAGACACCCAAAAACTTTTTTAAAGCAAATAAATGAACCTTTTCGCATTGTGCAGCTCCAGCATCAAGACCACACAGTTCAGCCCAATATTGTAACATAGGCAGGATTTTAGCATCAAACAATTTCAAAAACAAGGCAAGAGATTCATTGATAAGCATCGACAATTTCTGCATAATACATAGCAATGCATATTTAGCTCTGCAAGCAATATCTTTACATGCAAAAGTGAAACTTAATCTCGTAGAGAAATATATACCTAAGTACTTACATACATTTACAACAGGCATATACATTGCATTATATGTCCATTTTCCTCTAGCAGCGAGCTAACCTCCTCTTCTGAAAACAATTATGTTACTCTTACTCATATTTACTTTCAACTGGAGTGAATCAGCTGCCCTTTCAAACTGTTCAACTGAGTTTGGAGGCCTATTACAGTCTCTGATATTAATGCAACGTCATCAGCAAGAAGTAAAATGAATATTTCAAGAACATCATTTACAAAATGGGCACCGTGCCTTCCAGAGCTTATGACTTTGGAAGTCAACTCATTAATAAATAAAGAAAACAAAACTGGGCGGCAAACATCACCCTGCTTAACACCAGATGTACAGTTGATGTAATCTGTTAAAGCAGCACCACATCGCACCCTTGCCTTTACATGGTCACACATACTCATAATACATTTATACATCTTTCCATGAATTCCATTTTTTAACAAAATAGGCCAGAGTATAGTTCTATTAACAGAATCAAAGGCTTTCTCAAAATCGATGAAAGCAACATACAATTTACGATTCAGACAAAACTGTTTTTGAATGAAACCTAGTAATGTGAACATATGGTGTATTGTGGAATAATTTTGTTTAAATCCAGCTTGAAATTCACCTGTAATGTTATTATCCTCAACCCAAACTTGAAGTCTTTTATTAATAATTGTACTATACAATATACTACATACATTACACAGCGAAATTCCTCTGTAGTTGTTTGGATTCATAACATCGCCCTTTTTATATGATGGTAAAACAATTTATCTACACCAGCTTTCAGGGTATGTGCCTCTATTAAACAGGGAATTGAAAAATTTAACCAAAAAATCCATTACTAAGTTTGATTTGGAAGCATTTTTGATAAATTTCTCAATAATTTTATCAGGTCCAGCTGCCTTGCGATTTTCAGTATCTTTAAAGCGCTCAAAATTTCTTCTGCTGAGATAGGCTGATTCAAATCACGTTCGCTATCACGGCTGAGATGGGCTGATTCAAATCACTTTCGCTATCACTATCGTCGAATTCATCACCATCGTCATCATAACAATCGTCATTGTTTATAGCACTATAACGATTTCTAAAAGCACTTTGGTTACTAATATCTTCTCCCTGAATCAGATCATTATCAAATTTGTCTTCTCTTTCTAACAATTCTTTAAAATGTACATACCAATCGTTTATGCTAATATCATTCAAAGGCTGCCTTCTTGTCTTGGAAATTTTACGCACAGATTTCCAGAATTCCTGTTGGCTATTTACCGAAGTTAATAAATTATTTTAACAAAGTGTTATTGAACTGCTTCTCTTTTCTCTTTAACAAATGTTTATATTCACGCATTAACATTTTGCCATAGTTATTAAGCACGCGGTCTTCCGAATTTCTGTTCAAGTTCAAAGGACCACTCAAATGCTGATTTTCATAATCACACTCATTAGTTACAAAATCACTAGAAATGTTTGAGGTTCTACTATTTAAGTCTCCATTTATTACTATATAGCATCATGTTCTTCATTACACAGCAAACAGCCACATAAAAAAATCTTTCAATAAAGCGACACCATTTCCACAGTCAAACTGCACATAATAGGGTGAGCTTTCAGGTGGTATATAAGCACAAACATACATAATGTCTCTAACCATACCGAAAAGACATTTATCCAAAAGAAAAGCGTAGAAAAGAGAAGACTTCACACATATAGGTTTGACATAAGGACACAGCTCATTCCTTATAAGGCAGGCAACTCCGCCTGAGCGTCTTCCGTGTACTGACAGTTTAACAGCCGGTCTACAAAACACCGTGTACCCTTTAAAAATAGACAATTGAAAATCTTCTACAAACGTCTCAAGCTAAACAGACAAAATCAAAAGAACAGACCTACGAAACAAAATCACGATCATATATTTTTGTAAGCAATCCATTAATGTTCCAATGCTGGAAAGAAAATGGTTTTGATGTATTACATATACTGGGATCATTAAACTCATTTCTCAACTCGGACGAGTTCGAACTATTTACATTTTCATTCAACACACCCACGGCATTACTGTCCACGCGCACAGGTAACACAAAAATATCGTCACAGAACACGGGTGCACAGTTTTCACGTGGCGTCGCCAGCTCACTGCTACTGTCGTGCGGTGACAAGGTAACCGGTTGTCGCCTCAATGGACGTTCATTTGAGAAGGTAATTCCAGTACAAACAAGGGGGGAAATGTACAAGAACAATAAGTTTTAAAGGAAAAAAAAATCCGGTTCAAACAGAAAGGGGGATGTAAGAGGAAAACGAGTTTTAAAGGTAGTAATTCCAGTACAGACAGGGAGGAAATGTGAAAGAAAAATGAGTTTTAAAGGAGGAAAATACGGTGCAAACAGGGAGGAAAATGTAAAAGGGAAGCAAGTTTTAAAAGAGGTAAATCCCTACAAACAGAGAGAGAAATGTTCGAGGAAAAGTTTTAAAGGAGGCAAATCCGCTACAAACTGGGAGGGAAATATTCAAGGAAAAGTCATTAAAAAAGAGGTAACGCATATATTGATAAATGCTTCAAAAACATTAAATCCGATTTGCATGAATATAGAATCGGTCTTGAAAAAATATTTAAGAGCAAGTAAATAAGAGAGAGAGAGAGAGAGAGAGAGAGAGAGAGAGGAACCAGTCATAAATGGGGTGTATCATATCCAATGTAAACGTAGAAAAGAATGTTCCAGAATAAAACAATATTTAGAAGAAAGCTAAGTCTAGTATGTAACAAAAAGAGAAATTATCTCGAGAAGCAAGTCTTTAAATATTAGAAGTCTGCATGGATACGCGCATCTATAGTTTGAAAGAAAAAAAAAACAAAGTTCATGAAAAAAAAAACTATAAGGGAGGCAGATTTGGTACAAACGAGGAAAAAAATGTTAAGGATAAAAAAAAGTTGTATTAAAAGGTAAGTCTCGTATAAGAAAAAGAAGAATATTCCAGGGGAAAAAACAGTTTAAAGGGAGGTAAATCTAGTAAGGGAAGAACGGTTAAACACGTCTATAAATGCAGTAAGTTTATACTGGCGAGTAAATCTGGTACACACACACAAAAATAAGCTTTTTCAGAGACGAATCTTTACTGTCAGGTAAGAGAACAAAAGAACAGAAACAGGCAAGATTGTTACATGGGAAAAAAAGCGTTTACTGGACGAAGTCCATACTTGATGATACTTGCAGCAGAAACAAACGGAAGAATATCACAAGACACAGCCAATCTCTAAAGGGAGCGAGTTTTTATTGCGACATACTTACAGTATAAACAGAAAGATGAATGTTACAAGTAAACAAGTCTCTAAAGGGACCAAGCCTTTATTGCGACGTAGCTGTAATATAAACAAGCAGATAAATGTCACAGAAAAACAAATCTGTCATATAGTGTAAAGAAAAACATGTAAATGTCACAGAAAAACAAATCTGTCATAAACAGTAAACAAGTGGGGTATTTTTTGCTCCCATAAGAAAACCTAACACAGAGTAACTTTTATTCAAGCCTGGCACAGCCTTTTAAACTTGAATAAAGTCAGACAAGTACATAGACGGTATTCGTCTATGTATTTGTCTGACTTTATTCAAGTTTAAAAGGCTGTGCCAGTCTTGAATAAAAGTTACTCTGTGTTAGGTTTTCTTACGGGAGCAAAAAATACCCCACTTGTTTACTGTTTATCGTTTACTGTTCCCTGCCTCATTTCATTTCCAAATCTGTCATAATTATAGTATAAACAAACAGATGAATGTCACAGAAAAACAAATCTGTCATATAGTGTAAACAAAAACATATACATGTCACAGAAAACCAAGTCTGTCATATAGTGTAAACAAACTGATGAATGTCACAGAAAAACAAATCTGTCATATAGTGTAAACAAAAACATGTAAATGTCACAGAAAAACAAATCTGTCACAATTATAGTATAAACAAACAGATGAATGTCACAGAAAAACAAGTCTGTCATATAGTGTAAACAAAAACATATACATGTCACAGAAAACCAAGTCTGTCATATAGTGTAAACAAACTGATGAATGTAACAGAAAAACATCTGTCATATCGTGTAAACAAAATCATATAAATGTCACAGGAAACAGGAAAACAAATCTGTCATACAGTGTAAACAAACAGATGAATGTCACAGAAAAATAAATCTGTCATATAGTGTAAACAAAAACATGTACATGTCACAGAAAAACAAGTCTGTCATATAGTGTAAACAAACAGATGAATGTCACAGAAAAATAAATCTGTCATATAGTGTAAACAAAAACATATACATGTCACAGAAAAACAAGTCTGTCATATAGTGTAAACAAACAGATGAATATCACAGAAAAATATACTGTCATATAGTGTAAACAAAAACATATAAATGTCACAGAAAAACAAATCTGTCATACAGTGTAAACAAAAACATACAATGTCACAGAACAACAAATCTGTCATATAGTGTAAACAAACAGATGAATGTTAGAGGGAAACAAATCTGTCATACAGTGTAAACAAACAGATGAATGTTAGAGGGAGACAAATCTGTCATATAGTGTAAACAAACTGATCAATGTCACAGAAAAACAAATCTGTCACATAGTGTAAACAAAAACGTACAATGTCACAGAACAACAAATCTGTCATATAGTGTAAACAAACAGATGAATGTTAGAGGGAGACGAATCTGTCATATAGTGTAAACAAAGAGATGAATGTTAGAGGGAGACAAATCTGTCATATAGTGTAAACAAAGAGATGAATGTT
Organism: Conus canariensis; assembly: GCA_033310375.1. Classification (NCBI taxonomy): domain Eukaryota; kingdom Metazoa; phylum Mollusca; class Gastropoda; order Neogastropoda; family Conidae; genus Conus; species Conus canariensis. The sequence goes on from CM065748.1 coordinate 11,484,609, forward strand.
AGAGGGAGACAAATCTGTCATATAGTGTAAAGAAACAGATGAATGTTAGAGGGAGACAAATCTGTCATATAGTGTAAAGAAACAGATGAATGTTAGAGGGAGACGAATCTGTCATATAGTGTAAAGAAACAGATGAATGTTAGAGGGAGACGAATCTGTCATATAGTGTAAAGAAACAGATGAATGTTAGAGGGAGACAAATCTGTCATATAGTGTAAAGAAACAGATGAATGTTAGAGGGAGACAAATCTGTCATATAGTGTAAAGAAACAGATGAATGTTAGAGGGAGACGAATCTGTCATATAGTGTAAAGAAACAGATGAATGTTAGAGGGAGACGAATCTGTCATATAGTGTAAAGAAACAGATGAATGTTAGAGGGAGACAAATCTGTCATATAGTGTAAAGAAACAGAGGAATGTTAGAGGGAGACAAATCTGTCATATAGTGTAAAGAAACAGACGAATGTTAGAGGGAGACAATTCCCTAAAGGGAAGTAGTGTCGACTGGAAGGCAGTCTGATGCATGTGACATCAGAAGATATCTAGAAAGGCGTGCCGTGGGAGGGGAGAGAACACCAGTAATATCACTGAAGCCTTCAGAATTTTGAGTTTAAAAAAGGCAGGGCTTGGGGTGTGAGGGAGGACATGTGGGCTCATCTCCCAAATTCTCATGAAAACTTGCCAGGGAAGGGGGAAGGGGGGGGGGGGGGCTAAATTTCTCTCATTTTTTCAAATTTTTAGAATGCTCTCCTATCTTCCAAATTCCTTGAAAAGCGGGGATCAGAACGCACCAACAACATTTCTGGCTTCAAATGGAGGGTGGAAGGGAGGATTGAAGCCCAGAAGATAGTCTGCACCTCAGCTACAGCAAATTCACAATGTAAACAGTATGAGATATACGAAGGAAGATTTTATTAACAGTGTACAATGTACGCAAGGACAGCACAATAAACCGAGAAGGTAGACAATGTAAAGCAAATGGAGGAAGCCTTTATTGACAGTGTCCACTGTACACAATGAAACTACAATAAACCAAGAAGTAAGACCATGTAAAACAAGTGGAGGAAGCCTTCATTGAGAGTGTCCACTGTACGCAATGACACCACAATAAACCAAGAAGGTAGACCATGTAAAAACAAATGGAGGAAGCCTTTATTGAGTGTGTCCACTGTACGCAATGACACCACAATAAACCAAGAAGTAAGACAATGTGAAACAAAGAGAGGAAGCCTGTATTGAGCGAGTCCAACGTACACAATGATACCACAATAAACCAAGAAGGTAGACGATGTGAAGTAAAGGGAGCCTTTATTGAGCGAGTCCGCTGTACACAATGACACCACATTAAACCAAGAAGGTAAACAATGTAGAACAAATAGAGGAAGCCTTTATTGACAGTGTCCACTGTACAAAATGACACCACAATAAACCAAGAAGGTAGACAATGTAAAACAAATGGAGGAAGCCTTTATTGACAGTGTCCACTGTACAAAATGACACCACAATAAACCAAGAAGTAAGACAATGTGAAACAAAGAGAGGAAGCCTGTATTGAGCGAGTCCAACGTACACAATGATACCACAATAAACCAAGAAGGTAGACAGTGTGAAACAAAGGGAGCCTTTATTGACAGTGTCCACTGTACATAATGACACCACAATAAACCAAGAAGTAAGACAATGTGAAACAAAGAGAGGAAGCCTGTATTGAGCGAGTCCAACGTACACAATGATACCACAATAAACCAAGAAGGTAGACAGTGTGAAACAAAGGAAGCCTTTATTGAGCGAGTCCGCTGTACACAATGACACCACATTAAACCAAGAAGGTAAACAATGTAGAACAAATAGAGGAAGCCTTTATTGACAGTGTCCACTGTACAAAATGACACCACAATAAACCAAGAAGGTAGACAATGTAAAACAAATGGAGGAAGCCTTTATTGACAGTGTCCACTGTACAAAATGACACCACAATAAACCAAGAAGGTAGACAATGTAAAATAAATGGAGGAAGCCTTTATTGAGTGTGTTCAATGTACACAATGACACCACAATAAACCAAGAAGGTAGACAATGTGAAACAAAAGGAGCCTTTAATGAGAGAGTCACACAATGGAAACCACGATAAACCAAGAAGGTAGACAGTGTGACGCCAAGGGAGAAAGCCCTTATTGAGAGAGTCCACTGTACACAAAACAAAACAGGCCAACAAGGAAAAACGGTGTCGGATAAAGGAACGCTCTCCATGCACTTTAACCATTCCCTTTCTAAGGAGGTTGTTACCACTGTACACACGACACCAATACAAATCAACAAGGACAACAGTGTCCTATAAAGGGACGTCATCCACGTGCACTTCAACAATTCCCTCTAAAGTGTGGTTATTGACACCGTGCACACTAAAATCAATAAAACTTAATGAGGACAACAGTGTCACATAAAAGGACGCCATCCAAGTGCACTTGAACCATTCCTTCTAAAGGGAGGTTATTACCACTGTACATTGTGGAACATACATAAAAATCCATGAGGACAAGAGTCACACAAAGGGACCTCATCCATGTGCACTTCAGCGTGTCCCTCTAAAGGGACGTTAATACTAGTCTACACAATGAAACTAACACAAATCAATAAGGACAGCAGTGTCAGATAAAGGGACATGATCCATGTGCACTTCAGCTGTTCCCTTAAAAGGGAGGATATTACCACTGTACACAATGAAACTAATACAGATCAACGAGGACAGCAGAGCCCCTTGCTCACACTATACATTACAGCCCTCCTGGACAATGTGTTCATTTTTTGACAGGCGGCTTTTGTTTCTTGGGAGGTTGTTACGCTTGAAGCAAATGATTAGGTGTTGAGATTTCAAACACGACCACCAGGTTTGATATAATTCTGCGATTTTTTTTTTTTAACCGAGCCTGGATGTAATCCGAGAATGTAATTGATCGTCAGAGAGAGAGAGAGAGAGAGAGAGAGAGAGAGAGAGAGAGAGAGAGAGAGAGAGAGAGAGAGAGAGAAAGAGAGAGAGCATTCAAAAACGAAGTTTGGTTAAAAAACAGTACCAAGACATGAACACGGTGGGGCAATTGGACACAGGATGAGCAACACTCCTTTCACTCATGACGGCTTTTTTTGACGCTCACCAAACGCGGATCTTCCCTTCAGCAGGCTCACTGTACAGTTTATTCTGGCTGTGCCTTCATCTCCTTATGTAGCTCTTTCGCCAGCTGATCATGCACTTGACTTCTTCCACTCTTCCACAGTCCTGACGGCGTCGCGCCAGTGGCTTTCCCCCGTGCCTGGTTTGGTTTCCCTGCCACACACAGTGTTGAAGATTACAGATGAAAACTCAAGGTTCCAGAGCCTGGTTTGGTTTCCCTGCCACACACTGTGCTGAAGATTACAGATGAAAACTCAAAGTTCCAGAGCCTGAATGGCGGAAGGCACAGTGAACTGCTAGAGGTTCGCCGTGTCCGGAGCACGGCATGATGGGAGGGGGAGTCAACTAAAGCAAATGAAACCGGAATAACACAGACAGCTTATTGTTGTGCTTTGAGACATAAATCAGAACTGTGAGCAAACAACCACGTTGTGTTTCAGTGCTGGTTATTCCACACAGTACAGGGAGCCTGTGCTAAATCATGGACACTTGATGCCGATGTTTGAGGAAGAGCACGCAGTCTGACAGGGATTGAAACCAGCTGGTCGCCAACACCGATGTCATTGTCTGGCGTCACTGGTTGGGTAACAAGCTGTTGACATTCAGCAGTCTGTTAAAACCATGTCAACCCTTACCAGTTGACTGCCTGGTCAGTTTGGGCTGATCTGCATACACAGAACAGTACTGAATTGAAATTCTAAAAAAAAAAAACCTGTTCTACAGGAAGGTTCACCATCTCATGCAATCACTGCTATATGACTGATTACTAAGATATCAAAATATTACGTAATATGACATGATTTCGTACTTTTTATCCTTTGGTCATCACAAACCTGATATTATTCTTTGAATGGCATATTTTCTTTTAATGTATGCTTTGGAAAAAAAAACAACTAACTAATCGTCCAAATACTTTGCGAAATTTAGCGTGCCTTTGAAGAAAAGAAAGTTATCCATTGATATGCGTGCAATTTTTTTATCGCGTCTTAAGGAGTCCTGTGATGGCTGTTATTCTCTGCTTATAACGAAAAATGCCAAAACCTGTGTGTACACTGCTCCACTCGGCAAACAAATGATTCTAACATTTACTATTGTAACATAGCGATTACGGTCACTGAAATCTCTGAGTGATCAAATGTCCTTGGTCTAAGTACCTGGATCACACAGTCCAGGTCATGACACACATCTTACCTGCCTGATCTGTAGGTCCTGGGATGGGATGCAGGTACGTCTCGGAGTCACATGATGTCACTGATCTGAAATCAGTTTGAAATGGGGCCAGTTGGGGGTTGGTGTAATTACCCTGACTGTTTGTATTGATGAAATGCTTCATGTAAAACAAAACAAAAGATACCGCTCTCTCTGAGAGAGAGAGAGAGAGAGAGAGAGAGAGAGAGAGAGAGAGACAGACAGACAGACAGACAGACAGACAGACAGACAGACAGAGACAGAGGGAGAGACAGAGACAGAGAGACAGAGGGAGAGAGAAGACGAAGAAGAAGAAGAAAAAGAAGAAGAAGACAGCCACCATGACGTAGATAAGGAGGCTGTGACAATGCAACATGTTAAGGAGGCTATGACAATGCAGCATGATGTAGATAAGGCGGCTATGACAATGCAGCATGATGTAGATAAAGAGGTTATGCCAATGCAGCATGATGTAGATAAGGAGGCTATGACAATGCATTATGATGTAGATAAGGAAGCTATGACAATGCAGCATGATGTAGATAAGGCGGCTATGACAATGCAGTATGATGCAGATAAGGAGGCTATGACAATGAAGCATGATGTAGATAAGGAGGCTATGACAATGCATTATGATGTAGATAAGGAAGCTATGACAATGCAGCATGATGTAGATAAGGAGGCTATGACAATGCAGCATGATGCAGATAAGGAGGCTATGACAATGCAGCATGATGTAGATAAGGAAGCTATGACAATGCAGTATGATGCAGATAAGGAGGCTATGACAATGCAGCATGATGTAGATAAGGAAGCTATGACAATGCAGCATGATGTAGATAAGGAGGCTATGACAATGCAGCATGATGTAGATAAGGAGGCTATGACAATGCAGTATGATGCAGATAAGGAGGCTATGACAATGCAGTATGATGCAGATAAGGAGGCTATGACAATGCAGCATGATGTAGATAAGGAAGCTATGACAATGCAGCATGATGTAGATAAGGAGGCTATGACAATGCAGCATGATGTAGATAAGGAGGCTATGACAATGCAGCATGATGTAGATAAGGAGGCTATGACGATGCAGTATGATGTAGATAAAGAGGCTATGACAATGCAGCATGATGTAGATAAAGAGGCTGTGACAATGCAGCATGATGTAGATAAAGAGGCTATGACAATACAGTATGATGCAGATAAAGAGGCTATGACAATACAGTATGATGCAGATAAGGAGGCTGTGACAATACAGCATGATGTAGATAAGGAGGCTATGACAATACAGCATGATGGACATAAGGAGGCTATGACAATGCAGTATGATGTAGATAAGGTGCTATGACAATGCAGCATGACTTCAGTGATGGAACAGCAGGCCTGCGGGACGTGAACTCACTGCAGACGGGGACCAGTGGCATGAGCAGTGTCTGCAACACACAAAATGTCAGGCGCTCACAATCAGCAAACTCAGGGCAACGTAAAGCAGAAGCACAGATTTTACAAATACAAAATGACATGTGTTTATTCCACATGGTAAAACAATATCCAATGTGGCTGCTGCGAGAGATAAAGACAACTACTAAAGTGTACGGATGAAAAATGGACAGGCTGATGGTCAGACTGTGGATGTTCTGAGAGAGTCAGACACTGGACGCGGGGAAGTCGTGTAACCGGAACTGGTCAGTGCTGCCTAACCTTCACACCTTGAAGACACAAAGTGAACTTCTACTAAAGCAAGGTAGGAAGACGCAGGATTGACTTACTGGTCAGATCCTTGATGGCTTTGAACGCATTCTCTTGTGCGTTGCCCCACTCTGCTTTGGTAGATTGTCGTTTCTTCTGAAGGTTGTGCTTATTTGTGTTCTGCCTTTTTTTCCTGTAACACTGCAGCGTGATTGAGTCCTCTCGTAAGCCTACAACCAGTCTCCTAATCAGACCCACAGACTAGGTACATGACACGCAGACATTGAGATAGACAGAGACAGACAGACAGACAGATATGGGGCTGCAGGGGCTGTAGAAGGTGGAGGAAAGGGGTTGAAAGGGGGTTCCTTTAACTATAAAACATTCCTGACAATGTGTTTGGCTCTCGTTTAGGCTTCCTCAACGGAAAAAAAAGGGGAAAGCAATTAGATTTCATGCGCTGTGCATGTGCATGAATTGTTTCAAGTTATTGAGTGGTCTAATCGCAACATTCATTTT
>CM065748.1:11498675-11508091 GCA_033310375.1 Conus canariensis
GTAATGATGATAACAATGACGACGACAACAACAACATTGATGATGATGATGATGATGATGATGATGATGATGATGATGATGATATTGACGATGATGTGGTGGTGGTAGTGGTGGTGGTGGTAGAAGTGATGGTGATGATGATGATAGTGGTGGCGGCGATATTAACTTTTAAAAAATGAAATAATAATGGATTCCTACAGGTGGTTTGCATAGCAAAAATACATGTTAACAATATACATTATATTCTGAATAACACTTAACATCAGTATTACACACATACACCAAAATGCATCTGATAAACGATTTAAATGAGAACAAGCAAACAAACAAATATACCGGCATACACAATTTCTCTACACGCACACATGCATGCACACTTACATAATCAAACACATTACGCATGTGCAGGAGCACACTCTGTCTAGACAGACGTGTCACAATCAGACCTATTACCGACAGAAGAGATGTGCTTTAACATCAGATTTTGAAAGAGGCGAGGGAGACAGAGTGTTGGAGGTTGTCAGGGAGTCTTCTCCATGTCGTTGGAGCTTAGAAAGAAAGAAGAAAGAAAAGCCTTGGTCTGCAAGGCTCCGTTCTGCTGTGAAGTATCCTAAGAAGTCGTGTCTCAGAAGAAGAGCGGTGCTAACTGACCAGTGTAGATTTGGAGGAGTTAGGAAAGAAACTGTGAAGCATGGCCATTGACTGGCAGCAGTAAAATTGAGAGCAGACAGCTTGTAGCCTGTCCAGACAGAAGCTGGAAACCTGAGGAGAAGGTGAAGAAGAGAAGGAACGTGGTCAGAATTAGCAGCTCTGCAAATGAGTCTGGAACCATTTTTCTGCATTCGTTGAAGTCTGTCTGATATTTGTGAAGGCCAGCAATAAGAAATTCACAATAAACCCGTCCTGTAGAGGACCACAGTAGTGATGCACAGAAGTGGTCCTTTGCAGTTCCAGAGAAGCAAATTTACAGATGGAATAAGACATGTACGTATACCTATCCTTTAAAGGACTAAAGTACTGATGGACAGAAATGATCTCTTGCGGTTCTGGATAGGCAACTTTACACGTTTGAAATGTGCTGTTGAGAAGGAGACTGGTCTAGGGTTACAGCAAGACTACAAGCAGAAGAATATGCGGGTACGTAGGCGGATAAAGTGTACTGTTAATCATAATCAGGAAGAGAAGAATCTTAAAGATTTTTTTCAAGGGTAGTGGGGTTGGGGTGGAAAGGAGCACTGGCTAGCATAAGTTCCGTTTCATCATAATTCAGTTGCAGCTTATTGGGAGTCATCCAGTCTTTTAAGTTAGCAATACACTGCTGTAAGCCTCTGTGTGTGTGTGTGTGTGTGTGTGTGTGTGTGTGTGTGTGTGTGTGTGTGTGTGTGTGTGTGTGTGAGGTGTATGTGTGTATGCATCCATGTGTGTGTGTGTGTGTGTGTGTGTGTGTGTGTGTGTGTGTGTGTGTGTAAGAGGGGAGAAGATGGAGAAAGAGAGAAGTATATATATATATATATATATATATATATATATATAATATATATATATACATACATGCATATATATATATGGAGAGAGAGAGAGAGAGAGAGAGAGAGAGAGAGAGAGAGAGAGAGAGAGAGAGAGAGAGAGATTGTCAGTCCATAACACTTTGTGTCCCTCATTTAGCGGTGGAGTTACAATGCAGACAGTTCTTCATCGTGTTTTGCACAGGGGTCTCATCTATACGCTCGAAACGAATGGTATACAATGGGGGTTATTAACCTGGTTCACAGACTATCCCTTGAATCGCACTGCAGCAGTTGTCGTTGAGGATGACCAATCAAGCTGCATCAGGATCCCTGGACAGGGTCCCCAAGGGGTCAGCTTCCCTCCTCATTTAAAATAAATGGCGAAATCAGATAGTATTAAATCGAAAAGTTAAACAAACCTTTTTTATGCAGATGATACCAGTATTTCTTTCATTTAACCCTGTTACACGCACAGAAAGTAAAATTAAGGGCAGAGAAAACCGAGTTATTTCAGTTGATACGAGTCGGTAACCAAGTTTGACTGCATAGACCTGAATTTACTTTCCTGAAAATCACAAATACTGAGGTCATCATTCAGTCTTTACCTGTCTGTTCTGCAAGGTGTGGGACTAGTTGTGGGTAGTCATAGCCTGACGTAGTCAACCTGAAAGCAGACTCAGAAATGTGGACCATTAAGTCTGGACTACCAAGTTCCCACGTCAGCATGTGTTTCAAAATCATAGTATTCTGGTCCCATGTTCCTATGACTGCCTTATTGGCTAGTAACAAATTTTTCCACACACACACACACACACACACACACACACCACACACTTTCTTAAGTTGCACATACTTTTCTGCTTACATCAATTTGGCATAAACTATGGCCTGCAAAGACTCCGTCCCAACCATCCCACCAAGACAGCAAAGGGTCCCTCACAATCACCTCATCACACCAGAAAAAGCTTTTTCACAACCACCCCACACCAAAGAAAAGGCTCTCCCACAACCATCCTACCACAACAGAACAGAGTAACTCACAACCATCCCATCACAACAGAACAGAGTATCTCACAACCATCCTACCACAACAGAACAGAGTATCTCACAACCACCCCAGCACAATGGAACAGAGTATCTCACAACCACCCCAACACAACCGAACAGAGTAACTCACAATCACCCCAACACAACAGAACAGAGTCCCTTACCACCGCCTCATCTCAACAGAAAAGGGTCGATCACAACGACCCCACCATAGGAGAAAAGGATCGATCACAACGACCCCACCATAGGAGAAAAGGGTCGATCACAACGACCCCACCATAGGAGAAAAGGGTCGATCACAACGACCCCACCATAGGAGAAAAGGGTCGATCACAACGACCCCACCATAGGAGAAAAGGGTCGATCACAACGACCCCACCATAGGAGAAAAGGGTCGATCACAACGACCCCACCATAGGAGAAAAGGGTCGATCACAACGACCCCACTATAGGAGAAAAGGGTCGATCACAACCACCCGACCACAACAGAAATGAGAATCTCACAACCACTACAATAGAACATGATTTGCAATGCAGTTAGTAACTATAGAATTCCAGCTCAAATCAATACTGAAACTAGTCAAATCAATTGGAACAGTCCTACACACTTTCATAGTACATAAAAAAACTACATTAAAACTTTATGCAACATTTCCTTCAACTTCTCACCAAGTGATACTCACCTTAACAGCAAGTGTTCATGAATATTGAGAGTTGGTCACCCTTTGTCTTGACCCAACATTTCTTTTTCTTTCTTTCTTTCTTTTTGCGTACGCAGGCTGATACTCCTGCGGACACGCCCTGTATAGACAGGCAGTGGAGTTTTGTGTGTATGACCGTTTTTTTTTATCCCCCCATTAAGGCAGCCATACTCCATCTTCGGGGAAGACCCAACATTTCAAAAAGAAACACTATGGTGCTGGGATAGATTTTTTCAGCCAGAATGAAGAGCTAAACCAGGCAACGTACACAAGCAGTGCCTTGCCCAGACAAACAAACTTAACTGGGATTGTTTTCAGTCTGCAAGAGACAGGTCGACATGGGAGCTCTCATCAAGGTTTCCAGCTCACAATTCATTGTCTAAGCACATTCAGTGTGCTGTACCCCAAACCGCTAAATTCGCGAGACTGGGACAAATCTCGTCAGGTTTGATCAAATCTCTGGAGACGTGAACACAACTCGCATACAATCAAGCCAAACACCATGAAAAATGAGCTACACTGTATTCTCGTGAAGCACGTAGAAATTCATATAACCCAAGGCTAAAGCCTTAATTTGAACTCATAGCTAGCTCCTTGTGGGTGTAGGTGAGGGGACAATCTATGGTTTGAATGTTCCTGTCTCTAACATCCCTTGTAAAGATGGTCAAATGTAAAGCAGAAAACTTATCTATAGCCAAGCATCTGATCGTGTCACACACACACAACACACACACACACACACACACACACACCGCGCGCGCGCGCGCGCGCGCGTATTCTAGCGACTGTTTATTCATTTGTTTGTTCGCCTGTTTGCTTGGGTTTTTTTTTTTACATGATAGGAATATCAGAACGACCCATGAAAGTGTGTCCGAATGTCACGAGCTTACCGCACGCTGGAGCCAGTGGTATTTCTCATGACAATGGCATCGCTGCCACCAGTGGGATGGCAGGGACCAGCAGGGTTACCATGACTTGCAGGACTGTGAGAACCAATGGGATGGCAGGGACCAGCGGGGTTACCATGACTTGCAGGACTGTGAGAACCAATGGGATGATTGGGACCAGTGGGATTACCGTGACTTGCAGGACTGTTGGAACCAGTGGGATTATTGGTGTCAGTGGAGTTGGAAGTGCCTGCAACAAATCCAGAGATAATGGATTCATAGTCAGTGCAATAGTGGTCAAACCTGGCCACAGCTGCATGTAGGCTATGTCCCCTATTTTCACTTTGACCCTGACGTGGCTGTTGCTTTGGGACACAAAATGGAGACTGAAATGAACAGATTCATCATCACCACCTTCCCCTATCTTTTTCCTGACTCCCACCTCCCCTTCCCACCCCCCACCCCCCAATTTCCTGCCAATTTCCTATACTCTTTCCCTTCATGCACTTCCTCTTCTTCATCCATTTGACAGCCACATAAGATAATGTTGTTGTTTTTTTGCTGACAGAAATACATAGACATTGTCTCACCAGTATGCAGCAATGCCCATCGCCGCCTCCACACCAGGATGAGGACGAAGATAATGATGACGATGACAGCCAACACCACGCACATTGCGACAGCAAATCCAAAATAAGAGGGGGCGTCACTCTCTGCACCTGACGATCCACCACACTCTAGATAAACACAAGCATTAAACACAGCCATCATGGCGTCTCCAGGAATGCTTGCAACACAAAAAGAGGGTTCATGCCAAACCATTGATCTCATTAACATTAAAGACATCGTAAGGAATATATCAGTGCAACGAACTTCCAAGATCTATGAGTAATTTGGCGGTGCTGCTCTTCTATGTGAAGGCAAAATCCGACTGTTAACATGAAATCTTGTGCAAAAATAATCAAATCATATCGGAATAATTCCTACAGGCTGCGACTGTTAACATGAAATCTTGAACAAAAATAATTAAATCATATCAGAATAATTCCTACAGGCTGCAACTGTTAACATGAAATCTTGAACAAAAATAATTAAATCATATCAGAATAATTCCTACAGGCTGCTTCTTTGCATGCCGCATGGGGCTCATAAGTTATGTCTGGCACACTCAGTCTCAATAACACACACACACACACACACACACACACACACACACACACAGAGATAAGATGTGGGGAGGGGGGAGGGGGAGGAACAGAGAGAGAGTTCCACATGTCTACAGGTACGTCACATTGGAATTGACCATCCTGTACCTCTACACAACACGTGAAAACGGAAGTGTCGGCTGCCATGTCTGTTGGTGACGGTCACCTGGTAGAATCTGGACACCATGTCCATGGTGAGGGTGGTCGCTGTCACTGTGCACGTGGACTGGTAGACGACCCCTGCTTTAGGTTGGCACACACCTGTCAGTTGGATCTGAGAGTCACTGATCTCCATGGGATGTGTGTCAGTGATTGATGTGCCCAGGTAGAAAAAAGTGACTCGGTCAGGTGGGGGGTAGGCGGTGACATCAAAGGTGAGAGACACAGGGTCACTGACGACGGTCACCGTTCCGACGTCATAACGTCCACGTGGGGGACCTGCGTATATGTCATACACATGTAGGTGTGAGAAATGCTTTACACGTTATTGGTTCAAAGTGTGAGAAATGTTTCATGTTTTACTGCTTGAAAGCATGCAAAATGTTTGAGAAGCTTTATGGAGAGAGTGCTAATATTTGTTCCATATAAATCATGCTTTTTGCGACGTTGGTTACTAGGTAGAGCTTGGCGTCAAATTTATACAGGCAATAATGTTGTTAACATTCGCTGCAAAAGAACAGAATCAAACACAAATGAAAACAACCAACAAGGCCTGGTCGCACAGGCCAAACGTCCATTCCAATGGACGACTGTTTAGTTGGAATCAGAGGCTCAAATTTACAATTGTTTAAGTGGGGAGATAAAGTATCTTTCAGTTCAAAACTTCGCCAGAACCCCATTTTTTGTTGTTGTTGTTGTCTTTAATGAGCATTCACATCCTACACGTGTGTACGTGCGTATGCATGTATGTATAACATATATATATATATATATATATAGAGAGAGAGAGAGAGAGAGAGAGAGAGAGAGAGAGAGAGACAAATAGGTAGATACATACATACATACATACATACATACATACATATATATGTATGTATGTGACGTCAGGCAATGTCGACCAGAGACTGCGCCCTCATATTACTCTGCTGGTTTTGCCATTTAACATTCATCTGTGAACACGATCCTTGAATCACAGTCAGTCCTGTGATGTCATGAGCTGGTTCACTGGTTATGGGAGAGACAGTTTCAGTGACAGCTGCACTCTGGAGTGGCCCAATTCGACGTGTGATCAATCCTGTCAACGACACTTGCAACCATTACCAATGGGTCATCTCGCGGTTCGTGTTGACTGCGACAGGATGGAGACATGGGTTCCCTTCAACAGAATGATCCTGGATGACCAATGGGTGGGTCTTGAGAGGACTGAATGGCTGACTCATTTTCAACAGAACATGCAAGCGCCACTGTTGAATTCGTCCACAGAAATTTTTCAATGGTGGCGCTATCTCCTGAACGAAGTCCAGAATCTCTTTCAGTTTCTGGAAGTTCAGCATGTCTTCAATCCTATGATGGACCAAATGAAGAGTCGTCATCCATTCCCGATTTTGGACTTCGCTCTTTGAAGTTTATCTGGAGAATGCTCAAAAAGAAAAACGGCAGCCCACATGAACTCGCTGATACCAGTGACCCCGACGGAACCAAACCAAGGCCACAGACGTAGAGAGGACATCGAAACTGAGGTCACCATTACAGCAGGCATGAAGGGCCACAGAATTTGATACTTTTTTATACTGATCGATGAGAATGAGGATGATGAAGTTGATGCTACGGATTTCCATTCCGGTCTGAGACTGCATGACAGGGCTGTACTTAACGCTTACTTTCATCATATATCCCGGCGTCAACCTGGCCCATGAGATCCAGACAGCTGCTGTATTGTTCAGGAAATGTGGCTGGTATATTTGAGTATTTCTGTCATGACTGGCCGCCAGATCAATGCCGCAATTGTAATACATGGAAACTGTTGCCGAGACACTAAATGACACCAAAGAATTATTGAAAGAGGGAGAGAGAGAGAGAGAGAGACAGACAGACAGACAGACAGACAGGCAGACAGACAAATAGACAGAGACAGAGACAGAGAGAGCAAACGAACGATTTGCTCTCTTTTATTGAGGAAAAAGGATAAGTATATAAAGGTTTCTTTACAGGTTGGCCTCAACAGAAAACAATGAAGTAGCTGATTACAAGAGACAGAGAAAGAGCTCTCTCTCTCTGTGTGTGTGTGTGTGTGTGTGTGTGTGTGTGTGTGTGTGTGTGTGTGTGTGTGTGTATGTGTGTGGTGTGTGTGTGTGTGTGTGTGTTGAGAGAGAGTGAGAGAGAGAGAGAGAGAGAGAGAGAGAGAGAGAGAGAGAGAAGGCCCCATTCTGAAGGAGTCATACATTCAAATCAAACGAATCAAATCAAGGTACATTTAGTTGTTGTTGTTGTTTTTTAATGTAAAGATATACGTGCGAGAGAGAGAGAGAGAGAGAGAGAGAGAGAGAGAGAGAGAGAGAGAGAGAGGAGAGAGAGAGAGAGAGAGAGAGAGAGAGAGAGAGAGAGAGAGAGAGGTGCATGTATTCAGGCTTGTTATGTCCAGTATTTCTAACCGTAATGGCTCTAAATCTGACATTTCTTCATGATTTACGATTTTAGGAAGGGGACAGCCTCCGGTTTAGTTTGTTTGAAATGCATGCCCTTTATGTCGTTTTGAAAAGATCAACAATTGAAAGATGGGCTTGGAGTTTAGTATATTTTGGCAATTAAAGTTGTTAATGTTAGCGGCAAACGAATACAATCAGAATGAGAAAACAACAACCAACACACAGACCAATACTTGCAGTCCGACAGCCACCAACCTCTGGAACACAAACTTGGGGTGATTCGAACTCTCACCCACAGAGCCAATACCATCTGCTCAACTCAAGAGGCACTGCAGATGGAGAAAGACCACCTGAAGGAAGTGCTCACCATCTCGGGCTACCAGAATGTGGGCCTGGAACAGCCCGGGAAGCAAGAGATCGACCACCTCACCCCAACCACAAGCGAGAGAACAACGAGAGCGCAAGGGATATATCACCATTCCCTATGTTGGAGGTGTAAGTGAAGCTCTGTCCAGGAAGATCAGGAAACTAGGGGTCGCGGTCCATCCCAAGCCCACCAACACCATCCGCAACCAACTCGTCGCCCCCAAGGACAAAATCAACAAACTCGACAAATCCGGCGTCATCTACATAATAGACTGCCGTGACTGCAACCAACACTATGTCAGAGAAACAGAACGGCCCCTCCAAAAAAGATTTACAGAACACAAGAGGGACTCTTCACCTGTCGGAGCACACCTGCACTCCGAGCAACACCAATTTGACATGGACAACGTCAACATTCTGGACAGAGAAAACAAGTGGTTCCAGCGAGGGGTCAAGGAGGTCATCTACATCGCAGCCACCAACCCCCGCTCAACAGGGACCGGGGCCGCTACACCTTGCCCCCGGTGTACGCTTCACTGATTCGATCACGTGACCTGGGTATGTCCCATGGTCGCGTGATCTGAATCGAGTTCACTCAGTCAGCAACAGCATCGCTGAGGAAGATGGCCGGATGGCTATCGAAAGCTACGAGTGAGTAGTGTATTTTGTTCTGTTGGGAGACTTGGTCTAATTCTAGGTAGCAACAACCAACATGTGTTCATGGGGACCATTTGAAATTGTGGGAGCGTTTACTCACATACTGCAGGGCTTGGATTTTTGTATATTTTGGCAAAATTAAAATTTGGGTTTAAAGTTAGCGGCAAACGAATACAATCAGAATGAGAAAAAAAACAACCAACACACAGACCAATACTTGCAGTCCGACAGCCACCCCAAAAACTGGAACACAAACTTGGGGTGATTCGAACTCTCACCCACAGAGCCAATACCATCTGCCAACTCAAGAGGCACCCGCAGATGGAGAAAGGGGCCCCTGAAGGGGAAATGTCACCATCTTGGGGGTACCCGAAGTGGGCCTGGAACAGCCCGGGAAGCAAGAGATCGACCACCTCACCCCCAAACCCCAAGCGAGGGGGAACAACGAGAGCGCAAGGGA
>CM065748.1:11508191-11563191 GCA_033310375.1 Conus canariensis
ACACATGCAACAGAAGAAAACAAATGCAAGCACACATACAAAAGAAGAAAGCAAATGCAAGCACACATAAAAAGAAGAAAACAAATGCAAACTGAACTAATTTTGTGACATCATCCCCTAGTTTTAAAAAGAAAAGTTATCAGCTCTGCAAGACAGTCTTCTTGAAGACCCAAGAGGTCGAAATGCATCGTGTTTCGTCCTGTAATCTGTTTGTCCCGGATTGTCTTGCAGAACTAACAACTTTTCTTTTTAACATTTGCTTCAATTTCAGCATTCAGTCACCTCGCTTTGAAACTAACTTTGAGTCATCCCCTAAAGCGGAATGTGGCTGCCTTAGTAGCACTTGGGATTAAATCATACGCTGATCTTAACCACTGGTGACTCTCAGAGTTCAGGCCAAGGCACGAGGAAGAAGGAAGAAGTTCTGTGATGGGTTGTAAAGGGCTGTCTTCTGCCAACGTCTCAACTTTCATTCTCCTGGGAGGGAGGTTAATCCTCTGTGTACAATCTGTGCCTGTCTATAAAGGGAGACGACTCAACAGGGACAAAAACTGACGACTTTAGTCCGATCAAGCATAAGGATTCCTCTTATCTCTTAAAGTTGGGTTGTTTGAGGAACTATGACTTTTCACCTCAAGATGACCTTTCAGTGAGAGATATTTCATTCTGTTTTTTGTTGTTTTTTTTGGTTCGGCTGCGCGCACCACTCTCTCTCTCTCCTCTCTCTCTCTCTCTCTTCTCTCACTCACTACACACACACACACACAATAATATATATATATATATATATATATATATATATATATATATATATTATATATATATACTCACATCTGACAACCAACGCGTGGGTTGAGTTGACCTCTGCCCCTGGCAGTCCACACCCCACAAGCCCAGTGTTCTCGCAGCGCACTTGCGGAATGACGTGATGTATATGACGTAGACGCTGAGAGTGGTTTGAAGTGGCACGCCCCTCCACGGCGTTCAGGTCAAGGCCATTTAGGGTCAGCTGGGCATCTCTGGCAGGAAGTCCCTCTGACCAGGAGCAGGAGATGTTGACTGTCATGTTCGCGTCCACAACAGTGGCAGCAGCCTCGGCAGTAGTGTCAGCAGAAGTAGCAGCAGCAGTGACAGCAGCAGTAACAGCGATGCTAATGTCAACACTATCAGGAGAATGGATGGTGGAGGTCTGAGGGGTAGACGTGTGGTCCTGGTGTGTTGTGGTGATGGTGGTAGTGGTGGTGGTGGTGGTGTATTCGCCATTAATGGTCAAGCTTGTGATTTGAGGCTGCTTCTCTTTATTTTTTTTTTTTTAACAAAAGAAAGATAAAAGATAAACTGACACAGGTAATCAGTTGAAATGTAATAGCAGTCTTATTTACACCACATGTCAAGTCTTTACATGTGGCAGTATGAACAGCTGTGATTATGCACATGCACTGACCACACGGACTCATACGCAAGCGATCGCCCATGAACGTTGACATATGCTCACCCTTCACACCACCCAAACCAGAATGCACATGAAGAGAAGGGAGGTGGGTTGTGTGTGTGTGTGTGTGTGTGTGCGTGCGTGCGTGCGTGCGTGCGTGCGTGCGGCGCGCGCGCGCGCGTGTGTGTTGTGTGTGAAGGAAGGGGTTGGGTTCAGGAGGGTAGGGGGTTAGTGTGGAAGTGTAGGGCTAAGGGATAAGCGCAGGTTGAAGTGTCTGATGATCAGCCCTGGATGTCATCTTGGAGGGTAATTCAGACATACCACGTTGCATGATTTTCTTAAATGGAAAAGCCTACTTGTCTCTAACATCATAAATAGAAAAAAAATTACTAAGTCGAAAAAGCAATTTCACATAGACAGAGACTACAAACAAAGCAAGGGTAAAATGCACACGGAGTGAACATCTGTAATTAAATACAAATCATTTTTGTCATGATACTTCACTCCCAACATGCTGGCATGGATACCATTTTTAACATGAATTCCGCGTGTTTCGTTTGTTTTTGGACAGAAAGACCAACCAGTTGTGCACGCGCTTTTTACACTCCTCAAAAATTGTGTTATACCGGGTTTAAAACTCTGTCTGTTCTGTATTTGTACCGAAAGCATTTGTGGGGTCAGTTAATCTGATCAAAGTTATCACCTGTCTTTGTTTGACCATCGTTTCCAAATTTGATAAGTTCTGTACTCAACTTCAACTCAAACAATATGCATATTTCTCCCTAACAATATCATCTACATCTGAAAAAGGCCAATTCTACATTTAACTTTGACTTTAAAAAAACATCTTCGCATTTCTCCCTTACAGTCCTCCCTGTGTCTCTATGGAAATATGGCAAGGTCCACATCTAATCTTTACATTAAACGCCCTTCACATTTATCTCTTCAAATCCTCTCTGTGACTCTTAGAAATATGGCAAGCTTTACACTGAGCCTGACCCAGTCTCCACATTTCTGCTTTGGAATCATCCGTATGTATTAAAACATGGCAAGATCGACGTTTAGCTTTCTCTTTAAACACGGTGTTTTTGTTTCTCCCCTGAACTCCTTTCTATGTCTTGAAAAAAACAGAAACTCTGCAGTTAACCTGAATTTAAAGCTTTCTTCATATTTCTCCCCTAAAATCATCTCTGTATCTGAAAAGAGATGGCAAAGTCTGCAGTTCAGCTGACCTTAAAACAGTCTTCACATTTCTCTCCTAAGATCTTATCTGTGTCTAAAAATTATGGCAAGTTCTACATTTAACCTTAACTTATAATGTCTTCGCATTTGTCTCTTTAAGTCCTCCCTATGTCTTACAAAAATATGGCAAGTTCTACGTTTAACCTGAACTTGAGACAGTCTTCACGTTTCTCCTTTAAAATCCTCTAACAGTCTGAAATTAGACAAGCTCTAAATAAAACCACAACTTAGAACAATCTTCACGTTTATCACTTAAAATGCTCTCACTGTCTGAAAAGATGCCAAGTTCTAAAAATGTAACCTGAACTTCGACCAGCCTTTGTGATTCTCCCTCAGAGTCCACAATGCGTCTGAAGAAAATATGGCAAATGTGCATTAACCTGAACCTAGAACAGTCTTAACGCTGAAATGAAATTGTAAAACATGGATTTCAGTTTTTACCTGGTTCAGAAGAAATATTTCTTCTGTTATTTGCAGAGGATATTATTTTGTTTTCATCTACACCCTGTGGTCTCCAAAATCGGCCAAAGAATTTACAGAATACGTCCGACACTTTACATTTAACAGTAAACTTTGATAAAACTAAATAAGTGTTTTTCAGAAAAGGGGGTCATTCATCTAAAGCTGAACAGTAATATTACAAAGGGAGAGAAGTGGAAGTCGTTAACAGCGATAAATATCTTGGTTTCACACTCAGTACTAGGATGACTTTTGAAATTGCCTCTCTGTTTCTAAAAAAACGAAAGTACTCTGGGAGGACGTTTAGGAGAATGCAGACCACAACTAAGGACAAATAATTCCCCTGAACTTAGATCAAACCATAAATGAAGAGGGAAGGTAGCAGGAAAAAGTAGAAGATACAATTAAAATTAGCAGTAATAGAACTCTTATGAAGAGTAGCGGATACTTTGCCTTCACTGATGCTTTCTGTCTGACCGTTTCTGATCATTTTCCTTGGAAAGTACTTCAAAAACTTCAAGCCCTACGAAAATGATCAGAATGTTAAAAAAAAAAAAAAAAAAATATATATATATATATATATATACAGTTCTGTCCAAAGCTGTGTTCACTGGGGCTCACAAATGTCTGACTTTTATGTTGCACTTCAGGGGTTAAACAGGACTGTCTGATGTCACCTTTATTGTTTTCTTTGTTAATAACTGACGTAGCTGAAAATGTAAATAAAATTGTAAAACATGGATTAGTTTTTACCTGGTTCAGAAGAAATATTTCCTCTGTTATTTGCAGAGGATATTGTTTTGTTTTCATCTACACCCTGTGGTCTCCAAAATCGGCCAAAGAATTTACAGAATACGTCCGACACTTTAACATTTAACAGTAAACTTTGATAAAACTAAAATAAGTGTTTTTCAGAAAAGGGTGCCATTCATCTAAAGCTGAACAGTAATATTACAAAGGGAGAGAAGTGGAAGTCGTTAACAGCGATAAATATCTTGGTTTCACACTCAGTACTAGGATGACTTTTGACACTGCATAAGATGAATATGTTAGGCGAGCAAAACAAAAGTTACTGATATTTTTAAAACGATGTGGGCTTTAGGAAACATGGGTATGTCAATACTTCTTTTTTATTTGTTTAATTGTGTTAAGTAAACACCACGTTATTGTATGCTGCTGAACTCTGGGAATTAACGAAATACAAGTCTATAGAAGCAGTTCATTTGTTCACTCGTAAACGTTTACTGGGTGTGAGTCCCAAAAGTCCAAATGATTATGGTGAAACAGGTCGATATCCTTAGTACATTGACAGTTCTTTTAAATCCATTAAATACTAGTTTAACCTCCAAAATATGGCAAATGACATATTTCCAAAGCAAGCCCACTTGATGATTCTGAATAAGATTCCCGAGTTTACCCATGGTCATTTCAATCATCATAATTGGTCCTATCATATGAAAAGTTTGTTTTTGTTTTTGAGAGATTTGGATAAATAGAGGGGGTGGAAATGAAGTTATGTTCTCGAAGGAACTAAAACAACGAATGTTGGATTGTTGTATGCGAGATTGGAAAGCGAAAAATTCTCAGAGCGATCGTTTTTCAACGTACAGATCATTCAAATCTACATCCACACGGAAAAAAATTCCGGTACGCTCTTTCGAGACTTCGTTTGGGATTATGCGATTTGAAAATCAATAACAGATATGACGAACAACCAAAAAACTGTCCATTTCGTCACAAAATTGAAAACGAATTTCATTTCTTGTTTGAATGTCTAAAGTACTCATGTTTGCGAGAAAAATATTCATCAAGATTCAATTCCTATCCAAATGGCAATTGTTTATCTTATTTGATGCAATCTGAAAACATGTTGATCCTTAGAAATTTGGCAATGTATATCTTTTATGTACTGAAAACTAGACATGAGTTTATGATCGGAAACTAAACATGTGATTATGTGTAGTGAGTGGTTTCAAGCGCAAATGAAAATATTGTTGTTTATCTTGGTTTGTGTCCTTGAATTATTTCTCGTTGCAATTGTTTGCTTGTGCGAGTCTGAAAGCAAGTTACTTCCTTTTGTTGATGACCCGTACTCATTTTTTTTATTTCATTTTCATCAAAAGTGTACCAATTGTATACAGGTCGGGGCCTTACAATTAAAGATTTCAGAGTTCAGGTAATTTTTATTGCTTAAGATTGAGTCACTTACGACTGATTTCTTTCGGCCCAAACGTTGGTGATGTTTCTTTTGTTCATTGTTTGCTATTGACGCTACTTATGACTGATATCTTTCTCCTTAACATTTCTGATAAATATCTTCGGTTATCTCAGTGTCCCCTCCTGACATTCCGTGGACAGTGCAGAGTGTTTGTTGCTGTCTCTCCTCTCCATCCTGACATTTTAATAGTAACATGAGAATATATACTTTTTTCTTTTTTTTCTTTTCTTTTCTTGTTGTTGCTGTTGTTGTTGCTGTTGTTGTTGTTGTTGTTGTTTACCTCCTCAATCAGAATCCAAAGACTTGGTGGACAGAATATCATCGCACAGAGTGTGACTCAAGCCCAGAATCTGGAATTTCTATCCCTCTGTCTTGTCGCCTATGACTGAGGGCAGAGGATCGTGGGGATCCCTGACGGTCCACGTGTTTGAAAGACAGTTCTCTGACCCACTGCCATGAGACATGATGACAGTGTCTAGTAGTACTCTGAGTATCAATGCCACAACGTACGCTGTGTGACAGTTCTAATGTCAGTAGTGTCCAGTGTTACCTTCAATATCAAAGCCACAACGTGCTCTTTGAGACGATACTAAAGGTTTGTAATGTCAGGAATCAACTGGGTATCAACGCCACAACATACATTGAAAGTCAATACGACTAGTTTGCAGTGCTCAGTATAACCCTAAATATCAAAGCCACAACATACACTGTGGGACAATACTAAAGGTTTGTATTGTCCGGTATTATTCTGAATATCAAAGCCACAACATACACTTTGAGACAATACTAAAGGTTTGTATTGTCCAGTATTATTCTGAATATCAAAGCCACAACATACACTAGGACACAATACTAAATGTTGGTATTGTCCGGTATCATTCTGAGTATCAAAGCCACAACATACACTAGGAGACAATGCTAAAGGTTTGTAATGTCCGATATTATTCTGAATATCAAAGCCACAACATACACTGTGGGACAATACCAAAGGTTTGTAATGTCCGGTATCATTCTGAATATCAAAGGTCTAACAGACATTGTGAGACATTAATCACACAAACGCTTTGTTAACAGACTAACAACGTCGAGGACATAGTATGACATCAACATTATCTAATCAGATTGATCTTAAATAAACATTAGCGAACCGCCAAGATCATAGATCTAATCAGATTGACCAATATATTCTTCATTCTCCTCTTGGACAATGGCGGTCAATTGGAAACAAATCATGGTTTTCTCTCCTTCGATCTGACATACTTCTTTGTTTCCTTCTTTCTTTCCTTTTCTTTTGTTTATTTTCCTTGTTTAAACCGCCATTTACTATTTCAATTCTGAACTGACGTTTAACAGCAGATTTATTCATTCATTCGTACAGTCATTCATTCATTCATTCATCCATTCACTTTTTCATTCATTCATTTGTTCGTTCGTTCATTCACTCGTTCGTTCGTTCATTCATTCATTTGTTCGTTCATTCATTCATCCATTTACTCATTAATTAATTCATTTATCCATTCACATCTCTTACCCGTGATGTTGAACGTGTCTCTATGCCCCCCGTTCAATGACACAATCACTTTCCATCCTCTGCCCACAGTGCTTTGAACACCACACCAGTAAGGGTCCATCGTGAGGCACGTACAATAGTCTGTCAGTTTAGTTATTTCACTCCATACTTTCTTCTCGTAGTCGTGATGAAGCAGGCAAAAGGTGAAATCAGAAGTTCTGTTGATGAATTGGATGAGCTTGAACGGGAAAACTGGATCAGCGCAAGTTCCGGTGGACCGCACAGCAAAGGTCAGATTGACCTCTGCGTTAGCATCAGCCTTGCTGCTCAGGATGTCGAGGTCCACGCCTGCAACAGGCAAGATTAGACAGACCGTCTTCAGCGTACTGCTTAGTGTCGGCTGACCAGGACTACACAGAGAGTTCTAGTCCTAGTGCTCCTAGTCAGGCCGGTGTCTGAGGTCACTGTGAGATGGTCAGAGCAAGACAGACACTGCGCAGTGGGTCAGTGACTCCCAGCAAAAACTGAAATCTCTGATGACTAAGTTTAGACTGGGTGAATTGGATTGGAATGTACACCGTTTTAGTTATGTCTTGTATTAATTGAGATCTGATTTTTCGGTTATGCTAGATGTTAAAGAAGATGAGATACAGCTCGTTTTCTCTTGCCAAAGATTGAGCGAAAATGTTCTCGAGCGTAAATATTATCGAAATCCTTATTTATGAAAACTGCGATTACTGATGGCCTGCACTAAGCCTAATGATATACGTAGTTTTTCATTGTTTCTGTGTGTTGTCATATTCATTGTTATGGTATTCTTTGTGTATGGTATTATGAAGCGTTGTATATTGTACATGTACCTCTTCATTGAGAACTGAGACCTATGATAAAGCCTCTCTCTCTCTCTCTCTCTCTCTCTCTCTCTCTCTCTCTCTCTCTCTCTCTCTCTCTCTCTTCTTTTTTTCCCCTCCACCGCCTTTACTAGGTTTTTTTTTATGTCGTTATTTCTTCCTCTTTTTTTTCTTTTCTTTTTTTTTTTTTACTTTTCTTCTTTTATTTTTGGCTCTCTTTTTTGGTAAAGGCGGTCCTTTTTTTTTCTTTTTCTTACCTTCAACTCTCACGCACCATGCGAGTCTGTATGTTGTATTGCTATCAATAGACATTATTTTGCTGATTTTAATGTTTTGGGTTTTGTTACAGCGCGTCAGGGTTTATTTTTGTATTAGTATTTGGTGTTGTGACACTTTCACACTGTGTGTAACAAAAAGATACAAGGGTTATAAAAAAAGAAAAGATAAAAAAAAGAAGAAAGAAAGGCCTGGACATCTTCAGGGAACCTTCCTTGAAACGAAAGACGAAAATAAGTATGCAAGGATGATACCAGAAGTGCGCGAAGGAGAGAAGGGAGGAACAAAAAATAAAGAAGAGAGAGAGAGAGAGAGAGAGAGAGAGAGAGAGAGAGAGAGAGAGAGAGAGAGAGAGAGAGGTCTCTCTCTCTAAACAAAAATGACTTCCATTACTCACACGTTTGGTGGCAGAACCACACACTGTACGACATCAGCAGCAGAAGAAGCAAAAGGCGTCCAGAAAAATGCATGGCGAACAGTTCTACACACCACAAACATACCCCGTGATTGGAGAACAACACAACGCAGTCTGCACAAAAACACCATGAACGCCTTTCTACAGCGTACTGCTTAGCAGCATGGCGACGATCAACGTACACTCCGAACTGGTATAAAGACACAGCTACTCTATGTATAGACACACTGGGCATGCGGGAAGATTCTCTTGTATTGCTCAACAGAAGCTGAAACAACAGAAACATGGGAAAGTTGAATGTTGCCTTAAATATAGGCAGGAAGCAGAAGCTGAAACAACAGAAACATGGGAAAGTTGAATGTTGCCTTAAATAAAGGCGGGAAGTATCACACTTGTATTGTTCAACAGAAGCTGAAACAACAGAAACATGGGAAAGTTGAATGTTGCCTTAAATATAGGCAGGAAGTATCACAAGGATAATACTCTACCAACGTCTGGCCAACTTTTAAATGAATCACATATTTGTTTCACGGATATAATTACAGTGAACCTAATTTGTTCCTGCATAGACGTGTGATTGTAGTCTGGCTTAGTGAATGATCTATTGTAGGCTACTGGATCCACTGTCGATTAGATTTGCACTGTGCTCCAACAAGAGCGGTGACAATGCTGATGGTGAAGAAACAGTGATGGTAGCAGTAATAATGATGATAACGTGAGGAAGAGGGGAAGGATATGATGATGATGATAATTGTGATGATGATGATGATGATGATGATGATGATAATATGAGCATGAGGAGGACGATGACAATATGATGATGATGTAATAGTGATATGATGATGTTGATGATGATGATGATGATAATTGTGATGATGATAATGATGATGATGATGATATGAGCATGAGGAGGACGACGATAATAATGATGATGATGATGATGATGATGATGATGATGAGATGATGATATGAGCATGAGGAGGACGACGATAATATGATGATGATGTAATAGTGATATGATGATGTTTGATGATGGTGATATGAGAAGGAGGAGGAGGAGGATGAGAAGGAGAACGATTTCGACGGTTTGCTTCTTTCTCACAGTCGTGACAATCAACATCTTCATTATCATCATAATCATCAACATTGTCGTCGCAGTCCTCGTCCTGTAGGCTGTTTCCCCATCTTACACACTCATTATGTCGCTGATTTTTTTTTTATTTTCATACAATCCGAAAGAAAGTTATATTTTTAGCCCATCATTTCTCGCCCAAGAAGAAGAGGAAGAGGAGGAGGAGGAGGAGAAGGAGGAGGAGGAGGAGGAGGAGGGGCACTACTAACAGACCGACTCCATTTGTCATTATTATCAGTTAATCCAGATTTGAATGTCTCGGGCTTCACTTTGTATTAGTTAAGTTTTATATGACGTCTGTTTAGCAAATGAGGCATGCACAGAGTATGTAATGAATGTGGAGGTCTCTTAAAAGTATCAGAATAAAGCAGAATTCTTTCACTCCCATCCTTATTTTTATGTTCTTAGCTGGTGCAACTTCTAGGTTAATATGATCATGAAAGTGTGAGATGACGATGATGGTGTGTGCGTGGGGGGTGGGGGGGGGGGGGGCGCGTGCGTGCGTGTGTGTATGTGTGTCTATGTGAGGTGGGGAGTGTTTCTGGGACATTCTTATCTTATGTTTGTCCAAATGCTCCAAATTTTGGACGTCTCAGTCTTTGAAGAAATTTGAGAAAAACCCCTCTGATATTTCTCTTTCCAAAATTCATTTTAATTGCCTGAAAAATCGTTTGAAATTCGGTTTCTATTACGATTTTTTTCACAATAATTCCAAATTCTCGAATTAAGTAGCTCAGTACGAGTTGTAAGCGAACTGACTGTGGAGTTCACAGCTGTCAAGAGCTTTCTTGTTACACAGCGTCACAAATGGAAGATAAACTTAAATTTTGTATTCTGGGTGTTTGGGACTTCACATCTTAATTTTACAAGCATTGGGAAAAGAGTAGCAAAGCATTTTGCCACTATTCTTCTGCAGCTTGTTTTGCGCATTCGCTCTTAAGACCATTTTGTAATCTCATGTGCAGCGCCAATACACGCTTGCAAAAAAAAAACCACAAAAATCAATCTTTTGAAAGTGGCAACGTTAAATTTACAGCACACCGATTATTTGTCTAACTATACCGGCAAGCACACACACACACAACACACACACACACACACACACACACACACACACACCACACACTCGCACGCACGCACGCACGCGCACGCACGCACGCACCCTGCTCACACTGCATCCACCCAACACTCCACACCCCTGACCCTCTTTTGCCCCCCACATGCAAACACAGACAACGGATAACATTTGTAACACGAAAACAGAGATTGGAAAGGGGTTAGGCCGCACACAGAAAGAAAGAGCCATGTAGGAGCTTACCTTCACTAATTTCTCACGCGCGTGCAGGCACACACACACACACATACGCACGCACGCACACATACACACACACACGCGCGCGCACACACACACACACACACACGCGCGCGCGCGCGCGCACGGGCGTGCATGCACGCGCGCTTGCGTGCGCACCAAAATGTTCGCAAATAACTTCTTGAAATCTGCCATTTACTTGCGTGCGCACCAAAATGTTCGCAAATAACTTCTTGAAATCTGCCATTTACATAAAATCATAAAAAAATCTGCCATTTACATAAAATACATAAAAAGCTTGGCTGTGTCTGGAGTGGCACTGTCTTCATCTGTCCGTGGGCAGGGGTGGTTGGGTCTGTGGGGTGTGCTCGGCAGCTGGAGGGTTTTTCGCCGGTGGGCTCTGCAGTCATGAAATACGGGTGGTACACCCATGGGGATGCTACTTTAAGGCTGTTAAGAGCTGCATCCTGTAGTCTGATTTACCTCTGTTCAGGAGCAGTTATGTCCCTTGATATCTTAATGGAGTGTCCTGCGCGTGCCTGTACCCATCGTCAACACAGCGCAGGCCTCCAAGGGTGGTACAGGACTGCTCTAAAGGCAGGTGAAGACAGTGCTTCTCTGGGTCCTCCCCAGCACCTTCGGGTGTTTCTTTTCTTCTTTGCCTAAACTAGGCTGACCCTGGAGAAAGGTCCAGTGACGGTGAGGAAAGACCCACTGACCACAGGGAAAGTCCTGTTGACAGTGGGAAAGACTACAACTTTGGATTCTCTCTTGCGGGCACATAAGACCGTATGGCGAAAGCTTGGCTGTGTCTGGAGTGGCACTGTCTTCATCTGTCCGTGGGCAGGGGTGGTTGGGTCTGTGGGGTGTGCTCGGCAGCTGGAGGGTTTTTCGCCGGTGGGCTCTGCAGTCATGAAATACGGGCTGGTACACCCATGGGGATGCTACTTTAAGGCTGTTAAGAGCTGCATCCTGTAGTCTGATTTACCTCTGTTCAGGAGCAGTTATGTCCCTTGATATCTTAATGGAGTGTCCTGCGCGTGCCTGTACCCATCGTCAACACAGCGCAGGCCTCCAAGGGTGGTACAGGACTGCTCTAAAGGCAGGTGAAGACAGTGTTTCTCTGGGTCCTCCCCAGCACCTTCGGGTGTTTCTTTTCTTCTTCTTGAAATCTGCCATTTACATAAAATCGCAAGGCAAACAATCGCTGTATTGTGGGTGGAAGGCAGTCTGTCTGGACAATGAAGCTCACTGATGACAGAACAAGGGTGATTGGGAAGGGGTTAGGTGGCACACACACACACACACACACACACACAGAGAATGTAGGAACTTTACCGTCACAAACTTCTCACATGCGCACACGTGGTGTAATCACAGAAAATTTGACATGTTCTTAGAAAATCTTGTCTAATAAAATGAGTTCACGGAACGCGGTCAGCTTTCTCTTCTTTTTCTGTGAAGTTCGTGGCTCACACACACCTCAAATATACACACACACTCTCCACATAAACAATCTGGGATCTCGTGATCCCCACGACTTGCCTCAAGGTAGCATTATGTTCTCTGTCTGTCTGGGGAGGGGAGACCCGAGATTTGGGAAGGGGAGGGGAGGTGGGATCGACGGTGGGGGAGAGGGGGAAGTGGTGGCAAAACACGCCTAACAAACCAAACTCTCACGCCTACTGTCACGCTTCTTGGCTTTCCTCATGCCTTCCTCGTGGACCCTTTCTTTTCGCTATAAGCCTGGCCTTACTGGGACCAGCCAACTGGTGGGACGATTTGTAACAAATTCTACATACAACTCTATGATGCCGCCTCTGTAAGCCTGGCCTTACTGGGGACCAGCCAACTGGTGGGACGATTTGTCACAAATTCTACATACAACTCTATGATGCCGCCTCTATAAGCCTGGCCTTACTGGGGACCAGCCAACTGGTGGGACGATTTGTAACAAATTCTACATACAACTCTATGATGCCGCCTCTGTAAGCCTGGCCTTACTGGGGACCAGCCAACTGGTGGGACGATTTGTCACAAATTCTACATACAACTCTATGATGCCGCCTCTATAAGCCTGGCCTTACTGGGGACCAGCCAACTGGTGGGACGATTTGTAACAATTTCTACATACAACTCTATGATGCCGCCTCTGTAAGCCTGGCCTTACTGGGGACCAGCCAACTGGTGGGACGATTTGTAACAATTTCTACATACAACTCTATGATGCCGCCTCTGTAAGCCTGGCCTTACTGGGGACCAGCCAACTGGTGGGACGATTTGTAACAAATTCTACATACAACTCTATGATGCCGCCTCTGTAAGCCTGGCCTTACTGGGGACCAGCCAACTGGTGGGACGATTTGTAACACATTCTACATACAACTCTATGATGCCGCCTCTGTAAGCCTGGCCTTACTGGGGACCAGCCAACTGGTGGGACGATTTGTAACAAATTCTACATACAACTCTATGATGCCGCCTCTGTAAGCCTGGCCTTACTGGGGACCAGCCAACTGGTGGGACGATTTGTAACACATTCTACATACAACTCTATGATGCCGCCTCTGTAAGCCTGGCCTTACTGGGGACCAGCCAACTGGTGGGACGATTTGTAACACATTCTACATACAACTCTATGATGCCGCCTCTGTAAGCCTGGCCTTACTGGGGACCAGCCAACTGGTGGGACGATTTGTAACAAATTCTACATACAACTCTATGATGCCGCCTCTGTAAGCCTGGCCTTACTGGGGACCAGCCAACTGGTGGGACGATTTGTAACAAATTCTACATACAACTCTATGATGCCGCCTCTGTAAGCCTGGCCTTACTGGGGACCAGCCAACTGGTGGGACGATTTGTAACAAATTCTACATACAACTCTATGATGCCGCCTCTGTAAGCCTGGCCTTACTGGGGACCAGCCAACTGGTGGGACGATTTGTAACAAATTCTACATACAACTCTATGATGCCGCCTCTGTAAGCCTGGCCTTACTGGGACCAGCCAACTGGTGGGACGATTTGTAACAAATTCTACATACAACTCTATGATGCCGCCTCTGTAAGCCTGGCCTTACTGGGGACCAGCCAACTGGTGGGACGATTTGTAACAAATTCTACATACAACTCTATGATGCCGCCTCTGTAAGCCTGGCCTTACTGGGGACCAGCCAACTGGTGGGACAATTTGTAACAAATTCTACATACAACTCTATGATGCCGCCTCTGTTTGTCTGTCTCCCCCCCCCCCCCCCCCCCCCCCACACCCCCCTCTCTCTCTCTCTTTGGGAAAACCTGAAAGAAAAGAAAATTAAATGAGTATTAAGTCTTTTGTTTCATTTATGTTGTTCTCTTTGCATAAGCAGCACATTATCAGTGTGAGTGCCAGTACACCACACATTAGAACATTAACAAACCCAGACATTTTGTATCAAATGTTAAAACACTAAAATCAGCAAGACTGTGTCCATTTGTGGGAGAACATACAGACTATGCATATTGTGTAAGGGACTGGTTGGAGGGAAAAAAATCTGGGTGCTGATAAAGCTGAGCAGCTGTGCTGTTAGCGTAGCTACGAATAGGGTTAGTGGTGGTGGTGGTGGTGGTGGTGTGTGTGTGTGTGTGTGTGTGTGTGTGTGTGTGGGAGGGGGGGGGGCACTACTAAAGTTACGAACAAAATCTCTCTACGTAATCGTCATGAAACATATTTTTTGTGTTACGAACCTTTTTAGGTTACGAACTAGTTCGTATCTGCAAAGAAGGTGTCATAAACCTGAGCCCTGGAGTTCAGCTACGGGCCCACTTTCTGCCAAACTGTAAACAATTCTGACAGCGACAGCCCAGTAGCTGATACACTGGGTTTTCCCTGGCTCAGTTACTTTCCTTTTCTTGGTGGAATGTCACCAAAATACATTTATCTCCAGATAAGTGGTAGCTTACTTTTCCAAATCACTGGTGTTTTCTGACAGCCAGAATCCCTTCGTTCAAGATACGGGGTTCTGGCAGTCACTGTGTGTGAAAAGTGCTGCTCATACAAACTGGGCAGAACAAAGCATGTTGAGTTAATGGGTTTTAGGGGGAAAGCTGCTTCTACATTTGGAGATACTGGGTTTTGATTTTATCAATAACTGATCAAAAATCAATGCCATCACCCGAAAAGTTTACCGGGTGAAAGATCACACTGGAAAAGATAGTGTAGTGTAAAAAAATGAAAAATCGACAAAAATGCGAGATACTGGGTTCTGGCAGTCAAGCCTCGATATATTTTTTTCCCTAGTTCTATTTATCATAGAAATGAGGTCATTAACATCATTTAGATCGGAGAGTCTGAATTTCGTTGAAGGACGATTTAGCCCCAAACTCCGACAATGACAAAGAGTGAAACGAAGAAAGCGACTGTTCAAGAGAGGTTGACACCGTCAGTCATTTCGTATAGTCGCAAGCTGGATCCTAGGCATGCGATCTACAAAACGAAAGCTTACAAACATGACTATGTGCGTTTTGGATTGTACGGGTTTGTCTCATATTTTGGGTAAAATCAAGAAATATTCAAGGTTTAACCAGCGGAGAATTAAAAATGGCACCAACGTTCTGTGTGCAAAATATCAGTTTAGAGAAAAATGGGATTTCTGATCCAGTATAGTTATTACGAGTAAAATTCATTCATTTTTGTGTCTTCAGTGATGTAGGCCTATGCATACTAATTACATAGGTCCTGACGCATTCACATTTTGAAGTTAACTCAGTATCATGAAGATTCATCAATCAAGGGAGGTAAGGGCAAAACCAGAACATAGGACAGGACAATGCTAATACCTTTGTTCCGGTCCCCCAAAACAAGCAAACACAAATTTCAGTGTTGTTGGTTTGGTATTATGAACACTTTATCATGATAATCTTAAACTGCAAAACACTATGAAAATTGTTTCTTTTTTAACAGTGGTCTTTACTTCACCCCCCTCCCCCTCGTCCTTTCCCTGTCTCCCAATACCCACCTCTCCCTCGTCCTTTCCCTGTCTCCCAATACCCACCTCCCCCTCGTCCTTCCTGTTCATCCCACCCCTGTCCTTCCCGTCTCCAATACACCCCCTCCCCCTCGTCCTTTCCCTGTCTCCCAATACCCACCTCCCCCTGTCCTTTCCCTGTCTCCCAATACCCACCTCTCCCTCGTCCTTTCCCTGTCTCCCAATACCCACCTCTCCCTCGTCCTTCCCTGTCTCCAATATCCACCTCCCCGTCCTTTCCCTGTCTCCCAATACCCACCTCTCCCTCGTCCTTTCCCTGTCTCCCAATACCCACCTCTCCCTCGTCCTTTCCCTGTCTCCCAATACCACCTCCCCTCGTCCTTTCCCTGTCTCCCATACCCACCTCTCCCTCGTCCTTTCCCTGTCTCCCAATACCCACCTCCCCCTCGTCCTTTCCCTGTCTCCCAATACCCACCTCTCCCTCGTCCTTTCCCTCTCGCCCTTTCCAATACCCCAATCCACCCTCCGTCCTTTCCCTGTCTCCCAATACCCACCTCTCCCTCGTCCTTTCCCTGTCTCCCAATACCCACCTCTCCCTCGTCCTTTCCCTGTCTCCCAATACCCACCTCTCCCTCGTCCTTTCCCTGTCTCCCAATACCACCTCCCTCGTCCTTTCCCTGTCTCCCAATACCACCTCCCCCTCGTCCTTTCCCTGTCTCCCAATACCCACTCCCCTCGTCCTTTCCCTGTCTCCCAATATCCACCTCCCCTCGTCCTTTCCCTGTCTCCCAATACCACCTCTCCCTCGTCCTTTCCCTGTCTCCCAATACCCACCTCCCCTCGTCCTTTCCCTGTCTCCCAATACCCACCTCCCCCTCGTCCTTTCCCTGTCTCCCAATACCCACCTCCCCTCGTCCTTTCCCTGTCTCCCAATACCCACCTCCCCTCGTCCTTTCCCTGTCTCCCAATACCCACCTCCCCCTCGTCCTTTCACTGTCTCCCAATACCCACCTCCCCCTCGTCCTTTCCTGTCTCCCAATACCCACCTCCCCTCGTCCTTTCCCTGTCTCCCAATACCCACCTCTCCCTCGTCCTTTCCTGTCTCCCAATACCCACCTCTCCCTCGTCCTTTCCCTGTCTCCCAATACCCACCTCTCCCTCGTCCTTTCACTGTCTCCCAATACCCACCTCCCCTCGTCCTTTCACTGTCTCCCA
The DNA here is from genome assembly GCA_033310375.1 of Conus canariensis. Classification (NCBI taxonomy): domain Eukaryota; kingdom Metazoa; phylum Mollusca; class Gastropoda; order Neogastropoda; family Conidae; genus Conus; species Conus canariensis. Next base: position 11,525,223 of record CM065748.1, read on the forward strand.
ATACCCACCTCTCTTCCCTCAGTCCTTTCCTTCGTCTCCCAATACCCACCTCCCCCTCGTCCTTTCACTGTCTCCCAATACCCACCTCCCCTCGTCCTTTCCCTGTCTCTCCAATACCCACCTCCCCCTCGTCCTTTCCCTGTCTCCCAATACCCACCTCCCCCTCGTCCTTTCACTGTCTCCCAATACCCACCTCCCCCTCGTCCTTTCCCTGTCTCCCAATACCCACCTCCCCCTCGTCCTTTCCCTGTCTCCCAATACCCACCTCTCCCTCGTCCTTTCCCTGTCTCTCAGTCGCTAACAAGCTCGACCCATGGGGCGATGACTGTTCAATGAAACGTTTCCCGTTTACACTTTGAAGCCAGCAGTGTGTGTGCGTGTGTGTGTGTGTTTTGTGTGTGTGTTGAGTGTGTGCGTGTGTGTGTGTGTGGTGTGTGTGTGTGAGAGAAAGCGAGAGAGAGAGAGAGAGAGAGAGAGAGAGTGTGTGCATGCATGCGTGCGTGTGTGCGTATGTGTGTTTTTCGCTTGTACATTGTGTGTGTGTGTGTGTGTGTATGTGCTAGCGCGCGCACACACACACACATGCGCGCATGACATACTCAGTAGAGGACAGTCTCCTCAAGGATAAACCCATGTGGCATAAGGTGGACATGCAGTCAACTGCCCTGTTAGAGGTCAGGTCATGCAAACCGGGTGCTATGGAACACAGCATCACCGTCATCATCATCATTCTCACTGCTCATCGTCATCATCATCGTTCTCACTGCTCATCGTCATCATCATCATCATCATCGTTCTCACTGCTCATCATCATCATCATCATCGTTCTCACTGCTCATAGTCAAATTCTTCCACTGCTTATTCGTGTTCTCACAGAACTCCTTGGGGAAGTCCTGAAGGTATCACACTGATGAACACCGGGTGTCACACTGATGAACACCGGGTGTCACACTGATGAACACCGGGTATCACACTGATGAACACCGGGTGTCACACTGATGAACACCAGGCATCACACTGATGAACACCGGGCGTCACACTGATGAACACCAGGCATCACACTGATGAACACCAGGCGTCACACTGATGAACACAAGGCGTCACACTGATGAACACCGGGTGTCACACTGATGAACACCAGGTGCCACACTGATGAACACCAGGTGCCACACTGATGAACACCGGGTGTCACACTGATGAACACCGGGTGCCACACTGATGAACACCGGGCGTCACACTGATGAACACCGGGCGTCACACTGATGAACACCAGGTGCCACACTGATGAACACCGGGTGCCACACTGATGAACACCAGGTATCACACTGATGAACACCAGGCATCACACTGATGAACACCGCGTGCCACACTGATGAACACCAGGCATCACACTGATGAACACCGGGTGCCACACTGATAAACACCAGGGATCACACTGATGAACACCAGATGCCACACTGATGAACACCAGGCATCACACTGATGAACACCGGGCGTCACACTGATGAACACCAGGTATCACACTGATGAACACCAGGTGCCACACTGATGAACGCCGGGTGCCACACTGATGAACACCGGGCGCCACACTGATGGACACCAGGTATCACACTAATGAACACCAGGTGCCACACTGATGAACACCAGGCGTCACACTGATGAACACCAGGTATCACACTGATGAACACCAGGTGCCACACTGATGAACACCAGGCGTCACACTGATGAACACCAGGTATCACACTGATGAACACCAGGTGCCACACTGATGAACACCAGGCGTCACACTGATGAACACCAGGTATCACACTGATGAACACCAGGTGCCACACTGATGAACACCAGGCGTCACACTGATGAACACCAGGTATCACACTGATGAACACCAGGTGCCACACTGATGAACACCAGGCATCACACTGATGAACACCAGGCATCACACTGATGAACACCGGGTGCCACACTGATGAAACACCGGGTATCACACTGATGAACACCAGGTGCCACACTGATGAACACCAGGTGCCACACTGATGAACACCAGGTGCCACACTGATGAACACCGGGTGCCACACTGACGAACACCGGGTGTCACACTGATGAACACCGGGCGTCACACTGATGAACACAAGGCATCACACTGATGAACACCGGGTGCCACACTGATGAACACCGGGTGTCACACTGATGAACACCAGGTGCCACCCTGATGAACACTGGGTGCCACCCTGATGAACACCGGGTGGGTGCCACACTGATGAACAACGGGTGCCACACTGATGAACACCGGGCGGGTGCCACACTGATGAACACCGGGTGCCACACTGATGAACACCGGGCGGGTGCCACACTGATGAACACCGGGCAGGTGCCACACTGATGAACACCGGGTGCCACACTGATGAACACCGGGTGCCACACTGATGAACACCGGGTGCCACACTGATGAACACCGGGCGGGTGCCACACTGATGAACACCAGGCGGCTGCCACACTGATGAACACCGGGTGCCACACTGATGAACACCAGGTGCCTCACTGATGAACACCGGGCGGGTGCCACACTGATGAACACCAGATGCCTCCAGTTCAAATGGCTGGATGCCAAGTTCAAGGTCTCTACAGACGTTCTCCCTGTGCACACTGCCATGTTGTCGGGCCATCTTTCTTTTTTTTTTCAATCTTATTTTCCCCACCATCTCCCTCCTTCAACAGTTCCCTGGAGGACTGATTATCACAGGGTTCATACTTCAGCAGTTCCCTGGTGGACTGATTATCACAGGGTTCATACTTCAGCAGTTCCCTGGTGGACTGATTATCACAGGGTTCATACTTCAGCAGTTCCCTGGAGGACTGATTATCACAGGGTTCATACTTCAGCAGTTCCCTGGTGGACCGATTATCACAGGGTTCATACTTCAACAGTTCCCTGGTGGACTGATTATCACAGGGTTCATACTTCAACAGTTCCCTGGTGGACTGATTATCACAGGGTTCATACTTCAGCAGTTCCCTGGTGGACTGATTATCACAGGGTTCATACTTCAGCAGTTCCCTGGTGGACTGATTATCACAGGGTTCATACTTCAGCAGTTCCCTGGTGGACTGATTATCACAGGGTTCATACTTCAGCAGTTCCCTGGTGGACTGATTATCACAGGGTTCATACTTCAGCAGTTCCCTGGTGGACTGATTATCACAGAGTTCATACTCCAGCAGTTCCCTGGAGGACTGATTATCACAGGGTTCATACTTCAACAGTTCCCTGGTGGACTGATTATCACAGGGTTCATACTTCAACAGTTCCCTGGTGGACTGATTATCACAGGGTTCATACTTCAGCAGTTCCCTGGAGGACGGATTATCACAGGGTTCATACCTCAACAGTTTCCTGGAGGGTGGTTTATCACAGGGTTCATACTTCAACAGTTCCCTGGAGGATGGTTTATCACAGGGTTCATACAGTTCCTAGGAGGACTGTTTATCACAGGGTTCATACAGATTTCCTGACAAAAAAATTTGAGGACTTTTTAAGGATTTTCCACTTTTTTAAAAATTCAAGGACTTATTTCAAGGATAATCTTAAGAAAAATAATTATGAAATACTTGCAACAGTTAAATTATCCACCGTCTAGGACCTTTTGCGTATGCGGCAAAAAGTCTTGTTTTTGTCTCCACCTGGGTCTGCCTGCAACCATTCTTTGTACTATTCTTTTAAAAGCCAAACGATGTTAAACGGACACTTCCCTGTCATGTTGGCTTCTCAATGTCAAGACGGTGGATCATTCTATCACGTACTAAGGCTTCATGAAGGCCGGTAGCTCTGGTGTTTTGACCTGTAGCAGACGACTTATTGGCAAGATCGTTGGTCAACCTCGACTCCGACTTTCTTATACTTTTTTTTAAAGATTCAATTTCAGTTTTTTTTCCCCAACAGACTCATGATTTTGCACAGACTTTATTCCAAAACATTGGCAGTGACTGAATTTAAGCTTTTTTCCCGACCTATGAGCAACAGCCTGATTTTTAAGGACTTTCAAGGCCTTCAAAAGAGGGCCCCCAAAATTAAAGACTTTTAAGGACTTACAAACCCTGGGTAAGCTAGGCCACTGGATCTCATTACAGTGTCAGAATAACGTAGTTTTCTTTTCTTGTGATCGTAGGACTAAGGGAACAAAAGTAAAACCTGATAAGTCTTTCCTGTCCTGCTCTGGGTGCGACTGTGTGGGGACTGAGGGGTATGGGAGTCATGGACAGAAAGAGACACACCCAAAGGTGCCAGTGCGACCCAGAGAAGTACTGTCATCAACTGCCGAATCAACCAGCCGGCAGCAATCCTGCACCAACCTTGGAAACCTGCTAAGACAGAGAGAGAAAACGAAAAAGAGAGAGTCCGGGGGGTGGGGGGGGGGGAGGGGGAGGATAAAGGGGAAAAGAAAATTGTTGAAGCCCCTTCTGAAGGAGATAATAAAGCCATATAGCACTGAAATTGAGCATTTAAATCCTCAAAATTGCACTGCTTTGAAAGGTTTTGTACAACTTCAAGCAAACATTTTCCCATACTACTTTGTTTTCATTTGTCAAAAGCAGAGATATTTAAAATAGGAATGATTACTAAAAAAAAAACAAAAGCAGTTTAGAAGACTCTCAAACCAGACGGTTAAACAAAACACATAAGCAAACACTCTTCATCTTCTTTCGGATTTTTGCATAATGGACATAACATTTTGATTAAGCTTTGTATGAAGACACCTCTGTACAATACCCGACAGTAAGTTGAGCAACTCCTTTTTTTTGTTTTGAGATCTTTAAACATCTGTTATTGCCAAGACAGATGTGCTCCACAATTTCTGGATGTTAATATATCTAAAAATTCTGTAGGTGGGATATCTATCAATCCCTGGTGTGTGTGACGAGATGAGTATGTGTTAAGTGGGTCCTCTAGGGGAAGGACTGGGGATAATTTCTCAATGGGAAATTACCTTAACATTTCACCTACACACTCTCTCTTACTAGTGGTGGAAGGAGCAACTTTCCGGTACTAGTCATCGAAGAAATTTTTATTTGTTTCCGGGACTGTGTAAAATACTTAATAGTGGCTCTGAGATAGTTTTCCTTAGGCTTGTACTATTATAAGTACTTGTAGCTCCGAGAGACAGAATTGAAGAGAGAAGTTCAAACATTCAACATTTGATTGAACAACAAAGAACTGCCACAAGTTAAGTGCACTTTCACACATCAACTTTTATTGTTTACACATAGGTAAGTATTAACGGGTCAATTCCATAGGCTAGGGTTTAATTCTCATTGGACTACCACAATGAGGGGCCCTTCCTCACTCCTACTTTACTCGCTTGCACTCAGTGCAGCAAGTTTTAAGTTGGCATATAGGGGGGGGGGGGGTTCAGTCTAAGTTACACTGAATGTATATGGTTATTATACATCCACTTCGCTTGCAAATCACCCGGTGACTGTAGCCAGAGTGGTACTCATAGACTGGTTCTCCCTATGTCATCATAAAGTGAGGGCAAGGGTCTGATGGGTTTGAGTCCAGGTGGTAAGCTAACTTAGCTTTGCTTCGGAGAGGGTAGTTGATCTCTCCTGTGGTTGGTGACTGCCCCACTGGTGTAGATTGGATGTCTGGTGTCGCCCTGGTGTTGGGCGAAGTCCCAGCTTCTGGTTCAGCTGCAATGTGTAGCGTGTCCAGAATAGGGTGACCAGGATCGCGTGTCCAGGAATCGTGTCCAGGATGGGTGACCAGGATCCCAGTTCTGCGATAAAGAGAACTTGGTCTGTAGGTGAGACTCTGATGGCTGGTTTGTCGAGTGCACACATTTACCCCATTTCGCTTTCAGCACAGGTGTGAGACTCGGCCAGCAAAGTATTCTCTATGGTAGAGTTTCTGCTATAACTATTAATCTCCACTTTTGTTTAAAGACTTAAGTTAAGCTTACAAAAGGGTAGGAGACAGTAATACTATGTTACATAGTTTCAGTCAAACAACTCTTCTATGTTTCTTATGAATTAAATCACACTGACTTGGACTACACTGAGTCCAAGTACACATGTGGTGTAGACTTAAAGTCATACACTACAAATCATTCCAACAATCACCAGTATTTATAAATCAAGGTAGCAGTTCTTAACCTAGCACAGGCATACTGTTTTCCTTACCAAAACAAATCAATGAATTATTTTCTTAATAGACAGAATTGCCTGCTGGCAAAATTCAGTGTAAACACAAAGAACAGTGATCAGATAGTAAACAAAGAATCATAACCACTGGGAGAGAGCTTTTGCCATATGATGGCAAGCCAACTCCTGCACAGAATAATCATTCATCAGTTTGATACATGTTGCTAAGCATTTGTACAAATCTACAATGTTAACACACACAGCATACATAAAATCCATACATAGTTTCAAAAATGTAAAACAGAATTCCAACTCACTTTTCCTGGGAATGAACAGTGAATGACTGGAGATCAACGAGGTTACCGGGATTGTCCCACGCCTTCTCTAGTTGTCTCTTTCGTCTTCCTCTGGTCTGGTCGACAGGTAGTCTTGAGGGGTCAGTGAAGGTGAGCCCTGTGTGTCTGGTATATATGCATCCTAGTTGCCGGATTCGATTTTGACAACCTGTCACTCACACATCAGGGGTGAGAGGGGGAGGGATCTAGTCTTATCACTAGTTGCCTCGGGAACCGTTTGATCCTACTCGGCATAGCTCACGGACTTCCGCGGCCAGTTTAATTTATGCGTCCGTATGGATACATACTATCACGGAACGATCCACCGGTGACACAAGTCACCAGTTCAGCCAGCGCAGGACTGTAGAAAAGGGGGGTGGGTGGTGGTGCTGGCGGTGTGCCGAGCGGCAACATGCCTTTGTTTCACGGGGTGAGAGGGGGGGGGGGGGGGGGGTGCGAGACGGGCCATTGCCACAATGAAATTGAAATTTTACTGTGTCGTAGCTGCTCGGAGTGGGGAAGGAGAGTTGAGAAAGGGGGGGGGGGGGGGTTGGGGTGCGTGGTGGTGGGGAAGAGCACGGCAGAGGTGTCGCGCCTTTCCCATGACGCAATCTTTTTCTTCGTCATAGATCCTGTCAGCCGGGCGATTCGCGCCGTCCTAAACAAGAGAAAGGGGGGGAGGGGTTTGAGAGAGGGGAGTGGGTATAGATTTGAAAATCTTTTTTTTTTTTGGTTTGGGGTTTTAGTGGGACCGATCGGATGGTTTTGTCAAGCGTTTCGTCACAGTGTGTTCCTAAAGATCCCGCTATTCAACCTTTGACAACATTCTTTTCAGAAAACATCAACGTTTTGAACATCTTGACTGGTCCAGATAAATCCGTATACTTTTCACACACACACACACATGCACACACGCACAGTACAGGCTGGGGCAGACAAGGATACAAAGAGAGATCAGATTCAGATACTTTATATAATATGCAACAAGGAGACAAAAAGAGATGAGATTCAGATACTTTATATAATATGCAACAAGGAGACAAATAGATTAGAGTCACATACTTTATTTATATAATATGCAACAAGGATACAAAGAGAGATCAGATTCAGATACTTTATTTATATAATATGCGACAAGGAGACAAAAAGATTAGAGTCGCATACTTTATTTATACAATACGCAACAAGGAGACAAAGAGAGATTAGATTCAGATACTTCATTTATATTGTATGTGACAAGGAGACAAAGAGAGATTTAGATTCACATACCTTATTTATACAGTATGTAACAAGGAGACAAAGAGAGATTAGATTCAGATACTTCATTTATATTGTATGTGACAAGGAGACAAAGAGAGATTTAGATTCACATACCTTATTTATACAGTATGCAACAAGGAGACAAAGAGAGATTAGATTCAGATACTTCATTTATATTGTATGTGACAAGGAGACAAAGAGAGATTTAGATTCAGATACTTTATTTATATAGTATGTAACAAGGAGACAAAGAGAGATTTAGATTCAGATGGATGAAAACAGTGGTGCCCTCTGAAGAGGGGTGTACTTAGGCTGGATCCCTGATCAAGTAATTACCGCAAAAACGGGAATGCTGAATTTTCAAATGAGAGATGCTCTCTCATGCTGGATCCCTGATCAAGTAATTACCGCAAGAACGGGAATGCTGAATTTTCAAATGAGAGATGTTCCATCATGCTGGATCCTCGATCAAGTAATTACCGCAAGAATGCGAATGCTGAATTCTCAAATAAAAAGACCAGCTCAGTTATATTCAGGAGGTGCATCCTTGTCTGTTCCTCTGACAATGAGTTCTGTCTTCATCACTCCCATCTCCCATCCTCATGGAATCATCCCCATTGATTTTTTCCCCTTCATTTCTCTGGACTACCTGGTGTGGAAAGAGTTCCACCCCTTCATTTCTCTGGACTACCTGGTGTGGAAAGAGTTCCACCCCTTCATTTCTCTGGACTACCTGGTGTGGAAAGAGTTCCACCCCTTCATTTCTCTGGACTACCCGGTGTGGAAAGAGTTCCACCCCTTCATTTCTCTGGACTACCCGATGTGGAAAGAGTTCCACCCCTTCATCCCTCTGGACTACCTGGTGTGGAAAGAGTTCCACCCCTTCATTTCTCTGGACTACCGGGTGTGGAAAGAGTTCAACCCCTTCATCCCTCTCGACTACCTGGTGAAGAAAGAGTTCAACCTTCTTATTCCTCAGTTTCAAACATTCCTAATCTTAAAGTCAACTGGCACAAACTATACAGGGTACCTTTAACGAGAAATACATTTGTACGAGTTCCAACCGAAGTCTTACTGACATCTGATTTTCAACTTTCAGCATCACTACATGATATAGTCAAAAAGAAAGCCAGCAAACATGTGTGCAGGTCAGCAGCAGGTCAGCATTCACACACTCGTCTTGTTCATTCCTCTCCTTCTGGTGTCACAGGTTCCCTGCACACACAAATCACAAAATACTGAATCACATGCCCAAGGATGTGCATGTGTGTGTGTGTGTGTGTGTGTGTGTGTGTGTGTGTTGTGTGTGTGTGTGTGTGCATGCGTGTGCTGCAACTTGTCATTATGTGCTATGACGTCTTTCGCGAAAGTTCCTCCTCTCTTGTCCCCCTTTTAAATTGTAACACAGATATTCACACAACTTACGGTCGGTTGTTGTGACGCTTGTAGACGATGATAGCCTTGATGATGATGATGATGATGACGATCACGACCACAACGCTCACGATGCTCACGATCAATGTTGTATGTGGCTTTTGTCCCGCACCTTCAAAACATGTCATGCTTGAAATCTTAAAATTCAAATACCTTTTCACCACAATTGACATTTAAACAAACTTAAAATTAATCTTAAGAAATAAATGTATGGATATTCCAACTGTACTGAGGTTTTTTAACCAATGTCAGCCACCACAGAGGAGTGGCAATATGACTGGGATGTGAGCTGAGGGGTTAAAGGGTTGAACCTCACAGGTGGCGTGCACTGTGGACATTTCCATCCCAGCCAGCTCCTAGCCCTGGCTGTTGAGTGTGCTGTGGACTGCAGCTGGAAGACTGACACCACACACTGATGTTTCCTTCACTTCATGGGTGTGTGGGACATAGCTGTTTGAACTGGTCAGTTAACACCACACCTGAAGTTTCCTTCATTTCATGGGTGTGTGGGACATAGCCGTTTGAACTGGTCAGTTAACACAACACCTGAAGTTTCCTTCATTCCATGGGTGTGTGGGACATAGCTGTTTGAACTGGTCAGTTAACACCACACACTGATGTTTCCTTCACTTCATGGGTGTGTGGGACATTGCTGTTTGAACTGGTCAGGTAACACCACACAGTGATGTTTCCTTCACTTCATGGGTGTGTGGGACATTGCTGTTTGAACTGGTCAGTTAACACCACACACTGACGTTTCCTTCACTTCATAGATGTGTGGGACATTGCTGTTTGAACTGGTCAGTTAACACCACACACTGACGTTCCTTCACTTCATAGATGTGTGGGACATTGCTGTTTGAACTGGTCAGGTAACACCACACACTGATGTTTCCTTCACTTCATGGGTTGTGGGACATTGCTGTTTGAACTGGTCAGTTAACACCACACACTGACGTTTCCTTCACTTCACAGATGTGTGGGACATTGCTGTTTGAACTGGTCAGGTAACACCACACACTGATGTTTCCTTCACTTCATGGGTGTGTGGGACATTGCTGTTTGAACTGGTCAGTTAACACCACACAGTGATGTTTCCTTCACTTCATAGATGTGTGGGACATTGCTGTTTGAACTGGCCAGGTAACACCACACAGTGATGTTTCCTTCACTTCATAGATGTGTGGGACATAGCTGTTTGAACTGGCCAGGTAACACCACACAGTGATGTTTCCTTCACTTCATGGGTGTGTGGGACATTGCTGTTTGAACTGGTCAGTTAACACCACACAGTGATGTTTCCTTCACTTCATAGATGTGTGGGACATTGCTGTTTGAACTGGCCAGGTAACACCACACAGTGATGTTTCCTTCACTTCATGGATGTGTGGGACATTGCTGTTTGAACTGGTCAGTTAACACCACACACTGACGTTTCCTTCACTTCACAGATGTGTGGGACATAGCTGTTTGAACTGGTCAGGTAACACCACACAGTGATGTTTCCTTCACTTCATGGGTGTGTGGGACATTGCTGTTTGAACTGGTCAGTTAACACCACAAAGTGATGTTTCCTTCACTTCATAGATGTGTGGGACATTGCTGTTTGAACTGGCCAGGTAACACCACACAGTGATGTTTCCTTCACTTCATAGATGTGTGGGACATAGCTGTTTGAACTGGCCAGGTAACACCACACAGTGATGTTTCCTTCACTTCATGGGTGTGTGGGACATTGCTGTTTGAACTGGTCAGTTAACACCACACAGTGATGTTTCCTTCACTTCATAGATGTGTGGGACATTGCTGTTTGAACTGGCCAGGTAACACCACACAGTGATGTTTCCTTCACTTCATGGATGTGTGGGACATTGCTGTTTGAACTGGCCAGGTAACACCACACAGTGATGTTTCCTTCACTTCATAGATGTGTGGGACATTGCTGTTTGAACTGGCCAGGTAACACCACACATTAAAGTTTCCTTCACTTCATGGATGTGTCTCTGACAATGTTCTTCACACTGCATGACTGAAAACTCGCTTCTTTTCCCTTTATGATTGTATCAGACATGGTTGTGTAAACTGGACCATTAACACCAAAAATTGAAGTGTCATTCACTTCATGGATGTGTCTGACCTGGTTGTGTAAACTGGAGGACTAACACCACACACTGAAGTCTCATCCACTGTAGGGATGTGTCTCTGACAGAGTTGCTCAAACTGCATGACCATCAATGCAGGTGTTTGTGTCATTTGCACCATGCCAACACAGGCTTAAACGTGAGCGTAAAGTACAACTCTGTCACGCCAACTTGCACCATGTCAACACTGACTTAAAGTACAACTCTGTCACGCCAACTTGCACCATGTCAACACTAACTGAAACAAAGGCGTAAAGTACAACTCTGTCATGGAAACTTGGAGCAAAACTAAACTTCACAGCATCATCCTCACTAACCCCGGAGTTTAGCATTCTATGTTCCATCACACACAGTGCATATCTGCTTGGGGTTTGTATCACATAGTAGTTCTAACTCTGGCTAAGTTTGATAAAATAATAAAAGTGCCATCCCCCAAAAAGGTGGTCAACTCGAATGACATTGTGACTTTCCCACATCATTCACAGCAGACTTACCTCCCTTCCCCTCCATTTGCCCCCTCTCTTCCCAATGAAACGCTGTGTGTGTGGCAGAGAGTAAGAGTCTGTATGTGCATGCCATCTCTTCCCAGTGAAAGTGTGTGTGGGCAGAGAGCAAAGAGTATGTATGTGCATGCCATCTCTTCCCAGTGAAAGTGTGTGTGGGGCAGAGAGCAAAGAGTCTGTATGTGCATGCCATCTCTTCCTAATGAAACACTGTGTGTGGGGCAGAGAGTAAGAGTCTGTATGTGCGTGCCATCTCTTCCTAATGAAACACTGTGTGTGGGGCAGAGAGTAAGAGTCTGTATGTGCGTGCCATCTCTTCCTAATGAAACACTGTGTGTGGGCAGAGAGTAAGAGTCTGTATGTGCATGCCATTTCTTCCAGTGAAACACTGTGTGTGGGGCAGAGAGTGAGAGTCTGTATGTACATGCCATCTCTTCCTAATGAAACACTGCGTGTGGGGCAGAGTAAGAGTCTGTATGTGCGTGCCATCTCTTCCTAATGAAACACTGTGTGTGGGGCAGAGAGTACGAGTCTGTATGTGCGTGCCATCTCTTCCTAATGAAACACTGTGTGTGGGGCAGAGAGTGAGAGTCTGTATGTACATGCCATCTCTTCCTAATGAAACACTGTGTGTGGGGCAGAGAGTAAGAGTCTGTATGTGCGTGCCATCTCTTCCTAATGAAACACTGTGTGTGGGGCAGAGAGTGAGAGTCTGTATGTACATGCCATCTCTTCCTAATGAAACACTGCGTGTGGGGCAGAGTAAGAGTCTGTATGTGCATGCCATCTCTTCCTAATGAAACACTGCGTGTGGGGCAGAGTAAGAGTCTGTATGTGCATGCCATCTCTTCCTAATGAAACACCGTGTGTGGGGCAGAGTAAGAGTCTGTATGTGCATGCCATCTCTTCCTAATGAAACACTGTGTGTGGCAGAGAGTGAGAGACTGTATGTGCATGCCATCTCTTCCTAATGAAACACTGCGTGTGGCAGAGAGTAAGAGTCTGTATGTGCATGCCATCTCTTCCCAGAGGAGCACTGTGTGTGGCAGAGAGCCAGAGTCTGTATGTGCATGCCATCTCTTCCCAGTGAAAGTGTGTGTGGGGCAGAGTAAGAGTCTGTATGTGCGTGCCATCTCTTCCCAACGAAACACTGTGTGCAGCAGAGAGTAAGAGTCTGTATGTGCGTGCCATCTCTTCCCAACGAAACACTGTGTGCAGCAGAGAGTAAGAGTCTGTATGTGCGTGCCATCTCTTCCCAACGAAACACTGCTGCAGGACAAGAGTCCCAAAGAGCACGGCAGAGAGTATGAGAGTGGCAGAGAGCAAGAGTCTGCATGTGCAGGCCATCTCTTCCCCATGAAACACTGCGTGCAGCAGAGAGCAAGAGTCTGTATGTGCAGGCCATTCTGTGTTTTAACCCGTTTTCATGCGCTGGATAAAAATGTCATGTGTCTTCCACAGTTCCTCAAGTTTCTCACTGACTTGTATGAATACAAATGTTTGGAACTGTAGTTGTGATAACACTTGTGGTTTTACTGTTGGTCAAGTTAGTGTGTGTGTGTGTGTGTGTGTGTGTGTGTGTGTGTGTGTGTCTGTGTGTGTCTGTGTCTGTCTCTCTGTGTGTGCGCGTGTGCACATGCATGCCATTAAAGTGCATCTAAGCTGTTAGATAAAGCAACCATTAAAGCACAGAAAAGTGGGGGGAATCCAAAGTTTTACAGAATTCATACTTAGACTGTACGGGCAATTTCTTATTTCAACCAAAAGTGTTCTACGCTCAGTTTACGTCCAATATTGCATGACATATTTTAGAATACATCTAAATATGACAGCATCTTCCTGTAGATATTTTTCTCTGTGTGTGTGTGTGTGTGGTGTGTGTGTATGTGTGCATGCGTGTGTGTGTGTGTGTGTGTGTGTGTGTGTGTGTGTGTGTGTGTGTGTGTGTGTGTGTGTGTGTGTGTGTGAGAGAGTCGGTGGGAAGGTAGATGCATGTGTGTGTGTCAAGACATGTTTACCATCAAAATGCTATTGGCATCTTTTCGACAAGAAATGAGAATGTTTTCTACAAACAGTGTGTCCAAATTTCTGTAAAAGTGAAAGGGGAGGAGTGGTGGTGGTGGGGGCTTTTTTTTTCTTTTTTTATCTGCCATTACACTGCAGAAGCTTCTTCCAGGTAGTAACCACCTGATCTTGTTGTATAAACTGCAGTTTCTCTAACACAAATTATTTTCAGACCCGATTCACCAGCATATCTACATAAGCACAAACTCATGTTCTGTCACCGTTTTTTCCGATGCTTCAGGGCATGCTGTTGAAAGCGACAGTCTGATGCAATTTACTGTGCAGAAGCTGGCAAAAGTTGTCGCTCTTTGGTCAAATCCCCCAATATTGCAATACACTCAAGAACAATTATTGCTCGAGAACTTCATGTCTAGAATTTCTTTTATCTCTCTCTCTCTCTCTGTCTCTACATAACATATATATCATTCCAAGACAGAGGAGGGAGGAAAGAGGTGATTTCTCTACCTCTACCTTTAAACCACCAGAATGACAACATCATGACAACCTCAGTTTCCATGTGTCCTTAGTTCCACATCTACAGGGGCACTGCCATTAGATTCACAAACACCTGAAAGGCTGGGGTCCAGGGGCCGCCCAAGCCCTGGCGACGTACAAGGGCAGCACCCCTGTTGGGGGGAGGGGGGGGGGGGTCAAAGGGGCAACACTACCCTGAAGCTGAACGAAAGTCGCATTTCAGAAGGCAAATGAAAGGCTCTTGTTGAATGCAAAGTGGAAAATTCGGCCTGAAATGAAAGCTAAACATTCCTAAATAAATACATAAAGCACAACTAAAATGTAATTTCCTGAAGAAAATCAAAGACCACCTTTTGTCTCATGATTTGTTGTTTCAAATTTAATCTACACTTACCTTTAGACCCTTTAATCTCCCCTACACTGTAGATTGTATTCTGAAGTGAAGAGGGACTCAAGATTGACTTCTGAAGTCACTATGAGTTATACTCCTGACTTTGAAGTCACTGAAAACTAGAGCTACTACATAAGTATATTTTGGGCAGATGGCTGCAAACATACTTGGTATATGAAGCCAAAATACAGCTACTCTAGAGATGTCATCATGGCATTCAGTTTGAAATTGCCACACCTGAGGAAGTCACTGTAGGATTTTCTGTCATTATTTGAAATGTTCTGAAGTTTGAACTCTTCAAACAAACCGAACAGATAGCCAACCCTGGCATGTCCATCTTCATAGCCACAAGCCAAACGTTTCGCCATTTGTATACTTTTCCATCAGCCATTCCCATCGCTGTCCATTTCGCAAACCTTTCTCCACCTCCTCTAGCCTTGAGATATGGCCTTTTGTCCAAAACGGCATTGTAACAATTGTTCCACTGTCAGGCTAACATGTTGAGCATCGACTTTCAAATGTGCATGTGTGTTTGGTGTCGAGTCGACCTGAAGGAAGCGGAGCACTTCGTACCTCCAGCATGGAAGAGCAAGAACCAAGTGCATTGAAAATTTGGATAGGAATTCAAACTAGTGGAAACACCATCCGATTTAACCATTCTTCGAAAATTTGCTGCTCCTCAGATGTTTAAAAATCAGCATCGCTGGCGCCAGCCATTATTTAAAAAAAACAGCATTCCAGCACATAACTAGCACAGTAGCACCCATGCAACATGTTCACATGGGGCACATGCCACTGTGGTCATGTTTCTGTCGGGCACCAGGGGATTGGAACTCTATGTCTGTGAGCCCAGCGGGCCATGCTCTACTACACCGTTAATGCTCGAAAGGTCATAGATTACCTGTGTCAGTGGAGTTGTCGACAGTGGAGTTTTGACATGGGATAAAACGATCCTTCTCCTGGCTCTGCAACTTGAAGGTGCCCCTTTTCAACATGGCCTCAGGACACTTGAACGACACAACCTGATCATCCCAGTTCCCCATAGTGCAGTTGTCATAGGAGTGACAACGTGGCTTGTAATTCTCACCACAGTACACCACCATCACTGTGAAGAACATCAACAGTACTCGTGAACAGTGAGGGTGATTCATATCCTAAAAGTCTGAAGTTCATAAGATACAAGATATACTTCCAGAAAAAAAAGAAAAAAAACACTCAGAAGCGTGTATGGATGACACCAAAAGCAAATAAACAAACAAACAAAAAGTAAACACAGCTGATTTATAAACACTGATTAGCATAACAGAAAGCATTACAACAAACTAAAACTATGTCATATTGCTACCTAGAGTTAGACCTCGTCTCCCAACTATGTCACACACACACACACACACACACACACACACGTAGTATATATCCTATTATATTCTTATGCAGAAGAGAAGATAAGAACTATCTGTCATTAAAACTGTTGTCAGCTTAGCCTGAGGAATGAACAGAGATTCATGAGGCAGTCATGTTCAAAAACGCAAGTGTATGTTCATATTCTCTACTTTACTTTATTAAGCGAGATTGGTTTTCAAGGCAGTCAGGAAAAAGATATTGTTATTGGAGAGAGAGAGAGAGAGAGACAGACAGACAGACAGACAGAGAGAGACAGACAGAGAGAGACATGAGAAATTCAAACACATGTTTAACATTATAATATCATATATAAAAACAATTTAGAAAGAAGAAATCAAGAAATGGTAGAAAGCAAAACACAGAAAAATGAGAAAGAAAAAAAGCAGAAAAGAAAAGGTAACAATCATCCATCTCAAACCCCACATTCCCTGAAAGTACATACAATTTTAAGAGAAGTATGCTGGCTCATAAACACTGCATGAGTACATTATAAATCTTTCACACACTCACATTTAGATGCATTGATATGACATGTCCAATTATTACTAGTAGTAAATTATTTTGAAACAGTACTACTTGTAAACAGCAACAATCACTCGGGAGAGATAAGTAAAAATGTATGTTGGTGATGAGACAGATATACATGTGGATATGCACTGGTATAATAAATTAAAGTGTTTATCTACGTAAGTAGTGAGAGTGTGTAAAAAACGCAGACAAGTTTTCTTTTGTAAGATTCTAAACTTCAATGGCTTTTAAGCTTAGGTGGAAGTGAGTTCCAGACAAGAGGACCAGAACAATGAATTCTTGTTTCAAATAGATCAGTTGTAGGTATGGGAACACAATATAGCACTGTAGAATTTCTAGAATTTTATGTTAAATTTGGATTGAATAAATTGTAACACTAATCCACATATAACATTTCCCATGAACATTCCTTTACCGACAGCAAACATATCCCTCGATGGAAAAACTCCATCTTCAATGTAACCCAGTACTGTAAGGTTCGATGATATTAGGAGAATTGCTTTGGGGGCACATTTACAGATGCTGATTATACGTTTCACTGAATATGCACAGGCCGAGTCAAATAGTGTCAAACAGTAATTGATTGAGATAGTTCAAAAGTGCTTAATCCAGCATAACTGATATACTTGTCTGGATATTGTTATGTATACTGTGTTGATGTAAGCAGTCTATGAAGGATTGTTGTCAATCAGTAGGCCTCAAACATAAGGCTGTCTGCTTCTTCTAAACAAAAAAAGTATAAAAACAGGAGAACTGGTTTATATTCTGCTGTCTTTGACGGGTTGTCAAGAGCATGACTTACGCCTTATTGGGGTTTTAGTGACATATGATTCACTCTGCAATATTCAATTAAAATGTAAACAGATTTTTGTAATGATAGATGCACAGAATAAAGGTCTGGTATCATCACATAGAAGTCCACAAGATTTTTCAGCTGAAGACACACATCATTTGCATCGACAGAAAATTGGAGAAAGCCTAAAACTGTGGCCTGGGTGGCTGAGGTACTCCATATCTGACAGATTATATACTGGATGTCAAAGAATTACAACAAACTGCTGATGACTGTCTTGGAATGATGAAATCAGTTGGAGCACATATTGATGTGCTTTTGTAAGGGTCTGGATAATACCGACAAAACAGATATGGTCTGTAATAGGTTGGTTTGGAACTGTCACCAAATTTGCGGTCGAGAACGACTTTAGCAACTTAGCATGCTAAAAAGAGACATTTTTCAACCCACAAGTTAAAGATGCATTAGGTGTTTCAAATATGACAGGCGCTGAAAGCTTTAAAATTTGACCATCAATTCCATCAAATCCTGTCTTCATTCAAATAAGACAAGGAATATCAAACATCTGTCAGATATTCTGGGCATCAACAGTTGGGGATAAACATTTTGGGAATTGCAGGGCACTGTTCATTTTTTTTCAAAGTAGGTGAGTATCATGGGTTGGGGATAAATATTTTGGGAATTGCAGGGCATTGTTCATTTTTTTCAAAGTAGGTGAGTGTCATGGTGTGTTTTGCTATACTTGTGACCTTTCAGACTGTCTGGTGTGATGCTAGTTATAATTATAACTATAATTACAGGTCAGCCAGAATGTTTTTTTTTTGTTGTTTTTTTTTTTTTTAATAAAAAGAGGGAGATGGCCTCCAAAACCTACATTACGAAGATCCATGAGCATTCCAGATTTCCATGTGGTGTCGTAAGCATTTTCCAGGTCAGAAAGGATAGCAACCAAATATTTTATCATGAAAGCATTGCTGAGGGTGGTTTCAAGATGGACTAAATAGTCAACAATGGAGTGGTACTCGTGGAAACTGCACTTTTTCTTAGCTAAAAGGTCATCAGTTTCCAAACTCCACATCGGACAGGAGTTGACCATCTTTTCCAATAGTTTGTACGGGCAGCTGGTTAGAGGTGTTGGGTGATAATCAGGAGGGTTGGTCGAGTGTATTCCCTACATGGAAACAGGAATGACAAGGGCTCTCTGCCAGGAAGGCGGAGAGTACCCTGTGGT
The DNA here is from genome assembly GCA_033310375.1 of Conus canariensis. Taxonomy (NCBI): domain Eukaryota; kingdom Metazoa; phylum Mollusca; class Gastropoda; order Neogastropoda; family Conidae; genus Conus; species Conus canariensis. Next base: position 11,543,916 of record CM065748.1, read on the forward strand.
CCAGATAGGATTGTATACTTATAGAAGGGTCTGGAGACAGCTGTCCAGATGTTTCAGGTCAGTAATGGATGTCAACAAGGCTTGGAGCAGAATCACTACAGATCTGCAGAGTCCAATGCAGGTCATTAAGTGAAAACGGCAAATTTCAGTACTGTCAGAGGAAGAGTTACAAGGAGATTTTTCTTTCATTTGTTTTTCAAAACAACAGCAGACTTGTTCATGGAGGACGAATTTTGTTCTATAGTGGTGACCAACAGATTGGAAACAGCTTGTTCATTGGTGATCAGAGTGTCTGCAAGTTTCAGGTGATGAATTAAAGGGTTGGTGTTCATTGGTGATCAGAGCATCTGCAAGTTTCAGGTGACGAATTAAAAAGTTGGTGTTTATTGGTAATCAGAGCATCTGCAAGTTTCAGGTGATGAATTAAAGGGTTGGTGTTTTTCCCTTAATTTTCTGGATAATTTTCCAGATTCTTTTTTTTTTTTTTTTTGCCTTTGATGTCAGCTTGTTACAAGACTCGCCAAGACTGATGTTTACTGATGTCCAAAGTATGTCTCAATGTGGCCGACATATTTCGATGGGCTTTGAATGCTGATGGTCTGTGATACACACAATGTTGACCTCGTTTGCCTTGGTTGTTATGCGCTGGCACTCAAGAGTTAAACCAAGGTGTTTTAGGCATTTTGTTTCGTGAGTTGGAATACTGCCTTTGCACAGACTTTTTGCAGGGTATCGACTATGCAGAACTTCCTCTTAAATCCGTTCTTTTCATATATTAGCTGCAAAAAGGTCCCAATTAGCCTTTATATAACCGAGTTGTTCAGGTAAAGTATGGCTTTCTTTCCTTTTGTATTTCAAGACAATTGGAAAATAGTCATTTCCCACACAGATCATCATGAGCACACCACTCACAGCCCCAGGACTTGTGAGGGATCATATATTGAAGAACCTACACACCAAAGTGTTCCTGTGGAAGAATGAAGGTATACTGGCGATCCATCATTCAGACAACACAGACGCAACTCTGAAAAGACAACTTCAAGAAGCAGACTTCTGGATGAAGTATTCACACTGCCCTAAAGAGGACAGCCCATTAAAATCACCCAACAGCAGAGGTCACGCAAGTTTCTCAGTCAGGCAGACCAGCTCTTCTTGACCACCAGATACAGGTGGAGATAAACATAAAGAACACCTCGCTTGGCGTTTTTTGCAAATTAATTCTTGCAGCCAAAGCTTGAAGAGAAGTACTTAAATAAATAGGACTGAACAAAAGAGATCTACAGATGAATAGCAAGACTCCTCCTGTTACTCCATCTGCAGCGAGTGGTGCTGGTTCTGAGAGCATGCTAAAACTAGGAATGTAGTAGGAAGGGTGTGTAATTGTAAGTCTTCTGATTCTGAATTCTAGTTTCCTGCAGGACTTTCACAAATGGTTATAGGTTCTAACAAAAGAGCTGTAGCTCCTTGAAATTTGAATACAGACCCCAGACGTTCCCATGAAATATTGCTGAATTCATTCTGGCAAGGAAATTGATGCCGTTGATGTTTCATTTCATCTCTTCATCTTCATTTTCAGACTGAAAAGACAATTTGTCGTGAAGAAGCATCCACAACTCCTCGTGAAGACAGCTAGGACTTTTCCGAGTGTGGTTTGATTTGATTTGCATATGTGTGTGTCTAAGGTTAGTGTAAAGACAGCTTGGACCTTTTTGAGTGTGGTTTGATTTGATTTGCAAATGTGCGCGTCTAAGGTTAGTGTTTCTGCAAATGTGCGCGTCTAAGGTTAGTGTGTTTGCATATGTACGTGTCTAAGGTTAGTGTATTTGCATATGTACGTGTCCAAGGTTAGTGTATTTGCATATGTGTCTAAGGTTAGTGTATTTGCATATGTGCGTGTCTAAGGTTAGTGTATCTGCATATGTGTGTGTGTCTACGTTTAGCGTAAATGTGTGACTTGAGACCACAGCTGAAATGAATGATTCTGCTTGAAGTGAATCACCTCCATACATCCCCCCCCCCCTCCCCTGCCCTCCATAGTTATCTCCTTTCTGTTTCATTCACCTGCACTTGAATCATTCCTGAAATGCTTGACGATGATGAAGGGAATTGCAGCACTGAGGGAACAGCTCACGGTAGCCATCTTCACCTCCTTACTGCCCATGACTGCAGTCCAGGTCAGGGAAGACAGCAGCACAGCAAGGACCAGCTTGTGACGCTCAGCTGCTGTCAACACACATCATCCACTGCTGTGAGCTGGACGGATCACTTTGTTTAGGACTTCAGCAATTCATGTTGCACAGCTGAGAACCTTTGAAAGAACATTTAGTAATCCTTCAGGACGAACGGGGGTGGGGGCGACTGCCTCCTTTCTGAATATAGCACTGGGTCAAGGCTGTACACTCGTAGCACCGTTTTATTCAGGGATATGGGCCTGTACACATATGCACAGAAATAATTCTGTGCTCAACATTAGAAAATGTGGATGTGTAATAAAGCATGGGGTAAGTTTTGTTTTGCTTAGTTTTTGCCTCCCTCAACCCTACACCCACCCCTTTTCTTTTCAGTCAAATACAAAAGAAAACAGTATTTCATACTCAGATTTAACATTACTGAAAAACTTTACCTGAATTAGTAATGGTTGGCTGTAATGATGCTGTCCATATTCCAGCCGACAACACTGATCATATCAGGAATGTATGAACCGAATGTATGAATTCTTCCTCATTAGACTGGTCCTAGAGACCACATTAAAACTGACCCAATAATCAAGTCATGAATAAACTGCCACAGGGATTGAAACTCAATGAAGATCAAAATGAAAATGTAAATCAATAATTGGTTAAAGATGTTTCTTGTGATAGCTTTCATCATTGTAGAGACTCAGGAATAGATTAGGGGGCTGTGTGTGTGTGTGTGCGTGTGTGTGTGTGTGTGTGTGGGGGGGGGGGGGATGAACACCTCCCCCTCCCTCAGTTTAAATGAAGTTTCAATACTGATCATCATTCCACACTGTCTTTGATGACAATGGAATTTCACCTGATTGCACAAATTTGTGCCATTCAAAAAAAAGCTGGTGCAGGACTTAGGGGGATACTTGCGATATTTACGACCACACACACACACACACACACACATACACGTGTGCATATTTTCAGTACATTTTTTGCTGTTATAAAGTGTGACCTGCTAAATATTTTTCAGACCCCCTAAAAATTTGGAAATGAGTTTTTCATACCAAGTGTGACCCACTAGTTTTTTTCAAATAATTATCACTGCTGACAGTAATGTAATGAAAGACTGACAGAAAAGAACACAGTCAGAGGCAGAGGCCAATGTTTAGACAGAAGACTTAATTACAATCATTCAAAAGTACGAGGGTTCACACACTCTCACTCTACGAGTAAGTTCACTGCACTTTACAAAAGCATTTAAAACTAGAACCAAATAAAACAAGTGGAACATTATATAAGCAACACACGTGTGCTCACTTCAAAGTGAAAACTAAAACAATCCTGAGAACCAAAAGTAAAACAGTATGAAAATCTTAGATGGTGCATCACCAAGATAACATGACATTCACACGCTCAGACAGAAATGGTATATCAATATACTAAGAAACTGAAAATGCACTTTGACACCCTCCACCATACTTACTAGTCCTGTTGCCAGTATACTCAGGCGCCAACTTTCTTCTCTTTGTCTTTGACCTGCACTTTCCATGCAAGTCATGGTTGCCTTCGTGAATTGCTGCAAGACACTCTCCTTCCGTTATCGATGTAGCTGACAATTCGACAATTCAATCAGTAGTAAAATGTCATTTTGTAGTGCACACTATCAGCACTGACACTTGTTTCTGATTCCATTGTATTGTGTATGAACTGTATGTGACTGTGGTTAAAGACTTGTTTAAACCAATGGAATGCCCATATAACTGATTCCTTCAGAACAACATTTGTCACATGGCACCTGCGTAGTTTTCTTCACTTTAACATTAGATCTTTGCTAGGACAGAAGAAATGTTTCCAGTATGTATCTTAAACATGACATTTTTATTCTGATTGTTCATAAGAAATAAACAGGTAACTTTCAAGTAACTACTGCACTATGCATAATACTCCTTTCTTTATTCATGCTGTATCCCCAAATATCCATTTCCCATATTCCTTGACTATAAAACACTGTTAACATAAGGAGTTAACCAGAAATCCTACAAAGTTAACATTGTTAAAACAAATCTATAAAGGCATCTCTCTCCAAAATGCATCTGATTTAGAATAAAGTTACTAAGTTTTCCTATTCTGTATTTTTCAACGTTGATGAGAAGTAGTAAATTGAAATTTGAGGCAGTCTTCCATATATACAAAGGTGGTTACAAGAGGGTCTTGAGGTTTGTAGATGATCAGGTCTTTTGCCTTTCCCAATTGCAAAGAAACATCAGAGATGATACTGGTCATCTTTCCAAATTCAACATTTGAACATACCGTTTGCAATCTTCTCTTCTTTGGCATCGTATAAATTCACTGCCACATTTAAGTAATAAATTATCTATGATCTCAAAAAAAGAGTGAAAATGAATGAAAGCTGGGTTGAAAAAAAAAAAGCAAAAGGGTAGGAAGGGGGGAGACTAGAATGTATACTTCAAAAAACAAGAAAAAAAGGAAGGGGAGGCTAGAATGTATACTTCAAAAAAAAGAAAAAAAAAGGAGGTGGGGGGGGGGGGGGGACTACAATGTATATTTCAAAAAAGAAGAAAAAAAAGGTAGGAAGCGGGGAAACTAGAATGTCTACTTCAAAAAAGACGAAAAAAAAAAAAGGAAGGGGGGGACTAGAATGTATACTTCAAAAAAGAAGAGAAAAAAAGGGAGGAAGGCGGCCTGGGAATGAGAAGGGCTGGGAATGAGAAGGGCTGGGAATGAGAAGGCCTGGGAATGAGAAGGCCTGGAATGAGAAGGCCTGGGAATGAGAAGGGCTGGGAATGAGAAGGGCTGGGAATGAGAAGGGCTGGGATTTCTTTTTAGATGAAAGAAGAAGAAAGGGAGTGAGAACATTTTTCTTGTGTGTAAATTTTGCTATGTACATGATAAGAATAAATCATTATACAAAAAAAAAGTTGTGCACTAGCAAAAATATTTCTCACGTAAAGATTCGCCAGCAAATTGGCATCATTACTCTATTTTGAATCCATTGACCCCCCCCCCCCCCCCCGATACATACATCCCTACAGTCCTAGCAATTAATAAATTCATATGAAAATAAAGAACACAATTCCTGCATAAATGTACACGATGTTCATTGTAATGTGATCTGAAAATAACTGCAATAACTGAGGCAGGATGTGTGTGTGTGTGTGTGTGTGTGTGTGTGCGCGCGCGCGCATGTGTGTGTGTGTGTGTGTGAATGTGCATTAAAAGAGAGAACCTCCAGCATACTTACCAGCAGCATGTGAAAGTTCAGTACATGTGTCTGTGCCCTTAGCATGCATGTAAACATGCCTTTCATCAACTGCTGGGACCGGCTTTCGTTCCTTGTCCAGTTTCAGATCTTCTCTTGGTGCACATGCTGACCGTTGGCCGTTGGATATTCCAGAGCAGGCTGTAAGTAGACAAACAGAAAATATGGCACATATGTCATTGGTAGATACATACACATTCCATCATGTATACCTTCCATAAACACAGGGTCATAGGGTGCCATGGCAGACACATGACAACCATGTTGCTGCCACTTAAGCGTTCATCACAGAATTTCAGTGACAGACACATGACAGCTGTTGCTGCTGCTTAACATTCATTATAGCATTCCAGTGACCATTACATGAAAGACTATGTTGCTGCTACTTTGACATTATTTCAGTGAAAGACATATGAACAACAATATCGCTGCACCTTACATATTTATTACAGTATTTCAGTGAGAGACACGTGAATAACAAAGTTACTGCTACTTAAACATTCATTACAGCATTTCGGTGACGGACACACGAACAATGATGTTGCTGCTACTTAAACATTCATTACAGCATTCCAGTGTTCACAATGGAGAATGCTTGATGGAGCCCACCTCCTCTCTGGACCTTCAGATGCAAACTGTGTGTGTGTTTCTATTGCCTTTTGAAGGTTGACATGGATTACAGGATCTTTGATATATGAGAGAGTCATGGATCACAAACTGTTGTTTAAATAGATCTAGCTGCAAAGTGAGACGACTGCAGGCGGAAATCTAAACAAATCTTAAATAAATGTTAGCGAACCGCCAAGAGAATCGTGGACAAACGAGTCACAAGACAAAACACAACGCGTTTCAACCTTTTAGGTCTTCCTCAGGCAAAACACAATTTTCGTTGTATTATTTGTTTGTGTCTTGCCTGAGGAAGACCTAAAAAGTCGAAACACGTTGTGTTTTGTCTTGTGACGCGTTTGTCCACGATTCTCTTGGCGGTTCACTAACATTTATTTAAGATTTGTTGTTTAAATGCTTTGCAACTTTGGTAAATAACATTTGAAACTTCCACCTGCACCCTTCCCCCTGCTCCTTACAAACTAACTGATCTGCTCCTGACTACAGAGGCAGAAGTCTGAATAACACTGTGTAGTAGGCAAAACAATAACATTAGTACAGCACACGCACACCATAGGAGTATGCAATAAGTGTGTATGTCCCCAGTGGCCATCATGTGCACAGTTCCAGTGGGACTTCAGGAGGCCTGCAAGTCTTGTCTGATAAGACATCGCTGGCTCAGTCGAGAAACGCACTTATAGGAAATGGGGATGTGTGCACAGCTGAATTTGATTCTCTCTTTGTTGAAGATTCTGTCTTCTGTAGTCAATGGCAATTGGTCCTGTTCTCGTTCCAATCAGCTCTCATTTATCAACAGTTATTCATGGAAAATGTCTGAATACCCATCACCGCCGCCGCCATCTCCCAATCCCCCCTCCCCCCTTTAACTCACACGCAAATGGCATGTGATAATTGTGGTGTTTAACTGTCAACACACACACACACACACACACACACACACACAACACACTGGCTGGGGGTGGAGTGGACGGAGGGGGGCAGGGGGCGCTTTTTTTTTTTTTTTTTTACTTAAGAAACTGTCAGAAGTACACACTTACGAATATGCCACATGCTACAAAGAACACATTTCTTTCATGAAAACTGCACACTATTTTATGTCTGAATGTGCACTCTTTGGCATGTTTTTAAGCAGTGCATGCTTTTTGCTTGATCTGATGACCTCCAGCCTGGCCCACACCTTTGTGTGCACAGCAACATGCACCACACCACACACACGCACAGATATACAGTTACTTACTAGGCGAATGAAAGACTTGTATAGTTGTAGAAAAAAACACAATGAGAGGCTGAGGCAGAGGCCCAGACAGAAGAATTATAATAACAATCATGTGGGCATCTACACAGTGCTGTTCCTTAGTTATTTTGTTGGAATTTAAACAGTGCGAATCCTCACTCTAAGACTGAGTAGGCTCACTACACTTTACAATAGCCTTTCAAACAACCAAACAAAAATAATTCCTCTTAAAAAGTTTAAGTACCACATCCACCCAAACATAAGCAAACGAATCACACAACACAACGCGTTTTGACCTCTTAGGTCTTCTTCAGGCAAGATAAACAACACTCAGGACAACAAAAATGAAGTACGAGCAATCACTTATCTCATCAAATTCTGCGCAATATGGATGCTGAATTTGTTGACGTAAGTAACAGCTTGTTCTTCATTTCTGTTGTCCCGAGTGTTATTTCTCTTGACTGAAGAAGGCCTAAGATGTCAAAACACGTCATGTTTTGTCTTGTGACTTGTTTGTTCATGTTTGGCAGATGTAGTACATAAAACTTTTAAAGATTTTAGATTTCCGCCTGCAGTCGCCTCCTTTTGCAACTAAAAATAACTGCACTTTACTGAAGCATTTAAAACTATAACCAAATAAAAGTAACTGAAACATCATTTAAACAAAACACATTTGCTCATTTCACTGTGAAAACTAAAAATGCTAAAATAAAAACAGTATAAAATTTAATGGTTGCAGTACATCACAAAGATAGCATGACATTCTCAAGCTCAGACAGAAATGGCATTTCAACATAACAAACTGAGCACGCACTAAAAGAGACAGCCTAGATCTAGTATACTTACTTGTCTTGGGGTTGCACGGGCTGTCTCCACAAGCTGTGGGCTGACCAGCCACGTGGTCTTCATCACTAGTTGCTGTGACTGAAATCGGATTTCCTCCATTTCTCAATGCCATGCTTGACCCTCCAGTGTCTCCAGTGCTTACATATTCTAGTTCCTCTTGGTCTGGTCCTTCCACCCTCTGAGGCATTTTCTTTTTCAAATTCTCCTTGTTATACAGATATTTTTCTGAGGTTTGTCTGTTCTTCTTGCAATTTTACCCAGCTGTTATTACAGGCAGGACAAGAAAAATCTTAATGCAATTCTCTTGATATCCTACAGCAGGCTGTAAACAAACAGAAAATATGGCACATATGTCATTGGCATATCATACATTCCATCATGTAAACCATTCCATAAGCACAAGGTGCCGTCAAGACACGTGAACAATGAGGTTGCTGCCACTTAAACGTTCATCACAGCATTTCAGTTACAGACTTTTAGACAAAAGCTGCTGCTTACTTAAGCTTTGAAGTGTATTTCAGTGGCAGAAAAATTAACAATGATGTTACGTCTTCATCGTTAAGCACAGCATTTCCGTGACAAACATGTAAACAACATTATTGCTGAAATTTAATAAATATGTCATCATACCATTCCAGTGACAGACACAAGAACAACAATATTGCTGCTGTTTACACGTTTTTCACTTCATTTCAGACAGTGACAGGCACATGAACAATGATACTGTTGTTATTCAAATATTCATCACTTCATTTCAGTGACAGAACCATGACCAACGATACTGTTGTTATTTAAATATTCATCACTTCATTTCAGCGACAGAACCATGAACAACGATACTGTTATTTAAATATTCATCACTTCATTTCAGTGACAGACACATGAACAACGATATCGCTGTTATTTAAATTTATATTCATCATTCATTTCACATTTTCAGTGACAGAACTACGAACGATACTGCTGTTATTTAAATATACATCACAGAATTTCAGTGACAGAAACATGAACAATGATACCGCTGCTATTGAAGCATTCATGAAAAAAGATGTAGCTGCTAGTGCTACTTAAGCCTTCATCACAGCCTTTAGCAACAGACACATAGACAATGATCTTGCCGCCTCTTTAACATTCATCACAGCATTTTGGTGACTGTCTCATGAACGACCATGTTGCTGCTGCTTCTTGAACAACATTTCATTGACAGACATAGGAATAATGATTTCACAGCTATTTAAATGTTCATTACAGCTGTTCAGCAATGGACACATGAACAACACTGTCGTACGTGTGTGTGTGTGTGTTGTGTGTGTGTGTGTGTATGATTAATTCTTTATATATATATATATATATATATATATATATATATATATATATATATATATATATATATTATATACACTAAAGTGTGTGGGGTTTTTTCCCTACACTTTGGAAAAGTTTGTTTATTTACTTAACTTTTATATTTGCTCATTCACACACATGCACCCTACCTTAACGAGTCAGTCTAAACACTGGTTTGGAGGTCTTCTGTCAGGATCCTTGCCAAGCCCTTCTATAGAACCAAGAACTAAGTCCCCTACATCAGTGTCAGTCTCTAGTCTCACTGATCCAGTTGTAGTTTTGTGCCCAGTGTCAAAACCTTTCTACCTTGGCCGTCATAACTGTCTAAGGCTGTTCTGTCATAGCTGTCTATGGCTGTTCTGTCACTTTTGTTTAAGGCATCTCCTATGCACTGGATACCCTATCGCTGTTCTGCCATAACATCTGATTAACAATATAGCAGCTGAATTAACTATAAGTTTGAGACCTGTCTTCTTTGAGTTTGAGCCTACATATCGTACTGCCGGAATTCATCTACTTGCTTACCTAACTGTCAGGGAACACTCCTCAAGCATGATGCACTTCCGTCAAGCTCAACTATATGCACATTATTCCCGCTCACTACAAAAAGTACAATACACAATAATTTGTGAGAAATAATGTGTTTTCCCTACAATAAGGAGAAGTTCGTTTATATACTTAAGCACTTGCACAATCACACACATGCACTACCTTACCCGGTCAGTCCAGACACTGGCTTGGGGATTTCGTCACGATTTTTCCCAAGCCCAGGGTACCGGTCGAGTCTGTCACTACCATTCTGTCTCCAGGCCAAGCAATTGTACTGTCACAGTCGTCCTTGCCATAGTAACCGTCTATGGCTGTTTCATCGCAGTCTTTGGGCAAAACTGTTTCATTAACCAACCAGCCACACAAGCTGCACACTACCAGAAGTTTCTATCGAAGGAAAGTTAACAGGCCTAAACGACCATCAACACTAAATTTCCAGTTCAAGTTAAGAACTGGAGGCCCTGGCACTGGTCTGTCACTAGTGTCGTTCTCAGCACGACGTATGTCTTTTACCAACTTGCAAGTTTGTGACCCGCCTGGTCCTGTATGAGCTATGTGTAGTACTGACGAAGTTCGTCTGCTTCTTTACCTGACCGTCAGTGGACACTCCCCACGTGAGGCGCACTTTCGCTGACCTCGTCTGTGTGCACTTAAGCGTTTTCCCTACACTTCAAAGAGAGGCTTAGTGTGACATGTAGCGTTACTTAGCGCTACAACTGTTCCTAGTACGTTACCACTACTCATGCACGCAAACACGCACACAGTGCAGCTCACCCTACAGGAACTGGGACGGCGAGTGGGTCGTCAGTCTGCGACCCCCGGTACAGCTCCACACTTTCAGCCCGTCGGAGGGTCAGCAGATGGGGAGACCGGGTGAAGGCACAGTCCGGTCGGTCAGAGAAGGAAGACCCGGCACTGGAACCGGCTACAGCCCTCGCGCTGGTGGTGGCGGAAACCTCTCAGTCTCAACGTTGGTATCCTGCACTATGTTGAGGTCAGCGTCCGCAGAAATGTACGGTAGACGCCAGAGGGTGGATTCTGTCTGGTTAATGGCAAACTGCTTTCGTCAGGGAAAGTCGACTTGAGTTGTTGTTCCGTAGGGGGTCGGAGGTCAAATGGCGGTTCCTGCGTAATCTATTCATGGGGAGGTGCACCTTCCGGTTCCGGCTGCATCCGTGCGTCACTACACTCACCCCGACTTCATAATACCCTTCTTCTTCTTCTTCCTAAAAGATTGGTTCACTCAAAAACGAGTAGGTCACCAGCGCGCATGTTAAAAGGTAAAATAAAATAAAATAAAGTGCGACTCAGCCTGTTGGCCTGGCCCCTGGAGCAAAATTTGGCAACAAGGGGTCGCACACGATATTCAAAAAGTTAAAAGCAATGGCCAGATTCAGGCCCAGGTAACCATAAAATATCTGGGGAAGTTAAAATAGAAAAGTCGTCAATATGCAGATCTCAAGACTGTCGTATCAATATGATTTTTAAATGAGACTGCATTTGTGGCAATCTTGATGGCACCCGGCAGTGAGTTCCACAGCCGTACAGAACTAGGATAAAATGAATGTAAGTGGCTGTCAATTATTTTGATGCAGGTATGGCATAACATTGACTGGTGCTACTTTTATTCAATACTAGTTGTTCCATTGAGATATCAACTAGTTTAGCTCTGCCTTTGAAGAAGATATTAAGTTTGATAAAAGCTCTTTTCTCTTCCAAGGGTTTCCATTCTAATTTCCTCATGTTCTTCCTAGTATTCCCCTTCTCTCTGATATGGTTCCCTGTTACGAACCATGCTGCTCTCTTCTGAATCTTTTCGAGGTTACCAATGTCCTTTAGATGGTAAGGATCCTAGACTGAGCAACCATATTCCAGTACTGGTCTAACCAGTGTTTTGTAGCAGTTGTCTTTAACCTTTTTGGGGCAGTCGTTGATATTCCTGTATAAGAAAGCTAAGATGTTATTTGCTTTCTTACATACTAAATTGTAATGTTCTTTCCATTTGAAACGACTATCTATAATCATGCCTAAATATTTTGCGGCATTGGTTTCTTTAAGAATAGTATTATGAATAGAATATTCTGATCTAGCTGGTGAGCGTTTATTACATATACGCAACACTTGGCACTTCTGGGGATGAAATTCCATTTTCCAAGTTCTTTCCCACTCTTGTAAACCGTTTAGATCTTCTTGTAGAATGGTGTATCATTCTTGCTTCTGATTGTTCTATATACTAAGCTGTCATCTGCAAAAAGCTTTATAGTAGTTCCAGGAGAGATATTTCTACTCTGTCATTTATATAAATTAAGAAAAACAAGGGCCCCAGAACAGTTCCCTGTGGTACACCTGACAAGACTGGTTTACAATGGGATGACGACCTTTCCACAACTTTCTGCATTCTCCCAACGAGGAATGATCTAGCCCATTTTAGCAAAGAACCGCCGATGCCAATGTGTTTTAATTTAAGCAGCAAGCCCTCATGGTCAACCTTATCAAAGGCTTTAGAAAAGTCTAATAAAATTGCATCTATTTGCTGTCTGTTGTTAAGACAGTTATTAAAATCATTGAGAGTTGTTATAAGTTGAGTCTCACAACTCCTTCGCTGTCTAAAACCATGCTGGGCGTTATTTAAGAAGTCATATTTGTCAAGATGGTCCATTATGCTACTATATATTATGTGTTCAAGTAGTTTTGCTGATATGGATGTAAGAGATACAGGCCTATAGTTCTCTGCTTTTGTTTTGTCACCCTTTTTGAATAAAGGAACAATGCTAGCATCTCGCCACTCATCAGGTATTACTCCCTGGTCCAGTGAAGCTTGGTAAAGTAGTTGGTATACCTCAGTCAATTCCTTAGCACATAATTTTAAGAGCTTGCCAGGAATGCCATCAGGACCAGTAGCTTTGTTTTTTGATTGATGTTGGTCAGTAACTTAAATACTCCTGCTTTGCTTACTTTGATATTTTGCATTTCAGGGAGTTTATCATCATCCTTTAGTCTAACGTAATTAAAGGCTTGGGATTTGAGAAAACCGAACAAAACTGATTGTTTAGTAAATTTGCTTTCCCTTCATGGTCCTGTATTGGGTTATTCTGGTTGTTTCTCAGGTCTGGAATCCCAATGTTGTCCTGTCTCTTACTCCTTATGCAAGACCATAATTTCTTGTTTTGATGATCACCTTCTGAAATAATCGAATTAACATAATTGGAGTGAGCAAGCCTACATTCTCTCTGACACCTTCTCTTAATATGTTTATACCTAATCAGTAATCTTTCTGAATTAGGGTGTAGTTTCAATTTCTTAAAGAACCGATGTTTCCTTCTCGAAAAACGTTTAGTTTTTGTATTAATCCATGGCTGGTGGTTCTTGCTTGAAGTTATTTTAGTAGGTATGTTGTCATCCATAATAAATTCCAAGTTAGTTTTTATACACTTCCAAAGGCCATTGATATTATCTTTAACACTATGAGACCTCAAAAAAATGATGACTGAAATCATGAGTATCCCTGCTTTAAAAGCTTTAGTGAGTGTAGACCCCTCGCAAGAGCCCAGGTCTGGCTAATACCCGGTTTGCCCTAACCGCTGAAGAGGCGAACAGCGTTGTCAGCAGTCAGGTCCAACAGCTCCTCCGCCGGCATCGACAGCAATGGTGCAATGGTGGACGGAAATATGGAGCGTCCGTCTCCAGAAGGATTCGGTCCTGGTCCATCCCACACAGTGCCTCAACTTGCCAGCGGTTAAAGGTTTTAGCCAGTCGGGTGAACCCGAAGCGAACGTTGGGGAAGGCCTCCAACCACCGGTCACAGATGTACACATCACCATGAAGCAGTGCAAATAAATACGCTGCTCCCTGGGCACTTGCATCCAGACCAGGCAAAGCATTTGGAGGTATGCCTCCGTCCCATCATCTTCAGGCATCCCACTGCAGTGCAGCACAAGAACATGGCGGGATGCGATCAGGGGCTGGATCCTCTGGAGATTCATGGCTTGCTGGGACCAAGTCTCAACTGGCACACTGTGGTCGATTCGTATTTCTCCCACAGCGGCCACCCTTGGCAATGAGACAAGTTCCCGCAGCCTAAAGAGGACCTATTTCATATCCTGGTCAGACAACTCTGCGCAATGTTTCAGATGCAACCCCACTGCCACCGCCATATCCCAGGGGTACTGGCTGAGAGCCTCGGCAGAGGGGTAAGTGGGGGGATCACAAAAGTAAGGTAATGTAAGGTAACGTTGTTATAGCCCAACCAACAGCAAAGGGCCATATTAGGGCTATCACTGTGTTGAAGTCAACCCACAATTCACACAACCCTTTAAAATACACATTCTAGAAACCCGAAATTTTGTTTAAAATCTTTCTTCTGTAAAATCTCAGATCAGATGAAAAATGTTAATCTCCCTCAGAAATTCAAAGATCACATTAGGTGGAACATCTCGAGAAGGTTTACATGGGGTCTGCTGTAAAATATTTATGCCTCATATCATGCCAATCACAACACTCTAAAAGAATACGTTTCACTGGGAGTGGTGAATGACATGGAGTGCACCACGAAGCTTCTTCACTGTTTAAAAGGTACGAAATGAGTTCAAAACGCTCGTCAGTGGGTCATCTGTTATTTTGCGAGTTTTCTTCTTGGAGCAAAGATTGTTCTTCTGTCTCCTGATTACGCCACTGGCTTTCTTGTTCGCTGAAGACCACAAGTCAGGACAGAGGGCAGCTACAGTGACTGGTCTGAAGTTGTCACTGGGGTAAGGCAAGGTTGTATCCTCTTCCCTCTCCTCTTTGCACTTGCCATTGACTGGGTTTTGAAACACGCAACCCATGGAAAAGGAATCAAGTGGACAGAAGGAAACGGCCTCTCAGATTTGGATTTGCCGATGACATTGCCGCTCTTGCAAGCACCACTCAAGATCTGCAGGTGCTTGTAGACGATATCAGCAAGTTTGCAGGCAATGTTGGCCTCATTATCAGTGCCAAAAAGACTGTAAAAAAAAAGAAAATTAAAACATAGCGACTATGTTACGGATGGAAATGCGTGTGTGTGGCAGTCTGACTCACTCAGAATTATGGATGCATGCACGACTTTTTCTAATTCACATACACACACCCACTCATCCGAACATGGACAGCCAGGCAACAAAATAACTCTTTTTTTTATGCTGCCCGAGCCATCAAACAAAACACACAATTAAACATAGGTTGGTACACCCACCATTAGGTGTACATATACAACAAATTAATACAATTTTAATTATCAACTGCCGGGTCCAGCGCTGATGACGACGACGGCAGCGACGAGGCAAGTCTGACACAGAGTCTCTTCCAAGCTGTGGTTCTCAATGAAGAAGGAGGGAAAGAAAAACTAACACGTTTGTGGCGTCTCTGTCAGCAACACGGTGACAGTCTCACCCACGAGCTGTGGCTCAAACACCTAAGAGCTGTGGCTCAACACCAACCAAGAGCTGTGGCACACACACCACCTGTGGCTCAACACCAACCAAGAGCAGTGGCACACACACCACACACACAGCGACAGCCTCGGACGCAAGTCGCTGGCACAAAAGAAGGGGCGACGTCCTGGCTCACCAGCAGCGATGTCTCCAACCCACTGGCCCAACAGTGGTCGGTCACGGGCGCCGTGGCAGGTAGGGCAATTGTCGGCGCTCAGGCCGGCCTCTCAACACCAGCAGCAAACAGGTGGAGAACGGGCGTCAACACAGCTATGGCCCCGGCCCTAACCCGGTAGCAGCCAGTCCCCGTCAGTCCAGGGAACACTATCAACCTGGGGGCAACTGATTAACTACCTTGATTATCATGGCCACTATTCATTGCAATCACAACTATCTTCATATTCATTAGCCACATTATATTTCACTAGAACTTGAGCCACATATCAGCATATTCGTTCATCATTACAATATTCTTTTTTCCGGAATCATAACATTACAACATTCCCTTTTCCGGAATCATTACACTACAACATTCCCTTTTCCGGAATCATTACACTACAACATTCCCTTTTCCGGAATCATAACATTGCACAGGAAAGGATTTCCATATAAACCTTTCAGACTCTAGTTTTCCAAATTAGGGAAAAGGATTTCCATCTGGATCCTCTTCAATAAACCATGAATACAATTCATTACACACCATAATTTCATTACACAATTGATGATTATTTTTTCAAACTATAAATGTCTTTCGTTAATTCAGGAAATGTTCATTTCTTTTGTTGTAACACAAGAACGCTCACTTCACTTCAGTTCATCAGCTTCACTATATGCGAGGGAAAGATTTCCACCACACTTTTGTTTAACAACACATATATTGATACCCATGTAAACACATCACACATCAGAATGAAAAACAAAAGTCTATGTCGCTCACTCTGGGAGCTTATTATCCATAGCATCAAAACTCTCCATCTTCTTGCAAACCATATTAGAATAGACACTTTTTCTTCATCATGAAGCTCAAAGCCAGTTAAGTTACAAAATAAACAAAATCTTTTTTCTTTTTTTCTGAAGACCACTTCTTATAACACTCACTTTATCTATTCACATTTTCCAAAACAATTTCGTTTTGTTACCCTATCAAGTCATAGGATAACAGAACAACAATATTTTTTTTAAAATAAAACCTTCACAAGAGTGCTGAGGAAGTTTCAGTCGCTCCTAAACGGGAATACAGTTTTAGTTTGTTAATAAATAAACATTCAGTGATGAATACCTGACTGCTACTAGCAAACGGCTGAGTCCCTCTTTGGCCTTCTGTGACTTGTATTGCCGGAATCACTGCAGAGACTGCCTAACCGGTGCAACTCACCCGGCTTATAACAATGCGCCGGTGAGCAGCAGTCAGCTAAATTTTGCAACCGGCTTCCGGACAACTACCTTCCGGTAAGCACGGTCGCACATGAAAATTTGTGACCGGACGAAAAACGGTCCGTCACAGACTAGTAAACACCAAGTGCCAACAGACGTTTCCATCGATCAAAATCTAGTGGAAGAAACAGAGAACTTCACATACCTAGGCAGCTCCATCAACAACGCCACTGACCTCGACCATGAACTGAAGTGTCGTACGTATTGGCAAGGCAAAAATATGGAACAGTAAAAAGTTCTCCCTTGGAATCAAATTGAAGTTTTACAACTCCAGTGTGATTTCAATGCTGCTATATGGCTGTGAAACCTGGCAACTGAAGACCACCCAGGAGAAGAAACCCGACGCTTTTGACACCAAGTGCCTATGTAAGATCTTGGGCATCAAATGGTCGGACTTTATACCAAATGAAGAGGTCAGGGAGAGGTCCAAAGATCTCCCCATGTCAACCATCATCTGCAGACTGCTCCACCGCTTTGAACCCAACATATCCAACCATTTCTGGCGTTCATCTTGACTGCAGACAAAAATCTTTGTCCTGTTTCTCCCTGATTTCCTTTGCTCTTTGTTCACTGGCTGGAAATGTCTCCAACACTGCATTGACACAGAGCGGAGTTTCCAGCTCCATAAGGGGATCCTGTTCAGCAGGAACACTGACAGGAGTTCAAGACAAGTGTGTCAGGAGTCCCAATGTTCTTCCTGAGGACATCGACAATATTGTAGAAGAAACGCATCAGTCTTAGGCGGAAACGTTGCATACGTATAGTAAGCTCTTCCAAATGTTTGGTTTTCAGTCGAGCAAGGAAACACTTGTGATCAGTTTCAAAAGTGAAACTTTGAAGTCCAACCAAGAAGTCAGAAAACTGTTCGCAACACCAGGTTATTGTCAGTGCTTCTTTTTCTACCTGTGCAGAGTAACTTTTCTTTAGCTCTGTGTTGGTGAGTGATCAGAATGCATAAAATGTGCAATGACGTATTTGATCGTGACGTAAATCATCGTGTAGATTTATAACGTCAGGAAACAAGGAACAACTCCAATCCTGGCGCGCAATCACAGTCGATGCGTGACAAACTGGGTTGTTGTTTTTTTTACATGCATATCGCCCATTAGTAGCAGGATCATCCATTGAGTTGTTTACATGTCAGCCAAGATTGAATTGTTTACAAGTCAGCCTTGTTGGCATTTATTTGTGACGTGTTGGCGACGCTTACAAGATTGAATTGTTTACATGCCAGCCTTGTGGACACTTATTTGTGACGTGTTGTTGACGCTTGCAAGATCGAATTGTTTAGGTATCAGCCTTGTGGACACTTCCATGTCAGTTTACGGCGATGCTTACAAGATTGAATTGATTGCCTTGCCAGCCTTGTTGACACTTATTTTTTAACATGTTGGTGACGTTTGCAAGATTGAATTGTTTACATGTCAGCCTTGTTGACACTTATTTCTGACGTCCTAGCGACGCTCACAAGATTGAATTGTTCATGTGTGAGCCAAGACTGAATTGTTTACAAATCAGTATCACACTGCATTTCAGAGAGCTGTGCATTCACAAATACTTTCCTTGACTGTGGGAAGGATACTTCAAAACACTTTTTTTTTCTTTTTTTTTTTCTTTTTTTTTGTACTCCCAGTTATTAAAGAACAGGGAGTACTTTACTGTTGGAACGAAGAAGTGCTGTCAGTCAGTCTGTCTGTCTGTCCGTGGTCAAAAGGTGTTCCACTCGCTCTAGACAAAACTTCTGGGCCGATCCTTCTGAAAATTTGTAGGTATCTTCATTATGGGTCACGGATGATGCCCGATGTTTTATTTTACCAGAATAGCCGTTACTAACAGCTTTAACAGCCCAAAGCGGGTTTTTCTTTATGGAATATCTCTGAAAGTACTTCGCCGATTTTTTACCTCAGTGACGAAATACATTATGACGCATGTTTGATTGTTACTTAAAAAAAAATTATGACGCAAGTTTGATTGTGACGTGTTTTTTTTTTTTTTTTTTTTTTTACACGCGTATTCAAGATAGATCTAAACTGGGAGTACGTTTATATGCTTTGCATCTTGTTTTTTGTCGCTTAGCGATCCCCCTCCCTCCAACCTCACTCCCCAGCCCCCACCCCTCCACCCCCTTCACTCGACTCATCTAAAACGGCCTGATTTAATTACTGTTGTTCTCGTCTGCTTGTTAAGCGATGACCACATGACTGTGCACCTCTCTTGTGTGAAATGCTCACCCCCGGACATCTCTCTCGGCCAGTTTGGTGTTGGTACTTACCAGTAGGTCGCCCACGTCTTCAAAACGTGCGTCATCAACATGATACCATGGTTTGACGTAACATGTTTG
>CM065748.1:11565691-11608191 GCA_033310375.1 Conus canariensis
TAACTGTTAACTAAAGCTGAATCCATAGCTGAATGACTGTCAGGGTAGTGAACTGTCAACTAAAGCTGAATCCATTGAATGGCTGGCAGGGAAGTTAACTGTGAACTAAAGCTGAATCCATAGCTGAATGACCGTCAGGGTAGTGAACTGTCAACTAGAGCTGAATCTATTGAATGGCTGGCAGGGTAGTTAACTGTCAACTAAAGCTGAATCCATAGCTGAATGACTGTCAGGGTAGTGAACTGTCAACTAAAGCTGAATCCATATCTGAATGACTGTCAGGATAATGAAATGTCAGCTAACGCTGAATCCATAGCTGAATGACTGTCAGGTTTGTGAAATGTCAACTAAAGCTGAATCCATAGCTGAATGACTGTCAGGGTAGTGAAATGTCAACTAAAGCTGAATCTATTGAATGGCTTGCAGGGTAGTGAAATGTCAACTAAAGCTGAATCCATAGCTGAATGACTGTCAGGGTAGTGAAATGTCAACTAAAGCTGAATCCATAGCTGAATGACTGTCAGGGTAGTGAAATGTCAACTAAAGCTGAATCTATTGAATGGCTTGCAGGGTAGTTAACTGTTAACTAAAGCTGAATCCATAGCTGAATGACCGTCAGGGTAGTGAACTGTCAACTAGAGCTGAATCTATTGAATGGCTGGCAGGGTAGTTAACTGTCAACTAAAGCTGAATCCATAGCTGAATGACCGTCAGGGTAGTGAACTGTCAACTAAAGCTGAATCCATAGCTGAATGACTGTCAGGATAATGAACTGTCAACTAAAGCTGAATCCATAGCTGAATGACTGTCAGGGTAGTGAACTGTCAACTAAAGCTGAATCCATTGAATGGCTTGCAGGGTAGTTAACTGTCAACTAAAGCTGAATCCATAGCTGAATGGCTGTCAGGACAGTGAACTGTCAACGACACAAAACAGGACAAGAAATTTTCAGCAATATGCCTTCCTCAGCGACAAAAAAAATACAGACATAAACGTGCACAATACTCCCCTTGTGAAGCCAAAGTGGTGAATGAAATAGACAGAGGGACAGTGGGAGAGAGGGTGAGTAGAGTTCGAGGAATAGGGCACGAGGAAAGAGGGTAGAGTAAAGTGAGGAGGAGGAAAA
The DNA here is from genome assembly GCA_033310375.1 of Conus canariensis. NCBI lineage: Eukaryota > Metazoa > Mollusca > Gastropoda > Neogastropoda > Conidae > Conus > Conus canariensis. The sequence goes on from CM065748.1 coordinate 11,566,818, forward strand.
GGAGAGAAAGAGAGAGAGAGAGAGACGGGGGGGGGGGGGGGGGGGGGGGGGGGGGGGGGGGGGGGGAGGGAGGAAGAGAGGGAGAGGAGACAGAGAGAGAATGGAAGTAGAGGAAGAGTGGAGAATGAGAGAGAGAAGAGGAGGGGAAGGAGAGTGAGTGGAGGGGGAGGGTGTGATGGTATGTAGTGGGTGTGTTGCATATGAATGACGGTCTGAAGTAGCATTCGCGTATACGGACGCATAAATTAACGGGTGCCGATCAGGTGCAAACAATTTCCAAGGCGACTGGTGATAAGACTAGATCCCTCCCCCTCTCACTCCTGATGTGTGAATGACAGGTTGTCAAAACCTGATTTGGCAGTTTAAAAGTCATATACACAGGGTCGCAAATTCACTGACCCCTCAAGACTGCCTGTAGTTGAGAACAGTGGAAGACAAAGGGACGACTAGAGAAGGCCTGGTAAACTCCTGGTTCTCCTTGACCTCAAGTCTCATTCACTGTTCATTCCCAGGAAAAGTGAGTTGGAACTATGTTTTACATTTTCGAATCTATGTACTGATTTTATGTATACTATGTGGATTAACATAGTAACTTTGTACAAATGCTTAGCAACATTTATCAAACTGATGAATGATTATTCTGTGTAGGAGTTTGCTTGCCATCATATGGCAAAATCTCTCTCCTGGTGGTTATGACTGTTTGTTAACAATCTGACCACTATTCTTTGTGTTCACCTTGACTTTTGCCAGTATGCAGTTCTGTCTGTTAAGATAACAATTCAATGATTAATTTTGATCAGGAAAACAGTATGCCTGTGCTAGGAAAAAAAAATGCTAAGCTGATTTTGTAAATACTGGGATTGTTGGAATGATTTGTAGTATATGACTTTGTCTACACCACATGTGTACTTGGACTAAGTGTAGCCCAAGTCAATGTGATTTAATTCATAAGATACATGGAAGAGTTGTTTGACTGAAACTGTGTAACATTGTACTACTGTCTCCTACCCTTTTGTAAGCTTAACTGAGCCTTTAAACAAAAGTGGAGATTAATAGTTGTAGCAGAAACTCTACCATAGAGAAAACTTTGCTGGCCGAGTCTCACTCCTGTTCTGAAAGATAGAAACAAAGGGTAAATGTGTGCACTCGACAAACAAGCCATCAGATTCTCACCTACAGACCAAGTTCTCTTTATCACAGAACTGGGATCCTGGTCACGCTACACATTGCGGCTGAACCAGAAGCTGGGGCTACGCCAGAAACCGGGGGAATGCCAGACACCGTGGCTTCACTTTAAACCGGGGCGACACCAGACAACCAGTCTACCCTAGAGGAGCAGTCACCAGCCACAGGAGAGATCAACTACCCTCTCCGATATAAGCTAAGCTAGCTAACCACCTGGACTCAAACCCATCAGACCCTTACCCTTACTTTATGATGAAATAGTGAGAAACTGTCTATGAGTACCACTTTGGCTACTGCACTGGGTGTATGCAAGCGAAGTGGATGTATCTCAACCAGATGCATTCAGAGTAACTTGGACAGGCCCACTGTATTCCAACTTAAGCGGCAGCACTGAGTGTATGCATGTAAAGTAGGAGTGAGGAAGGGCCCCTCATTGTGGTAGTCCAATGAGAACTAAAACCTAGCATATGGACGAGACATGCCAATACTTACCTATGTGTAAGCAATTAAAGTTGATGTGTGAAACTGCACTTAACTTGTGTGTCAGCTCTCTGTTGTTCAATCAAATGTTGAATGTTTGAACTTCTCTCTTCAATTCTGTCTCTCGGAGCTACAAGTACTTCTAAGAGTACAGGCCTAAGGAAAATTATCTCAGAGCCATTTTTCATTATTTTAACAAGACCCGGAACAAAATAGAAATTTCTTTGATGACTAGTACTGGAAGATTGCTCCTTCCACCACTAGTAAGAGAGAGGGTGTAGGTGAAATGTTAAGATAATTCTCATCGAGAAATTATCCCAAGTCCTTCCCCTAGAGGACCCACCTACCACTCACATATCTCTCGTCTCACACACACACACACACACACACACACACACACACACACACACACATAGAGTAGAATCCGGTCATAAGAAACTCGGTTATAAGAAAACTCGGCTATAAGAAATCAAATGGTTTTCCCCTGCTGAGAGGATTCTTTAACATTACTTAAAATATCTCGGATGTAAGAAATTCGGTTGTAAGAAAACTCGCTTGTAAGAAACCGGTTTAGCTGACCCTGGCGAAACTTTACCTCGGATGTAAAAAAGTCTCGGCTGTCGAAAGATTTTCTTGGTGGGCCTACACATACAAATATGAAAAACAACAACAACAACAACAACAATTCCACGATGCAGGTCACAGGAATTGGCGGGACAGGATGTGGGCCCTTTGATGTTGCCTAAGAGATGGGATATCCGGATGTAAGCTAGGCAAAACGCAGGCGCTTGATTACGAGAGGCGTTTGAACCCCCCACCCCTGTTTCTCTCTTCACACCAGTGCATGTTCAATGCAAGGCAAGGCTTTGTACAATGTAAAGCAAAGATGGCTGACAAACACGAAAGACGAGCAATTTCGCTGAAACGAAAAATCGAAATTTTGGATGCTATGGAGAGAAACCCGAAAAAGAAAAAGACGTTGATTGCTCAAGAATTTTAGATTCCTCTCGCTACTCTGTGCAACATTGTAAAACAAAGAGACAAATACACAAATCAGTTCTTGGGCAGTACAACTGACCCGCAGCTACAGCAAAAGAATAGGAAGGCGAAACATGAGGACATTGACAATCAACTTCTGCAATGGTTTGTCCAAGCGAGGTATGTTATGTTACTATCTCCACCCCACCTCCCACCCCGCCATCTCTCTCTCACACACACACACACACACACACACACACACACACACACACACTCTTTCTCCCCCTCTCTCCATCACTCCCTCCCTCCCCCCTCTCTCTCTTCTATCTCTCTCTCACACACACACACACACACACACACACACACACACTTTCTCCCCCCTCTCTCCATCACTCCCTCTCTCTCTCTGTTTCTCGTGCATGTGCACGTATGTAAGAAGCTTGATAAATAATCAAGGAATCACGTGCTATGTTCGTATTCATTCGTTCATTTCAGATTTGACGAGCATCAATATGTAATAGCCTACAACTTACGAGTACCTGTTAACTCCAATTCAGAATATCGCTGAGCGCTGTTAAATACTGCTCGTAAATACTTGTGTGGGTGCGCGTGCGCGCGTACACACACACACACACACACACACACACACACACACACACACACACACACTCTCTCTCTCTCTCTCTCTCTCTCTCTCCCTCTCTCTCTCTCTTTCAAACTTTCAAGCTTTCATGTTCTGTTCCGATGACAACAGTTCCTACCTGCATTCCAAGACGATTCTCTACACAAGGCTTGAAATAAATCTTTTGTAGTGTGTGATATAGTATTGTCCCTGATGCAATCCCCAGATACAACATATGGTAATATATTTATATGCATTCTTGTTAAAATCAAGAACATACACATGTACTTGCAGATTTGTAAGCACACACACACACACACACACACACACACACCATCACTGATGTCCGTCGCAAAGCGACGATGACGTCAATGGCGCCTTTGGTGATGCCGCAACCCGAACTCCGATGCGCAGATCCGTCCACACACAGGGCAGGCTACGGCAGCTGCTGGGTTGACTCTTCTGTCCTTCCTGGCCTGACGTTTGGCGTCAAGTTGCTCCTGGCGTCGCTTCTCGAAGGCCTTGGCCCCTTTGGTTGTTGACTGTCTCCAGGCAGTGCGGTTGGCAGCAATTACCTTTCCAGCCAATGACTGATGTTACACGCGCGCAAGGATTGCTTGAGTGAGTCTTTGTAGCGCTTGTCTGGCCTCCCTGTCTTCTTGTGCCATTGGCCAGTTCGGAGCAGAAGAGCTGCTTTGGAAGACGGTTGTCTTCCATTCTCATCACGTGGCCTGACCATCTCAACTGTGACTGCATGATCAGGGCCTCAATACCGGGCAAATCAGGACGTCGGAGGACTTCCTGGTTCGTGACACGGTCTTCGCAGTATATGTCCAGGAGTCTGCGAAAGCAACGGAGATGGAACTGGTCCAGTTTCTGGAAGTGGCGGCGGTAGCGCGCGCGCGCATGAAGGATAGTGTACATTGTAACTGATGGCGGGGTTAAAGCTGCCCTTTGAAAAGCATGATTGGACATTTTGATCAAATTACTTCATCTCTTTTTATTTCTACATGTATGTGTAGGTCGGAACACATCCCAATGAGTGGTCCTGTCCTCAAAGTCAAAGCAGAGGAGTTGTCAGCAACTCTTGGACTACAAGAATGGAAATGTAGTGATGGTTGGCTACACCGTTGGAAGAAAAGACATGATATCGTCTTCAGATCAGTGAGCGGCGAAAGATGAGCTGTGGACGAAGTCTTTACGGACAAGTGGATGGAGGATGTTCTCAGACCAATGCTGAAGAACTTTGAGCCTAAGGATGTGTTCAATCTTGACAAAACAGCGCTGTTTTGGAGGCTCATCCCCGACAAAACATTTTCATTAAAGGGAGATCAGTGTCTCGGCGGAAAAAAGTCCAAGGACAGAATCACTGTCATGCTTTGTTGTAACATGGACGGTAGTGAAAAATTACCCCTTCTGACAGTCGGCAAGTTCATGAAACCACGGTGTTTCAAGGGAGTGAAAAAGCTGCCAGTGGAGTACCAGGCCAATCGCAAGGCTTGGATGACTGGGGAAATTTTCCAAACGTGCCTGCTCTCCTTTGACAGAATCATGCAAAGAAAGAATCGGAAAGTTCTCCTAGTTCTGGACAATTGTGCGTCACACAAAATTCCCACAGGGTTAAGAGCAACGGAGGTCTTATTTCTTCCACCCAGTGCAACTTCCAAGCTGCAACCATGTGACGCTGGTGTCATACAATCTATGATTCTTTGTGTTAGTGTTATGATAAATCTTTGCTCGTTTCCTACGCTTTCGTTCAACCAAACTTCAGAGAAGCCATACATATCCAGGCAGCGTCTAATTTCCAGTGCCCAGTTCTGTGTTTTGTCTATTTCTGTTTTTTCTCTTTCATATGCTTGTCTAGGTATCCTGTCTGGAGTCATCTTCGTTAATTTGAACCAATATCTGATTGCTTTTATTGAACTATCTATACTCATCGTATATCTTCCTAATTCTCCGTATACCAAGTTGTTTGGCGTTTTCTTCCCTACCCCCATGTATCTTTTACATGCGAATAAATGTATATTTTCCACCGCTGAATAACGAGTCAAACCCCATACTTCTGCTGCGTACAGTAGCAGTGGCCTGACCTGAGTATCAAGCAGCTTAAAAATATATTGATATCTAAGTGTCCTAAGCTATACATTGTTTTCATTATTTCACTTATTTTCCCTTTCACTCTTCCTGCATATTCTGAAAGTGAAATATCTACTGAGAGTTTAGCCGTTAGGCTGAAACCTAAGTATTTGTAGCTGTTTACTACCTCAATTTCTTCCCCTTTGTAGTTCCATTTTTCTAGTCTGCCAAGGTATCCTCTTTTTCTAAAGACCATAATTTTTGTTTTTTGAAGATTAACCTTTAGTCCAATGCGGTCTGAGGCTTCCTGTAGGTTCTTAATTTGGTTTTGCAGACCTGCTGGTGTTCTTGCTATTAAAGCTATGTCATCAGCGAATAGAAGTGAAAATATTTCTGCCTTTCCAGGTAAGAATTGATATCCGTGTCCTTCTTTAGCAGTGACATTGTCTGCAACTTCTGTAATTAGTAAGAAAAGGTTAGGGGGGACAGTAAGCACCCTTGTTTCATTCCTGCGGGGCATTCAAAGAATTCTGTTAGTTCAGTTCCATGTCTTACACATGCTTGTACTGTTTTATAAATAGCTTTTAGCATGTTAAGCATCTTCATAGATACATATAATCTACTTCTTCTTCTGCCGTATAAGCAGTTACTTATCATAGATGTTAGTATGAAAATATGGTCTACTGTTGAGAAATCTTTCCTGAAGCCTGCCTGTTCTTTGCTAATTTTATTTTCTGCTTCTGCCCAATCATATAGTCTTCTGTTCAGTATTGCTGTGTAAATCTTGCTTATGATGCATAACAAGGATATTCCTCTATAGTTTCCTGGGTTCTGTCTATCTCCTTTCTTGTGTAGTGGTATGATCACCGCCCTTGACCATTCTATGGGAAGTAGCTATCTTGATTTAACTTATTGAATAGTTTCGTTAAGAATGGCGCTATATTTTGTCCTATAGTTTTGTGACATTCAGAAGGGATTTCATCAATGCCTGGTGATTTGCCTGTTTAAAATTTTTCTGTAGCTGATCTTACTTCGTTTTCGGTTATCTCTTCGTCTAATTCTTGTATATAAATTTCGTTTAACACTTCTTCTTCTTCTTGTGGTCCTTCTTCTCTATCGTTTAGTATTTCAGTGCCTTGTGGATTCAAGATACTTTCGAAATGCGCTTTCCACTGTGTAATATTAATAGATGGTAATGTGCTCTTCTTTCTTCTAACACTTTTTATGGGGACCCAGAACAGTCAGCTGTCCTTGTGATTTTGTACTAGTGTGTCGTATGTTTGCTTTTTATACTGTTTTTTCTTTTCTCTAATTGTTTCTTTGTATACTGCTCTTTTGTTCTTGTATGCCTCTCTCCTTTCTTCATAAATGGTTAGGTTTTTGTCCTTTTTCGTCCATGTCAGTCTATTGAGTGCTTTTTTTGCTTCTTTCTTTTTGATTTGGCATTTTTTTTTATCGTACCAGCTGTTTGTAGTCTTATATTTTCCTCCTATACTTACTGTTTTGTACATGTCTTTCCCTGCCTCTTTTAATAGCTACATCTCTTTCTATTTCTTCTGTTATTTGCTCCATTGTTTGTTTTGCCTCTTTCGATTCTATGAACTGGACATACTGTTGTTGTTTTGTGGGATCCCACTTTAATTTCTTCACGTAAGATTTCTTGCCCTCGTTCTCTTGTGCGTTAGATAGTGTGTTTTTTAATTCCATCATAATAGGCATGTGCTGAGATTCAATTCTCTCTACTATCTGACACTTGTTCACATTTTCTAACAGTTCAACAGAATATATATAGTAATCTATAATACTATTACCCCTTTCGGAGTAAAACGTGTATGCATCGTCGAACTTTCCCATGCAAAGACCATTTAGTGGAGTTACATTAAATGTTATACAAAATTCGATTAGTTTCTTGCCAAAACCATTTGTGTGGGGATCTTTAGACCTACGTGCATACACGTCCTGCTCTCTTCCCGTAATCTCATTTTCATCATCGATACTCAAGCTCCATTCCCCAGTACGGGCACTGAGATCTCCTCCAATGATGTAATGGAAGTTATTTCCTTGTTCTGTTTGTGCAAATATGTATTGTTCAATCAGTTCCAATGTGCATGAGTAATCTTTGTCAGAATAATATTGGCTATCTACTGGATGTACATATGTACCTAAAAACAAAATGTCTTTTTCACAATGCAATAGACTTTTCATTAACTTCACACAGAGTACATTTTCCATGTCAGTATTTATCAGCTGGACATATTTAGATAACTTTTTTTATCAGCAGGATTGTTCCCCCTGAGGGTCTTCCCATTCTAGTCAATTTGACTGCTGGACAATGTAATTGCAAAAAGTCCTGGAATTTTAATTCGAAATCGAAAAATGTAGAAGTAAACGTTTCTGTTAAACAGCACAAATCAAAAGATGTGATAAATGCTAAAAAGTCTGGTTCCGTTAATTTATCTAATAATCCCCCCACATTCCAACATGCAAAGGATAGGTTTGTTTTTCCACTCTCGTCTTCCTTTCTTCTTTCATTCCCACTCTCTCCTTCTCTCGTTCCCACATTCGTGTCGTATTCTGGTGTCTTTTCATTGTTCTCTTGAGTTCGTGTAGTCTGTTGTCCCTGTGTACGGCCGTGACCTACCCCTCATTTCTTACTTTTTCTTTCCTTCGTTTTTGGATTCGTGCGTGTGCTGCTGGTTGTTTTACTGAGTGCCTTCGTGCTACTGGTGTGTGAGCGTAAAGCTTCGTTTGTTGTGCGTTGTCCTCCCTTCTCTCCCTCCTCCCCACCAGCTCTACCCCCCTCCTCGCTATCCGTCAACGCTGTGCTACTGCAGTGGATCTGCACTGTTTCGTCCAGCGTTGTTTGCCGCGAGCCGGACGTTCTGGTGTTTGGTGTATCCGCTTTGTCCCCCCCCCCCCCCCCCCCCTCTCCTCCCTCTCCCTTTCCCCCTCTACTAGGCTTAACTCTGTCTTGACCTTGTTTGCTACATGTGACTGTTTGTCTGTCGTGCCGCGAGCATGGTGTTGTGTCAATTGTTGCTTCGTCTGCTGCCGCGCGTGCTGTATCTGTGCCAGACCTTGACCCCGGTGGTCCCAGAAGGACTCTGATTGGTCCTTGGGTTGTTGTTTGTGTGTGTGTGTGTGTGTGTGTGTGTGCCGTGACCTGTGTCAGCACATGGTTACTGTCAGAACGTGGGGGTGGGCTGACACGTGTTTCTGTGTTGTGTGTTTCATTCATACCTTCATTCTTGCTTTCCTCAGACCCCCCCCCCCCCCCTCTCCCATTTCCCCTCTCCTTTTCTTCTCCAGCCACTGGCACCTCTCTATTGCCCTCTGCTCTATTTCTCTATTTTTTGGGGGTTCCGCAGAGGTTCCAGAGTTGTGTCCCAATCAACCCCTCAGCATCTCCCTCCTCTCTCTCCTTCTCCTGTCTCCCGCCATGCCATCAGATTTTCACTTTCACATACACTCCCTTTTCCTGCCTCACTCTCCTCTCTCTCTCTCTCTCTCTCTCTCTCACCACTTTCATCCCCACTGTCACTCCTGCTGGCGCTCATCATCTTTTTAACCTGCTCAGTTGCTTTCTTTCTTTCTCTCTTCCTTTCTTCATTCCACACTTCCTCTCTTCTCAACTCATTTACCCTTTCCCCCCCCCCCCTCTCTCTCTCTCTCTCTTCACCACTTTCATCCCCACTGTCACTCCTGCTGGCGCTCATCATCTTTTTAACCTGCTCAGTTGCTTTCTTTCTTTCTCTCTTCCTTTCTTCATTCCACACTTCCTCTCTTCTCAACTCATTTACCCTTCCCCCCCCCTCTCTCTCTCTCTCTCTCTCTCTCTCTCTCAGTCCCACACTTTCACGTTCCATCCTTCCATCACAGTCTCTGTAGCTCCATCCTTTGTAACTGTCCAACACTCTTCCTCTGTACCACGGTTGTCTATTCGTCTCTTGATGCCTTGCTGTGGCCTACCCATGCCCGTTCCTGCCGTCATATCTGTAGGTCCGCTCCGCTGGTGGACTGGGCTGTTCCCTCGCGTACAACTTCCCTCCGACGAAGTAGCCGGACTTGCCCGTCTCCCTCAGCTCGCGTAATTGTGCTGTCTGGCGCCTCGTCCGGTCCTGACTCACCGTAATCCCATCTGCTTACATGGTTTCCCTGGCCTCCCGGTTCCTCAGTACCCGCATGGCGTCCCCCCCCCCCCCCCCCCCCCCCCCCCCATCGTAACATTTTGGCTATCACAGGCCTAGGGCGTTTGTTTGCCGGGTTATACCTTCCCAGTCTGTGAGCCCATTCTACTGCGTCTGCTGCCCAGTCTTCCTCCTTCATGTACTTTTCAAGTACCCCTTTGATAATGTCCTCACATTTCTCGGGTCCACTCCCTTCGTCTCCTTCTTTTAACCCATAGAACTTGTTCCTACGGGAAAAACCTTCTAGTTTGTCCAACTCGCCCTCCATATGTGCTAGTCTGCCTGCCATGCGCTCCTGTGTTTCGTCTAAGTGTTGAACTGCCCTTATATTTGCCTGTATGTCTTGTTTTGTGTCTGCTACCTCTTGACCTAGATTGGTGAGTGTGTCTGACATTTGTGTCTGTTTTGCGTCTATCTTCTTAATTGTGTCTACTTGTGATTTGAAAGAGTCTGCCAGTGATGTGATTGTAGTGAATATTTGTGTCATCTGCGTTTCCATCTCGCCAAGTCTGGTGTCGATTTTGTGTTCTAGCTTGCGTGCTTCTTCCTCAATTTTCTCATTAACATTCGGTCCGGGTTCGTTTCGATATCGTTGCTAAGAATCAGCCTCCTGCGTAGATACGAAATGTTCAAGATGATCAGTAGTACCACTAACAATGTCACTATCGGATTGCTCCGACTGGCCCCTAGCATTTCGTTCATAACTGACCAATTCGTGATTGCTGTCATCGCCCAATTCATGATTGCCGTGATTGCCGTCATCGCCGCCATCTTTGTTAACACTCTACGTTTCCAGTTACGTTGACCTCTTGTATCGAAACAGTGGCAGTTCCAGTCCCCCGGGTGATCGCTCTTCCAGACCGACTGCACCGTTCCTGTCAATTGCTCTCAGTCTGAAAGCCACTGCGGTCATGTCCAGAGCACTGACCGTGGTTAGTGCTAACGTCCAAAACCCCACGAAACACAGCAGTATCTCTTTCACCCCTGCAACCTTTGACCCCCCCCCCCCCCCCCCCCCCCCCTCTCATTCCCTTCACTTCCTTTCTCCTTCCTTTCCCCACTGTCCCTCCAAAAAAGTCCGATTCTGGCCCTCCATTCGCGCAGGTCTATCATTCTGCAGTTCTCGCAGCTACAGACACTTCCACAAACACTTCTGCGAATTATTGTCACAACTGGAACAATACTTAGAGCACTGTAACCCGCCGAACAACACACTTTTGACAGGAGCTCATCCCGCCCGATGTTCATCAGTCGCCATCTTGTTGCGTACTCTCAGAGAGAGAGAGAGACAGACAGACAGACAGACAGTGACAGATGAGGGGGGGGGGGGAGGGGGGAGATGGCTGGAGACACTTAAGGACACAGAGATTTAATTTCAGAGTCAGGTGATTTATTGATATGCAAAGACACAGCACAAAACACAGAGCTGAATGAACGGCTACAGTAAATGGATTACAACTAAAAACACCGCTTTGTTACACTCGACAAAAGAAAGTTTTCTTTAATAGGAATGTTACTAGTAAAAGTAGTTTTATGATCTACCTACGTTTCCAAACGAATGCCCTATCTCCACAAGGCGTTGAACACACTAAACATCAGGTATCACTCAAAATATCGAAATGGAGGGCGGGGAGCTAACTCTACCTTAAACCACCAGGAATGCAGGAGTGGTCTCCCGTAGAGAACACATAATCATCTCACTCCCTTCACCATAATTCAGTTTTCTCCCGTTTTCCAAATTGCTGGGGGGAAGGGGGGGGGGGGGGGGGGGGGGGGGTCCTAGTAGTGTTTTGACAGGTAAGCATATCTTTAAACTATTTTTAGTCGTAAAATTCCTTTTCTTCATATTTACCTGTCCAAACGAAGGCATGAATATCGGAAAAGATGGTAGGTTATATCACCTGAGAAACAGATCAATGCTTAAACTAAAACAAAAAATGCAACATGGTTGACCACAACTCATCCCAGAGCTCGGCGCCAAACTGCCATCAAAGGCCCTAAGGTTCAGTGAGTCCTGGGAGTTGAAAGGATTGCCCCCGCTCTCCTTTATGTATCAATTAACATCAGGCAAATATGTAAAAAGGAAATAACCCTAGATCAGGAAAAGAAGACCCATGCAAATCGCCCTTACAAGTCACTGTCAGTGATTGCTGTCTGAGGGGCAAGGTTTACTCACACTGAGACACATCATACTGCTCAGAGAAAAAAACAATTTGTAAAGCAGCGTGAATACACACGCACGCACACACACACACACACACACACACACACACACACACACACACACACACACACACACACACACACACACGCACACACACACACACACACACACACACACACACACGCACTCACACACACACAAAACTCCATCACATTAATGTGTGAAAGGGGCCGATGTGCATGTTGTCAAACATGACGGATGGAAGAAACGCAATGTGTAAAATTGTTTTTGGCGATCAACAACCGACCTAATGGAGATCTGAGACAATGGGCTGACGCGTTGGGTAAAAGCAGAGTGTCCTCCATATTTTCACAAGTTCTTTTTCCTATTTTATTCAGCGATAACAAAAACGGGAGGGTTAGACTCAAACCAGTGGGACGAGGTTGGCGTACGAATCAAAATAAGGAATTGCAGGAGTACTAGTCAAAACAGACCTTAAATCGTCCGTGAAGTCCAATGTGTATTTTGAAGATCGGGAAATGTTCAAGATCGATGACCTTAACCAGAAGACTACTGAAGCGAGCACAACGGAAGTCGAGGAGAACTTCATTGAAGACTTTCGAAAACGAGTAACCTCCCTGGAAGAGAGACATAAAGAATCAGAATCTTCAACACTGGGAACAAAAAAAAGAAAAGCTGTAGGAAAACGAGTTCGTATTGATCGACCAAGCACTGCTGACTGCCTACCAACTTAAGACACTTCTGAGCTAGGAGAAACATGACCATTATCATATAAACGTCATAAGTCATACAGGACGACAGCAGCCTTCAGAAGCGCACCAACCTGTCAGTGGAACACATCTGTGATCTGCTATCTTGCTGCCTCAACACCACCTACTTCACCTTTGAAGGACAGTTCTACCAACAGACCGAGGGTGCAGCCATGGGGTCCCCTGTGAGTCCTATTGTAGCTAGCCTCTTTATGGAAGACTTCGAGGAGAAAGCCTTGGCATCATTCCACACCCCTCCTCGCTACTGGGGCCGCTACATGGACGACACCATGACTGTGCTAAAAAGATCGGCGGTCGAAGACTTCACGACCCATCTCAACAACCAACACCCTGCCTTCACGTTCACCTACGAGGAAGAAGAGAACGGCAGTATCGCGATGTTGGACACCTGTATCACCCGGACAGAGGAAGGCCTCGCCTTCTCCGTCTACAGAAAGCTGACCCACACAGACCAGTATTTGCAATTTGACGGTCACCAGCATTCATGTGGTACATAAGATGTTTGCGACAAATGCTATTTAAAAAAAAAAAAAAAAAAAATATATATATATATATATATATATACTAGCAGGGGCACCCGGCGTTGCCCGGGATATGAACATTCTTTGCGATACTCACGTGACGGCAAAAATGTATTAATTGTTTTGATTTACAATCAATCCCCCCCCCCCCCAACATCTTCCCACCCCCTCCCCCCACACAAATACACATTCTCTCTCTCTCTCTCTCTCTCTCTCTCTCTCTCTCTCTCTCTCTCTCTCTCTTATACATTCTATTGTTTTCCGCCTGCCTCTGGCCCCTTTCCTCTGGATCTTCCCTAGTACGTCGAGATGCTTTTCTCGCTCGATTTTCCGCCTGCACTCACTGTTCCCATTCCCATTCTTCTGATTGCCCTTAATTTTGTAGGAAAAGACTTTGTGCAGAAGTAGTTTATTTCAACAGGTCTGTGTCTAATGTAAAAATAGTGTATCAGGCTTTGCACTGTACAATCATTTTTCTGGCCCCTCTCATTCCTCCCTTTTCATCCCCCTACCCTGTCCCATCCATGTTGCAAAATTACTTACGGTTACTGGACATACGCATACCGAATTTTATCAATAGTGGTGTAAATTTAGAAAATAACGGTTTTTAACGGTCAATGTTAAGTTTTGGTTCGTAAAATTTGCATAACATTGTTCAGCGCTTAAAACTGTACGTGCATACGGAATGTTATCAAGAACGGTGAAAATTTCGAAATTCAGAAAATAACGGTTTTTAACGGTCAATGTAAAGTTTCGGATCTTGAAAATTGTATATCATTGTTTAGCGTTCAAAACTGCACATGTATATCGAATTTCTTCAAGAATACTCTAAATTTCTAAAATAACGTTTTTTAACGGTCAATTGTAAATTTCGGTTCATAAAAGTTGTATATCATTTTTCGGCATTTAAAACTGCACATGTATACCGAATTTCATCAAGAACAGCCTAAATTTTAAAAATAACGGTTTTTAACGGTCAAATTTAATGGTCATAATGACTATCTAATGACCCTATGTTACGCGCTGGATGTTCCTGTAGGCTTATGTCAAGTTTGTTGGCGATCCGATAACTCTCGTGGCCGCCAACCTCAGAAGATCGGGTCTTAAACAGTTTTCATAGGGTTTGGTGTTTTTAACGGTTTTTAACTGTTATAAATAACGTTTCTTAACTGCCAAATAACGGTTCTAATTTTCGAGAAGTAGCCCCGTACCTGTGCAATGTCACAATGGCCATTTGATGAAAAGCAGAGGAAAAAGATGTCTTTGAAACCGTTATAACAGTTTCTTTAACGGTTTTTAACGGTTTTATTTTTTTAGAGATTATCCCAAAACCATCCTCGGGTCACAACAGACGTACCTGCTAAATTTCAAGAAGATCGGGTTTTTAACAGTTTCTTTTATAGGGTTTGGTGTTTTTAACGGTTTTTAACTGTTATAAATAACGTTTTTTGACTGCCAAATAACGGTTCTAATTTTAGAGAAGTAGTCCTGTACCTGTGCAATGTCACAACGGCTAGTTGAAGAAAAGCAGAGGAAAAAGATGACTTTGAAACCGCTATAACAGCTTTTTAACGGTTTTTAACAGTTTTATATTTTTAGAAATTAGCCCAAAACCATCCTCGGGTCACAACGGACGTACCTGCCAAATTTCATTACAATCGGTTGAGCCATTTTTGAGTCTATAGCGTACACAGACACACACACACACACACACACAGACAGAATTTGCCCTTTATATATTAGATATATATATAGATATATATATATATATATAGATAGATATATATATATATATATACACGTGTGTGTGTGTGTGTGTGTGTGTGTGTGTGTGTGTGTGTGTGTGTGTGTGAGTGCGTGCGTGCGCGTGTGCATGTGTGTGTGTGTGTGTGTGTGAAAGAGACATTGTTAATCTATCCCTTTTTAAACAAAACAAACAAACAAACAAACAAACAAAAAACAGACAGAGGTGATGGGTGGGGGAGGGGGCTGGGCACCTACGACCTACAAATCCCCCCCCCCCCCCCCCACTCAACCTGTCTGCACTCCCCCTCCTATCACCCCTGCCTTCCACTAAGTTCCAGTACATATTGACACATACACATAGACAATCTGTTTTCAAGTTAAAATTGTCCATTTCTCTAAACAAAAACAAACAACAAAAACAAGAATGACAATATCCCGGCTCTATCCCACCACATCTTATTTTGCACGAAAACCCCCCTTTTCACATACAAATCACGTCCTTCACATGCTACTTTTTGCCAAAATTAACACCTGTTTTCTAAACAAAATTAACACCCCAAAACTCCAAAAATTGACGTAATCAGTACTTTTAAAAATGGGGGGTTTTCGTGCAAAATAAGCTGTGGTGATATAGAGCCTAGATATTGACATTCTCTCCGTTTGACATAGATATATAGTTGCAAGCCCCTCTAACTGTGTCAAACGTTCATGCATGCCCGTTTGACATAGATATATAGTTGCAAGCCCCTCTAACTGTGTCAAACGTTCATGCATGCCCGTTTGTCCTAGATATATAGTTGCAAGCCCCTCTAACTGTGTCAAACATTCATGCATGCCCGTTTGTCCTAGTTACGAGTACAAAACCACTGCAGGCATATTCTCAACTTTACACTTTTGGATTAATATATATACTGTGCAAACTGAAAGCTTTCATAATTTTATGGTGTTTATGCATAATTGTGGCTGTTATTAAAATTGTTTTTTATTCAAGCAGAATAGTTTTAAAGGTTAAGCAACAACTGTACTTTAAAGTACTTTTTAGTATCTACTTTGTACAATATTCATATTAAAAGCTTTAGCAAATTAAACACAAAAACACAACTTTTAATAATCAATTCTCTCTCACTGATCTATAAATAGATAATTTATTCAGGGGAGACAATTACTTTTATGCATAATTAAAGGGAGATAAATCACTTTAATTATTATTATTGGTTTGATTATTTTGATTGTTAATGATTACTCTGTGCGTGTGTGAACAAGGAAGGTAGAAATCAATACTCTACAAACTGCCGTCAGAGAGCGAAAAACCCCAGAGCTCAAAAATAGGCCTCAGCCGCCGCCAACGTTCAATAGGTGGGGGCGCATTGCAGCGTGCTACAGGCCCATGCTGCGGCTTACTTATTTTTTAATTTATGATTTTATTCTGGTTTAAAAAATGAAGCCCGAAGTAGCTACAGAGCTTATTAATATACTTTACGAGTTGGATTGGGAGCGGGAGGGTGATAAAGATCAGCTAGAGAGCAGGTTTGAAGAATTAATTACTGATCTTTTTGAGCGCATAAATATTCGAGAAAGCGTAAAGCAGGTCGTTAGCAAAATACCAGATTTTTGGCCCCAACCAGTTGTAAAGTTGTTTGCCATTTTAGTTGATAATATGGCTCCTGAGGATGCTAATCTGACTGTTTCTACCAGCCCTGAAGGAGTAGCTATTCACTTTAATGAAGATCGGGGTTTACGATTAGAAAAGACTATGAATAATAAACAATAGCTGAATTTACATTGTTAGTTATAGAAAGTACTTTTTAAGTTAAGTGCAAGTAAATTACAAGTTAAGTGCAAAAAAAATAAGTTCTTGTTAAGTACTAGTTAGGTTCTTAAGTAAGTTCTTGTTAAGTTCTTAAGTAAGTACTAGTTAGGTTCTTAAGTTAAGTACAAGCCAAGTCAGTCAAGTTAATCTTTTAAAGTTCTCCAATGTCCTATAGCATATGAAAACTCATTGACGTAAGTTCTCTTGTTATTGTTAGAGACTAGTGATTTCTTATTAACTACAGTTGTGTTTACTTGATGAAGAGTAGATCGCAGATTAACATTTGTGTGATGAAATACTTTGTTTTCAAAGAGAGCTTGCTTGTAGTTGTCGTGAGTTATATTTTTTTTGACAACTTCTTTACTTATGCCCTTAGCTTTTTTAATTACAGAAGTTTGGTGGGCAACGCTATACATCTTTGACCGCAAACCAACATATTCTTGTATAACTGTCCCATTAAGTTCATCCTTCATCTTTCCAATCACTTTCTTGTTCACAGTTGAATGTAGAGGTGAATCTTTAGGATAGTCACATGTGTCGTACCACCCATCAGCTCCTTTAGCTACCTCCGCTTCTAAATCCTTATAGAAATCTTCAGTTGGGATGTCCATAATAAAACTATCAGTGTCTGTGTAAAGGACATTTGATTCTGGGTACAGCGGCTTAAAGTAGTCGTATAGAAATTCTAACATTAATACTTTGACAGCTCTAGCACGGCGAATCCGATAAACACCGGCTTATCCAACTTCACACTCAGTTTCTTCATCATAATGCCAACCAGGCTGTCGCTAAATATTCTAAAGTCTTGGTAGTTAGGTTTAGAGGCCAGCTTAATTGCTTGTTTTTCTGTTGTAACTAATCTTATATCTTTACGATTGTGTACATTCTCCATCGTCTTACCAAAACAACTGTTGTTCATTAACTTAAAAAAGTCTTTTTCTGAAGCGTCAGTGGCCACAGTCCTAAGATCGGTGTTCTTCATGATGTATGGCCTCATGAAAGGCTCTTGATCGAAAGTAATTATTCTGTGAACAGCTGTCAGCTTTAACCCGTGTCTTAAGTAAAATTGTAACAACCGGTAATGACAAACATATTTAGTTTTGTTAAAGAGGTTAGGCACGAGTTTAGGCGGTTCTGTGGGACTCATCTTTAATCTTTCTGCGGCTAAGGGGAAATCATTATGAAGGTCATGCAATTCTTTAGGATATTCTAAGTCTACTTCCAAGATTAGCCCTATTGGATTATCGGGTGTAAGCTGTGATAGCATACTCAACACTTTATTGACATCATGAGGCCCATTTATCATTTCAAAGTTTCTTAGTGGCAGTGCCTGACTCATGGCCCACCCATACAGATTGTTGGCGTCTAAGTACATCAGATAGTTGGATGGTTTAGTTGGATCATAATCATCTAAATACTTGTTGTTGGCTCTGCGGTAAGGATGACAGGCCATGCTAATGCCCCCCCTTAGACCGCCCTCAATCATCTGAAGTGTATCCAGATCAGAAATTAAGTCAATATCGACGTTTGTAGACTTTAAGAATGCATCCCAAGACAACCCTGGGGAAGAGATGTACTGTGATGAATCTAGGCCGTAGTGTTTCATGCATGTAGATCTGTAATTCTGAAAGACGTCAGCTAATAAACACACGTCGACCAATAAATATTGATCGTGATAATCGCCCATCGTTTTGCAGTGTAATTCTGTCCAGGCTTTCTGTGCGTATTCATAGTCGGCGTCAGATATGTCTCCACCTCTAAGCCGGCTGTAAAAGTCTTCCTTTGCTGGCAGCGCCGGCTCATCAAACCTCTCCCACGAGTCCATGTATTCATAAGGATAGACGCCTTTACGAACTAAAGATGGGTTGAAATATTTTTTAGTGATTGGATAGTCTTGTAGAGATCCTGCCAATTTGTCTAAACTCCCCATCAGATGTTGGGCGGAGTCATAAAAGGATAAACAGTCAAGAGTAAAAGTCATGTACTTTTCTGAAGACTGTGCAATACAGCTAACCCTCTTATATTTAGAAGTCACTGCTTGCATGATAAAGTGAGAATCGTAGCCTCGTAAGTTATGAAAGAAGATAGGCAGTTTCCACGTCTTGGGGTCAACCCTAAGTTGAAGATTGCAGCTATTATGCGCAGCCCCTCTGAATTTTCCAGTAATGTGATCATGGTCCCTTACAGCATCGCCTGATAGTACTCTGTTGCATATCCAACAGTGTGTGGCTGATCTATAACGGTCTTCATCTTCGGGGGTCATCTTAATGCCTGAAAGGTTCAGCTGATTGGAGAATTGATTGCGAAGATGCTTCATTTGCTCTAAAAATCTACTAGCTGCGTCAGGGCCTCTGTAAATCTCCGGCTGTGTGTGTCCGCCATCTGACCTAACAGCAACAAATGCATAAGAACAGATCTGATGACAAGATAATAAGGTTGTTTTTTGTTGTGTCCGTTCTTGAGGGCCGTAGTACTGCGGCAAGATCGCCTAAAAGTCAGCATAGACTACGTATGGACTCATTTGCATTTTTCGTATATTCTTAAACCTGACTTTAGACCCGGGCGGAGGCGTAAGAAGTTCGGTTTTACAGTCTTCATAACTTTTACAATGTTTCTTATGTTTGTCAGCCGCCTCTATAGACGGAATTCTAACCAAACACCTTCTACAAAGCTCTTGTTTAGCAGAATCCAGTGTAGTATACGCCAGAAGTCTGCTCATTGTTCTAATTAATACATAATGACTCTTGGAACCGTCTGCAAACAGAATCAAGTCTACATGATTCTTAAGTGATTCGCCTAAAGGGGGAGCTTCGGGAGAGACCCTTATAGGCTGTAATTTGTCTACTACAGACCATGTATATACGTTTACGGTTACTGGTTTGTTTTGCTCTTCAAACTGGTCGATACTTTCTATGCTCACTGGAAAGGTTATGTTATCAAAGTTCAGGCTATCTTTATACTGCCAATAATTAGATACTCTGTCTGGGTGCTTTTTAACAGGATGTAAGTGCGCCAAAACGCACCACATGAAACACATATTGTCAGAATTATGTATATTTAAGGCTGCTCGTTTAAGAACTAACACTCTCGGGAGAGGGATGTAAGAATTGCCGACTAACACTCTCGGGAGAGGGATGTAAGAATTGCCGACTAACTCTCTCGGGGGAGAGATGTAAGAATTGTCAACTATATCATAGAACTTTATTTGCCTTAATTTAATTTCAAGGACTGTTCCTTTAGTCCAACTGGAGCCGCACGTTTTCGCTTTTCCAACCGCATGGTCAAACTGTGTAAGCATGTAATTAGCCCAGCCAGGTGTAAAGTTGCGATAGCCAGTAACTTTTTTCTGTATAGTTGAAACCCAGACTTGCACACTACTGCCATCAGGGGTTATATATTCAATCAGAATAGCTAACATCACTTTTACTGGCGGGTTAATTTGAAGAGAGGCTGGGATTTTAGAGATAGCATGCGCCACGCTTTCATGAACATTTATAGGGCTAATAATGTCCATGTTTAAGTCAATGGTCCTATTGTTTAATGATTTTTTACTGCCTCCCAACTGTACGTTGTTGGAAGGTAGTATTTCAAACTCGGGCTCACTTGGGGGGCTCATTTTTAACCCCACAATATTTACGTAAATTAAAAAAAAATAAATGTAAATAAAAGTAAGTAAACCTCGCTTTTTATTCTTCTCCCAAGCGTTGCAACACTTCAAGACACGTTAACCTTACAATAACACCTGCTAATATTTTAGCTTTTTCTGAATCACTACAGTCAATGTTCATCACTTTAATTGCTTCGTCAAATAGTTCACTATGATCTTTTATTATATTGTTTACATCATTCTCAAACCCAAATTCACTAAAATCGATGTTTAACACTTTCATTGTTTCGTCAAATAGTTCATTACAATTCTTTAAATCAGATTCACTGAGTTCGGCAGCCATTTTTTAAATCTAAAATAAATAAAAAAATAATTGTAAATTA
This sequence comes from Conus canariensis, assembly GCA_033310375.1. Taxonomy (NCBI): domain Eukaryota; kingdom Metazoa; phylum Mollusca; class Gastropoda; order Neogastropoda; family Conidae; genus Conus; species Conus canariensis. The sequence goes on from CM065748.1 coordinate 11,587,368, forward strand.
ACTTGTACTTATCTAGTTCTTAACTTATACTTTATTTAGTTCTTTAAAAAAACTATTCCATAGAAAATGGGTCTACAGCAGGAGGTTGTACTTTTTTTTACAGAAGCTGGTTCTTCTTCTTTTACTGTGGGGGTTTGTGACTTTGCTGCTGCTAAGTATGGCGTTAGACATTTGTATGCTAAAAAACCCCCACCAACAACAACAGCAGCAAATACATAATAATACATCTTATCGTTTAATTGTGATTGTGTTGTTGTTAATTGTGTTGTTGTTGACGGCGGCGATGTTGTATTACTATCTAATAATTTTTGTTTTGCTGCTTGGTTTGCTTTTCTCAGTCTGTTCCATTCACCTAGTTTACGACCGGCCTCAACACGCCCAGCACTTTTAGACTTAGTAACACTACTCACTTGTGGCACATTCTGCTCTAGCGGACTCACTTGTGGGACATTCTCTTGTGAGGCACTCACTTGTGGGGCATTCTGCTCCTGCGGAGTCTTCTTCTCCTGATCGCTCATTTTTTTTATTGCGATTAAAATTAATATGATTAAAATTAATATGATTAAAAGTAATTAATCCCATGATGAATGGACATAACATCGTTCCAAATCTATAATACATGTCACATCCTAGAGACTCTAATGACTTTGTTAAAACCGGATCTTGTGATAAGTCATATTTTAAATCTTCTTCTGAATCAACCGGCGCCATCTTACTTACTAACTTAGCATATAAACTAATCATTGTCTGTCCCACTGATCTAACCATTTTTGATCCTAGCTGTGCCTCGTACCTGGCGTAATACTTCTCAACGTCTGATGTAGACAATTGCTGAATCTGTTCGATACTTAGTTCAACGCCTAAATACTGTTTAGTTTTTCCACACGCGGCCAGAGAGTATAATCTTTTTTATGGCAGAGGTCTGCCTGCTCCTCACACTTTAATAGTTCGTCACAATCCATTTTTAAAAGCAATAAAAAAAAAATAATATAATACTTTTAAAACCATGAGTTTAACGCTGGTTAATTATGCAGTGCCTATCGTTGGTGTTATAGTCTATTCAACCCTCGCAAAATGTTTGCTAGGAATAAAACCACCCAACATGGGAAAGGTTGAAGATTCGCCAAGGCTAGTTGCGGCCTTATTTTTAGCTTTAACAAAAAAAGATTATTTGATTAAAAAGCACATAGACAGTCTTTCGTATTATGATTATTTTAATTATTTTTTTAGTTAATAAAAAGATGAGTGAAAAAAAGATTATCAATACGATTTACCATTCTGCTGTAATTAGCGGCCTTAGTATTGGTTATAGCGTGCTAGCAAAAAACATGTTTAAAATGAAGCCGGCGGATCTAGGAAGGTTAGACATTGAGGATGTTGTTAAGGTTATAGTTGTAATTACTGCAGGGATTGCCTCAAAAGACTTTCTTGTTACGCAGGGGATTATCCCAGAAAATATTAATGCATAGGCAGATTAATGCATAGAAAGATTAATGCATAGGCAGATTAATGCATAGGCAGATTAATACATAGGCAGATTAATACATAGAAAGATTAATCTAGAAAATATTGATTTATAAAAAGATGTCTGGATTGGTTCTGATGGTGGGAGGAGCTATTGTTAATGCATTGGCCTTCTCTGGCAGCAATTATATGTTTAGTAAATTGCGGTCTGATGAAGAGAGAGAACGCCATAACAAGGCAATGGAAGATTTAGCTAAGGCAAGAGACGCTTACGAGAAAAGACGAATTGCTCACTTAGACTTTATTAATAAAAAGTTAAGAGAACAGGGGCATGCAGAGCACACATTTACAGACGTTGATGAAGCAATGAATGAATATTACTTAGTGACAGGAAAGAAGTTTCTAACATCGCCGCCGCCAGAACTGTCTGACTTTTATGAACCGTCTGAGGATCAGAAAATGGTAGAAATAGGCTTTATTATAGGTGCTATGGGAGCAATCTTTCTTCTTGCATATTCAATCTAAAAACATAGTTAAAATGTAATAAAAAAAACAGTCCCTTATGGGCGATACGAAGTACAAAATATATTATTCTCCTGGAGGGTATTGGAAAGGAAGGGCCGCTATTGATAAACTGAGTAAAGCCGCTAGAGTGTCTGAATCAGAAGCGAAAGACTGGCTTTCAAAACAAGCGATCTGGCAAATATATCTGCCTGCCCCAAAAAGAATAATAAGACCTCGATTTGTTAATTCAGTTCCTAATGACACCCACCAGATGGACTTGTTGTACCTTCCGCATGACAAAGTTAGACGAAAAAAGTTTAAATATGCTCTTACGGTTGTTGACATGGCTTCAAGGTATAAAGACGCCGAGCCTCTAACGGATAAAAGCTCAACTGCTGTGGCTGTGGCTTTACAGCAAATATACATGCGAGGTCCATTAAAGTATCCTAGGCTGATTCAAGTTGATGATGGAAAAGAGTTTAAAGGAGCTGTAAACCAGTTGTTTTTAAGACACCGGGTTACAGTTAAGAGAGGGATCCCAGGCAACCATCGATCACAAGCTCTAGTAGAAAACTTTAATAAGAATCTGGCTGAGCGCCTGTTTACTTATCAATATCACAGAGAAATTATGGACAGAGAACGCAACACAGAATGGGTCAGAAGGTTGCCAGCAGTCTTACGTGCCATGAACAATGAAGAATTTAAAGTAACAGGTCTTAAACCAGTAAACGCAATCAAATTAAAAAAAATTAGCATTACTGAAAATGTGCAGGGTACTCAGAAACTCTTGCCGTTTGGATTAAAAGTAAGATACTTGTATGCGCCAGGAGAAGCAGAAGGCGATGTTAGAATTAGAGCCACAGACCCTATATGGAGCATAGATGTATATGAAGTTGAAAGAATCATGAAAACAACCCCTCCTGTGTATTATTTAAGAGAGACTCTTTCTTCTAGCGGTGCTACTGCGTCTAAAAAGCCTGCCCCTAAAAGATCCTTTGTTCGTGAAGAGTTGCAAGTTGTCCCGCCAAACACAGTGCCGATTAGTTAAAAAAAAAAAAAAAAAAAAAAAAGTATTTGCTAAACTTATAATTTATTTTTTTTGCTAAACTTATGATTTATTTTAGTCCACATCTTATTTTTTGGCTTATTTTGGGTTTAACCAATCATGCGTTTGCTTTTCAATGTTCTGTTTGATTGTCTCAGTGTCTACCTGTTGTGAAATAAAAGTCTTTCTCCACTCCTTTTGAAGTTCAATTTTTTGTCGCCTGTAATCCTCACCGTCGGTCATAAGCTTCTGAAATTCTTCGTCCGTAATGTTTTTATCCTGTATTGATTTGCTTATTCTTAATTTTAATGAAGAAAGTTTTGCTGTTGCTAGGGCAACAATGGCAGTGTGCTTTTGTAGTTTAGGTGTAATCTTTTTTAAAACAGCACTCACAATCATAGACATGGCGCCTAAACCTAGTCCAAGGCTCCCTAATGCTAAAGAGGCTGGCGCTCCAGCCCCAGTAGCTAAAAGAGCAACACTAGACCCAGCACTTACGCTAGCTACAGCTGATGAGCCAGTAATTACATAAGAAAGAGTATGTAAAGCTTTAGCATATTTCTTTCTAGTAGCCCTATACTTATCCAAGTCACTTTCTATTTCTTCTTGAAGTTCGGTTATTTGTTCTAATCTAAACTGTTGAACCTCCATTTTTTTAATTAAGATTATTTTTATTAATTAATCTTATACATATCTTCTTATTAATTCTTCTGGCAGCACTTCATCAACAGAGTAAAACGCAATAAAATCAACATACTTAATGAAAATAAAGTCAAGTACTGTTAGTTTGTCTTTGTCAACCATCACAGTAACCTTGTCAGATGATACAAGGGTGTTTATTTCATCTCCGTTTTTAGTAATAACAATAGCGAGCTTCAGAGGAGCATCCAAGTTTTCAGCCTTTATTTGTATGCCTCTAATTAACGTATGTTCTGGCAAACTAGAATCAGCCTCCCTTGGAGTAATAAATAAGCGAAAAAGCATCGTCATTTGCCTAGGCAGTGACTGTAGCGTTGGAGTAAACTCTAAGCCAACGGTGTCATCCCCCACTTCAGCTAAGGGTCTCTTTCTCTTTAGCATATATTCAGAGCCCTGCCTAGTTATTTCAATCTGTTTTTTCTGTTGTGTTCCTGGGACCAGGCTAACAAGAAAGGGGCCTGCATTCAAAGCTTTTCTAAAATTGTTTTTCTTATCAAAGTATACATTAGGGCTTCGTAGTTCAAACTTTAAATTCCAAGCAATTTCAGGAAGCAACGCCCAAGCATTCTCTCGTTTATGAAGTTTGTATTCGTGTTTGCCAAAATCGTTTGCCCTTAAATTTCTTATCTCTTCCAGGATAGGATACTGCTGCCGTTTTTTGTCTTCAATTTCTGTTCGTTTGTAAACACCATCGTCGGTGTACTCAAATCCATAAACATTTCCTGGAACTCCTATTAGATCAAACTCAGTTGTGTCTGCTAGGTCTTTTAGCTCTACTGCAGTGCATTTAGGAGCTAGCTGCGCTTTTGATTCTGGCCCTCGAGACATTCTTTTTAATATTAAAATTATAGTAAACAATTTGTTATAAACAACCTATAATAAACAATCTATAATAAACAATCTACAATAAACAAACGTATTGAACTGGAGGGTCAGTTCGTAAGCATAGCTTAGCATGCTTAGATTTTTCTAACTGCTCTTTTATTTTTTTTAGCTCATCTTTGTCCCTTATTATATAATTTTCACTTAAACATTCTTCAAAACTATCCCTGTCCTTAGTATAGAATAAGATGACTGATTTTAACTGCGATCTAAAGTCTTTTAAGACAGCATTGTATTTTTGAGTTAAGAGCCACACAGAAACTAAGGCGTGGCGTCCACTAAAGGCTAGCTTAGACAAAGACCTTCTTTTTTTAACAATGTCTCGTTCAGCTGAGCAGTCATCAATAATAAACAGTGTTTCAGTTCCCTCAAATAGTCTATAGTAATGTTCTAAACAGTCGCTCAGTTTGTCGCTAGGATCAACTAAAAATATATTATCGTCTGTCCAAACAAACTTCCTTTCTTTGTAAGACTTGTTGTGCTTAATGGTTGTGCAGAATATAACAATGTGCTCGTAATGAAACCTGTATATTGTTTGTAACAAATCAAGCGCGAAGACAGTTTTCCCACACCCAGTAATCCCGCAGATAAGAGAACAGTGCGGATCTTTTGGCAGAAACTTCAAACTATCCATCTGTTTTTATTAGAATATTTCTTCTGCATTTTAATAAGCCACATCTTTTAGCCTGTTTTCTTCAATGTTTAGCTGAGCGTCACAAACCATAAAAATATGAATTTTTATTGGGGCGTTTCCGTCTGCTTTCTTGTGAATATTTATTTTTATACCATCTTGCCCCACCCTTTCTCCACTTCCAAACAATCTGTTGTCAAATGTGGATCTAAAATCCAGCCACAGCCCATATTTAGTTATTAAGTAGTCTTCGAGCCTTACATCATAAAGACGAAGTTTTTTACATACACGATCAACTGCGGGATCTCTTTGCCTACCTCCAGCGAATAACTTTCTTATTTCATCAAAGTGTTGGTGAGGTAAAAGCCCGCGACCCGAATACAACTGATCAGACTTACCATTTATTGCACAGTCAACCTTCTCAATTTTTGGATTATAAAACGCTTCTGATTCTCTATGAAAAGGAGTTGTTCCTTCAGTAAACAAAAACAAAATTCCTTTTAAAGACTTCAGAGACTGATTTAGATGTATGTTCCAGAGAGTGTCTCGCTTGTTTCTATTTTCTGTAGTGGAGTGTATAACTCTTTCATAATAAATAACTGTTTTATTTTTATACTGGGTTAAGATTGTTCTGGCCAGTTCAGGGTTAGTAACAACATCAAACTCAAGAGAAATGTCGCTGACTGTGTATTTAGCTTCAGGGTCTTCAGACAAAACAACAGAACTGCTAGGATTAAATGTCAGTTCATAAGTAAGTTTTTCTTTTAGTGCACCTTGGTAATATGGCATATGCGTCTTTAACAGCTCAAAATCTAGAGGGATGCAGAATCTGTTGCCAAATGCTTCTGCTACTGCTTCATCTTTAACATCATCCTTTGCATCCTCCGCCCCCACTCTGTGCTTGAGACCGTTTGGACTTTGTATTCCCTGATAAACTTTCTCTTTTCTTTCTTTTTTAGGCAGCCATAGGTCAGAATAGAGGGCAAAAATGTCTGCCTCGCCTAGTACAAATACTTCTCTGCCCTCCAGTTTGATTGCTATATGATTAACGATTGCCCTGCCCAAATTAGCAACAACAGTAGCATTAGGATCTTCCGATGTAATATCTATTTTGAATGATAGTTTAGCAGTGCCTGGCATTATAACATCGCCAGCGCCAAGATCAGGGAACTTGACTATTAAAGTTTGTCTGGGCTGAACTGTTGATGGAGTATTTACACTAATTACAGTCCTGCCTTATACCTTTTACGCCGTGAGGTTCCTTCTCTTTTCTGTATGGATCGAGGTCACAACCGTATGAGTTCATTTTTTATAAAACAAAAAAGAATATAAATAAAAAATATGGATGAAGATTTTGACGTGCCTGATCCTGCTGAAGAGGAAGATGATGAAACAGAATCGGGCCCTTCATTAGAAGATGAACTTGAAGAAGCACGTTCTTTAACCCCTTCAGTAGAAGAAACACCCCCTGGAGTTATTACAGCTCGTGCAGAACTATTAACAAATAAAATTAACTCATTCTATAGAAGCATAGGACTAGAGCCGCCAGAAGGCCACAGTGCTTTTGATTTTAAGATGGATAAAAAAAATCATCTGTATGTAAGAACTAGTAAAGGCCTTGTACGACTTACTACAAAGCCAGACCCAGCCAAGTTTTTAAGCATGAGCACAATTTTTAGAGAACTCCCTGTTGCCGACCGAAGGCGGTTAAACTTTATTGGCAATCTAAGGCCTGAGGCTGTTAGTGCTTTACAGAACTTGGAGCGGAGGTTGTCAACCCGATCTGAAATAGAAATGTCCTCTTTTCAAGATTTAGGTCAAAGAGCAGATGAAGCAATAACAGAAATTGAGACGAGTTTAAGTGAGGAGACAGGCGTAAAAGAACTTGTCAATTCTCAATATTCTGATCGAGAGCGCAAGGCCCTTGATAAAGCTCTACAGACAATAAGGGGTGAACTAATGTACAACACAGCAAAACTTGGTGAGGTAAAAAGAGATATAGAAGAAGAAAAAATTAAACTGGCTGATGCAGACGATAACAATCTAGGACTAGAAGAAAAGGCTAGAATACAACAAAAATTACAGGAGTTAATGAACAAAAAGACAGAATTGTTAGACGCAATTTCTATTAACAGAGGTAATCTAGAATCGCAAATAACCAGAATCAGAGAAGTTATAATCAAAATACTTCATGAAAACACTACGTTAGCAGAAAGAATAAGGATTCTGTTCAGAGAAGAGGGGATTACAGTAGTTAGCATATTAACGGCTGTTGGGTTTGCTATCTCTACACTGGTTTATGCATTAACTGGCAGTGCGCCAACAGGGCCAGTAGCGCCTCCAACGCCTCAGCCTGGTAAAAGTTGGATTAGAAAACAATTGCGCCATCTAGCAAACTTATTAAAGAAGTTAGCTGTCAAAGCGCTTGATGCTCTGCCTGGCATAATAGGCAGTGTTGTTAGTTGGGTTTTGTCTACTATAGGCAAAGTGGCTGGTTATATGGCTGACCATCTGTGGACTTTGGGGGTGCTGGCTGCCGGTTTAATTTTTAGTGAAATAAAGAATGGCTAATCCAGTAAAAGTTAAAAACACAACGAGGGCTGTCTTTTCGCTAGTGTGACTGTCGGGGTAAGGCAGATCAACAGGTGGCGTGCTTTCTGGCTGTGGGACGCTTATAACTGGATCGCTTTCTGGCTGTGGGACGCTTATAACTGGATCGCTTTCTTCAAGGCTAGGTACTTTTTTTAAAATGGATGGAGCGGCCTTGTGTTTAAGCCTTGATTGTGTCCTAAGTTTTGATCGTCTCCAGCTATAAGGATTTCATTGTTATAATTCTGTATCATGCCAATCTGTAGTCTAAGGTCAGAAGGCAGCATGTATAATCCATGGCCAACAACAAAGTCAACCTTTGACCTAGCATGTGAAAGAACGTTTTGATACCTTTGTATGCTGGCAGGCAAATCAACGGCAGAGTTAATAGCATCTTCTAAATTGGCTAGAAATTGTTTTCTAGCGTCAAACCCTGTAGATTGATCTACTATGCTAGATTTAGTCTGTGCTTGTGCTCCTAATAGACACCAAACGTATGTCCTTATGGAGTCATTAAGCCTTTGCACACCTGGCATTGTTAGACCTTTACTTTCATCTAAGATAAATGTTGCCCAAGCATTAGGATGTTTTTTTTCTATGGATCCTAATCGAACTTGTTTGTTTGGTTGAAAAGAGGTGTGGCCTGGCCAGTAGTCATAAGTATATTCTCTTTTTGTACCCCACAAATACAATGTGCCTAGCCCATGATTGCGGTCTAACTTTTGTCTAAAGTCAGTTGAAGGATTAATATTAAATTCGTTGCAGATTCTTTCATATGCATTATTGTCCATTGGACTGAGAAATGGATTAAACGCGTTGTCATTGGGGAGGCGTACTTGTAGTTCAGTTAGTATGCGTCTGTACTGATAATAAACATGAAAGTTATATACTGACCTTACTAAAAGATTGGGGTGGTTTAAATGGTTTGCATATGAAACACCGCAGCCAGTGGTTGCGCAGTAAATGGCAAAATTTAACTGATTCTGGAAAAAAGCCATAGGACGAGACGACCATGCTGACGGCACTCTGTCACTCTTTATTGGCGGATTTAAATATCTAGTTAGTGGGTTTACAAGTCTAACTTGGAAGCCGTATGATCCATCTACTGCGATGGTTAAATTGCTGAAGTCCAAAGATTTGGGGTTATAAAACGCTCCTACATTGTAGGCGGCACTTTCATTATATTTAAAAGGTTCCATTTTTAAATAGTTTTAAAATAGTTATAAAAAAGATGTACATCTATATAACCAAGCAAAACGAGCGTGTGTTCTTGGCGTACCAATTACTAATTGGAGCGGGAGTTGTAGGATTGCCCTTAGAGAAATTGGTTTTAAAGTTATGTGGGTTAACATATCTGAAGAAGCTCAAAATAACTGGATTAATGTTAATGACGAACAGGGCAATCAAATAAGCCATATACAAATACCCGATGGTTATTACAACTTTTGTTCTTTAAAAGAAGTACTTAACGATTTTGGCATATTGTTAACAATTAACGAGGCAAACCTTAGAATTACTATGAATTTTCCACTAGAGGAAAGAAGAGAGTACACTTTCCCTAAAGGCCTAGCTAAAATCTTGGGCTACAGAGATTATAAATTTAGCACAAGAGAAGGCATCTATCAGTTTGAAGGTAATAGACCTTCTGATTTTTCTGTGAATCCAATGCTGTATGTCCATTTACAACAGTTAAAAACAAATACTAATTTGTTTAATGGTCAGCCGTCTACGGTTCTAAGAGCGCTACCGTCAATTAAGGCGGGGTTTTGCGATTATCAGCTATATGGGTTTGATGGAAACAGTCAATTTAAAGAATTAATTGAGGGAGCTATAAATTCATTAGATGTAAAAATAACTAATCAAGATGGAAGGCTAGTTGTTTGTTCTGACTTATTAATGGTGCTGGAAGTAGTAAGGGCTAAGTCTTGCGGACGTTGATAGCTGGGAGAGAATGTCAATATCTAGGCTCTAAATCACCACAGCTTATTTTGCACGAAAACCCCCCATTTTTAAAAGTACTGATTACGTCAATTTTTGGAGGTTTTGGGGTGTTAATTTTGTTTAGAAAACAGGTGTTAATTTTGGCAAAAAGTAGCATGTTAAGGACGTGATTTGTATGTGAAAAGGGGGGTTTTCGTGCAAAATAAGATGTGGTGGGATAGAGCCGGGATATTGTCATTCTCTAAAACATGAAGCAGAATGCAAGGTTAGTCTCTACCAGGTCATCACCGAATGCAGCGGGGGTGGGAGGGGGTGGAGGCGGGGGGGGGGGGGGGGGGGGGTCCGTCCGAATAAGCTCTGCTCAATAAAGTGAAAAGATGTAGGAGGTTAAATAAGACCTTTGTCCCATCACTTCTGTGGTTAATCAAGTACAACACGAGCAGTCTGTCAGGTACAACGCCAGCAGTCTGTCAGGTAAAACGTCAGCAGTCTGTCAGGTACAACATAAGCAGTCTGTCCGGTACAACATAAGCAGTCTGTCAGGTACAACACGAGCAGTCTGTCAGGTACAACGTCAGCAGTCCGTCAGGTACAACATAAGCAGTCTGTCAGGTACAACATAAGCAGTCTGTCAGGTACAAAATAAGCAGTCTGTTTGGTACAACATAAGCAGTCTGTCAGATACAACACGAGCAGTCTGTCAGGTACAACGTCAGCAGTCTGTCAGGTACAACGTCAGCAGTCTGTCACGTACAACATAAGCAGTCTGTCAGGTACAACATGAGCAGTCTGTCAGGTACAACATAAGCAGTCTGTCAGGTACAACACAGCAGTCTGTCAGGTACAACACGAGCAGTCTGTCACGTACAACATAAGCAGTCTGTCACGTACAACATGAGCGTCCGTCAGGTACAACGTCAGCTGTCTGTCAGGTACGAACATGAGCAGTCTGTCAGGTACAACCGTCAGCAGTGTGTGAAGTACAACATAGCAGTCTGTTAAGTACAACATGAGCGTCTGTCAGGTACAACATCAGCAGTCTGTCAGGTACAACGTCAGCAGTCTATCAGGTACAACGTCAGCAGTGTGTCAAGTACAACGTCAGCAGTCTGTCAGTACAACGTCAGCAGTCTGTCAAGTACAACATAGCAGTCTGTCAAGTACAACGTCAGCAGTCTGTCAGGTACAACATCGAGCAGTCTGTCAGTACAACATGAGCAGTCTGTCAGAACAACTGAGCAGTCTGTCAGTTACAACGTCAGCAGTCTGTCAAGTACAACGTCAGCAGTCTGTCAGGTAAAACATGAGCAGCTGTCAGGTACAACATGAGCGTCTGTCAGGATACAACGTCAGCAGTCTGTCAGGTACAACGTCAGCAGTCTGTCAAGTACACACTGAGCAGTCTGTCAGGTACAACATAAAGCAGTTTGTCAGGTACAACATGAGCGTCTGTCAGGTACAACGTCAGCAGTCTGTCAGGTACAACATGAGCAGTTGTCAGGTACACATGAGTAGTCTGGCCAGGTACAACATGAGCAGTCTGTCAGGTACAACATAGCAGTCTGTCAGGTACAACATGAGCAGTCTGCAGGTACAACATGAGCAGTTGTCAGGAACAACATGAGAGTCTTCAGGTACAACTCAACAGTGTGTCAGGTACAACTGCATCAGTCTGTCAGGCACAACATGAGCAGTCTGTCAGGTACAACATGAGCAGTCTGTTAGGAACAACATGAGCAGTCTGTCAGGTACAACGCAGCAGTCTGTCAGGTACAACGTCAGCAGTCTGTCAGGACAACATGAGCAGTCTGTCAGTACAACATGAGCAGTCTGTCAGGTACAAACGCAGCAGTCTGTCAGGTACAACCAAGCAGTCTGTCAGTACACCGTCAGCAGTCTGTCAGGTAAACATAGCAGTCTGTCAGGTAAACATAAGCAGTCTGTCAGGTACAACATGAGCAGTCTATCAAGTACAACGTCAGCAGTCTGTCAGGTACAACATAAGCAGTCTGTCAGGTACAACATGAACAGTCTGTCAGTACAACATGAGCAGTCTGTCAGGTACAACATCAGCAGTCTGTCAGGTACAACATGACAGTCTGTCAGGTACAACATGAGCAGTCTGTCAGGTACATACACGTCCAAGCAGTCTTGTCAGGTACAACACGAGCAATCTGTCAAGTACAACGTCAGCGGTCTTCAGGACAACGTCGGCAGTCTGTCAGTACAACTCAGCGTCTCTCAGGTACAACTGAGCAGTCTGTCAGGTACAACGTTAGCAGTCTTCGTCAGGTACAACACGAGCAGTCTGTCAGGTACAACGTCAGCAGTCTGTCAGGTACAACACAGCAGTCTGTCAGGACACAACGTCAGCAGTCTGTCAGGTACAACGTCAGCAGTCTTGTCAGGTACAACGTCAGCAGTCTGTCAGGTACAACGTCAGCAGTCTTGTCAGGTACAACGTCAGCAGTCTGTCAGGTACAACATGAGCAGTCTGTCAGGTACAACGTCGGCAGTCTGTCAGGTACAACGTCAGCAGTCTTGTCAGGTACAACATGAGCAGTCTGTCAGGTACAACATGAGCAGTCTGTCAGGTAAAACGTCGGCAGTCTGTCAGGAACAACGTCAGCAGTCTGTCAGGTACAACGTCAGCAGTCTGTCAGGTACAGCATGAGCAGTCTGTTTGGTACAACGTCGGCAGTCTGTCAGGTACAACGTCAGCAGTCTGTCAGGTACAACATGAGCAGTCTGTCAGGTACAACATAAGCAGTCTGTCAAGTACAACGTCAGCAGTCTGTCAGGTACAACGTCAGCAGTCTGTCATGTACAACATGAGCAGTCTGTCAGTACAACGTCAGCAGTCTGTCATGTACAACATAAGCAGTCTGTCATGTACAACATGAGCAGTCTGTCAAGTACAACATGAGCAGTCTGTCAAGTACAATTTGAGCAGTCTGTCAAGTACAGTTTGAGCAGTCTGTCTGGTAGAACTTGAGCAGTCTGCCAAATACAACTTGTGCAGTTTATCCAGCTTTGCGTGGAGTTGCTTAGAAAGGCACTTAACCAGCGGGCAGGAAGGGAGCGAGATAATTTTGTCCTTCCACCCCATCAGGTGAGGGAGGGGGGTGAGGGGAGGGTGGAGGGTACGCAGGTGCCCCCCAAGGCCACGACCAAGATGTAGTCTATGCACATGAGCTCCTGACAGTGACAACACCAAAACACAAACGTTTCACCATACAGCTGGGAAGAACGAGTCGGTGTGCATTCCGCCATTCGTTGTATACTCCATTGCTTGCCTATCTACAGCCCTCCAGTCAAAGTGGGACAGGGGTAGGCATGATTTGATCAGCTGACACAACATGGCGGAAAAAGGGCGCGCAACAAAGCTTCATAAATGGAACTGACACGGCATGTTAACGTTCACCCCACTGTCAGTTAACCACCACAACATTTGAAAACCCACACGGACTTACTAACCGGCCCTTGCTCGTTGTTGGCTGCACCACTAAGCCTGCCACGAATGAAGAGTTTGCTTCGACGACTTCGGGGTTCGCGTAATATATAGGCCTGTCACACTGCTATTAGTGGTAGTCTACGTCACACTAGCTCTGAAACGATTGGTTGCAAAACGGCTCACGTGTCTGTTATTGACATTTAACAGTCTTTCTGGAAAAAAAAAGATCTGCTTCCTTGAACTAAAAGCACTGTGTGTGTGTGCGTGTGTGTGTGTCCATCCGTGGTCAAATGTGTTCCACTCGCTCCAGACAAAACTACTGGGCCGATCTTTCTGAAAATTTGTAGGTATGTTCATTATGGGTCACGGATAATGCCCGATGTTTTAGTTTACCGTTATAGCCGTTACTAACGGCTGTAACGGCCTGTAACGGTTTTTCTTCTTTATGGAATATTTCAGAAAGTACTTGGCCGATCTTTGTGAAAATCAGCAGGTATGTTTATTATGGGTCACGGATGATGCCCGATGTTTCAGTTTACCGTTATAGCCGTTACTAACGGCTATAAAGGCCTGTAACGGTTTTTCTACTTTCTGGAATATCTAAGAAAGTACTCGGCCGATCTTTGTGAAAATTAGCAGGTATGTTCACTACGGGTTACAGATGATGCTCGATGTTTTAGTTTACTGTTATAGCCGTTACTAACGGCTGTAACGGCCTGTAACGGTTTTTCTTCTTCATGGAATATCTCAGAAAGTACTTGGCTGATCTTTCTGAAAATTAGGAGGTATGTAATGATGCCAGGTGTTTTAGTTTACCGTTACAGTCGTTACAGTCTTTTTTATGGAATGTCTCAGAAAGTATGTGGCCGATTTGACTGTTTTCATTATGGGTCATGGATGATGCCCGATGTTCTAGTTTGCTGTTATAGCCGTCACTAACGGCTGTAACAGCCCATAACGGGTTTTCTTTTTTATGGAATGTCTCAGAAAGTATGTGGCCGATCTCTCTGAAAAATTGTAGGTATGTTCATTATAGGTCACGAATGATGCCCGCCGTTTTAGTTTACCCCGAACAGTTTTTCTTCTTTATGGAATATCTCAGAAAGTACTTGGCCGATCTTTCTGAAAATTGTAGGTATGTTCATTAAGGGTCTCGGATAATGACAGACGTTTTAGTTTACCGTTATAGCCGTTACTATACTAACGGCTATAACGGCTCCTAACGGTTTTTCTACTTTACGGAATATATCAGAAAGTACTTGGCTGATCTTTCTGAAAATTTGTAGGTATGTACATTATGGGACACGGATGATGCCCGATGTTTTAGTTTACCGTTATAGCCGTTACTGACAATTATATAATGGCCCCTAACGGTTTTTCTTCTTTATGGAATCTTTCAGAAAGCACATTGACGATCTTTCTGAAAATTTGTAGGTATGTTCATTATGGGTCACGGATGATGCCCGACGTTTTAGTTTACCGTTATGGCCGTCACTAACGGCTATAACGACCAATAATGGTTTTTCTTCTTTATGGAATATCTCAGAAAGTACGTGGCCGATCTTTCTGAAAATGTGTAGGTATTTTCATTATGGGTCACCGATGATGGCTGATGTTCTAGTTTACCGATTTAGCCGTAACTAACGGCTTTAACGGCCCATAATGGTTTTTCTTTTTTATGGAATGTCTCAGAAAGTACTTGGCCGATCTCTCTGAAAAATTGTAGGTATGTTCATTATGGGTCACGGATGATGCCCGACGTTTTAGTATACCGTTGTAGCCGTTACTATCGGCTATAACGACCCATAACGGTTTTTCTTCTTTATGGAATATCTCAGAAAGTACGTGGGCGATCTTTCTGAAAATTTGTAGGTGTGTTCATTATGTGTCAAAGAGGCTCTGTTCTCAATGAGGATGGAACATTCAGGGGGAAGATGTGCGCTGGTGGTGTGGGCAGTGGAGTCACCAATAGGGTGCTCCCCCTTGCGCCACCCTAGTCTGGGGTCCTTCTTGGGGCCTCAGCGGGGTTTCCATTGCGGTGTAATCCCTCCGGACTAGCATAGCTTTTTCTCATCCCAAGACCGTCCGTGCGTGGTCCGTAACCACATCCTCTCCGAGGTGGCACTAGAAACTGGGTAGCGTGAGCCCCCAGGCTAAACACGGCGGATCTAGAGGAGAAAACCTCGATAAATAATCAGGAGACTTGGAGAGGAGATTGGCGCCACCAAGGAATAACCTAAGCCCCCAGAAAAGACATGAAGGACACAGCCAAAAGATACAGCATGCTGGATCGGTCGGGGCCCGGAACACCAACAACCACGCTTTCCACTGTTGTGCTCCAGGGTGGAAGTGACAAGTCAGCTACTAGAGCCAAGGAAACCAAGAAAACCTTCAAGTTAGCATCCGAGAAGACCATCATCGACACATGGAATGTCCGCACACTACACGCTTGCGGCAAAGTGAAAGAATTAGAATATGAACTACAACACTACCAGTAGGACATTATTGGACTCGCTGAGATGAGATGGACAGGATTTGGAGAGACAACCACAGAAGACGCCATAAGATTTGACACAGCGGAGAGGACACAAAACATGAACACGGCGTAGGCTTCATCGTACGCAAAGAAGTCACTGGATGCATACTAAGCTGCACACCCATTTCGAGCAGAATCATCTCCATTCACGTGTCAGCCAAACCCAAGAACATCACCATCATCCAAATGTATGCTCCAAAAAACAATCATGACGACCAGGAGGTCGAAGAATTCTACGAACATGTGGAAAAAGTAATAAAGGAAGCGCCCAAGAAAGACATCACTATTATACAGGGTGACTTCAACGCAAAGATCGGACCGGACGCCTATGAGATCTGGGCAGGAACAGTCGGCCAGTATGGAACAGGCGAAACCAATGACAGGGGACTCCGCCTGCTGGAGTTTGCGAGCAGCCAACGGCTTACCATCGCCAACACCCTCTACCCACACATGATTTCCCGCAGAACAACTTGGCACGCGCCAAATGGGAAAATACACAACCAAATAGACTTTATCCTGACCCCTCGGCGCTTCAAGTCAAGCATCAACAGGGCCAAGACAAGAACATACCCTGGTGCTGACGTGGGCAGCAACCACGACCTTGTGCTGCTCACAATGAAGATAAAGCTTAAAAAGAAACACCAATCTGCAAACCCACGAATCAAGTTCGACCTGGAAAAACTACAAGATCCAGCAGTTGCCGAGATCTTCCAAGCTCAACTCGGTGGACGATTCGCAGCACTCAGCCTCCAGGACACTGACATTAATGACCTCACCTCCAACTATAACGAGGCAGTCCTGGAAACAGCGACAGAGGTATTGGGCCACCAGAGGAAGAAAAAACGTCCCTGGGTAACCAATGATATCCTGGATCTCTGCGACACAAGACGTGAACAGAAAAAGACAAAGCACAGCAGTCCAGAGGGAGCCGAGCAGTACCGCAAAACAAACAAGCGAGTGAGAAGCAAGATGAAAGAAGCCAGGGAGAAGTGGATAAGTGAACAGTGCGAAGCCATTGAGAAAAGCATGGAGCAAGGGAATAGCAAGAAAGCGTACGAGACGCTGAAGACGCTCACAAAGACCCAGCAGAACAAATCAACAGTAATCGAGGACAAAGACGGAACCCTTTTGACCGAGAGCTCCACAGTGCTGGCCAGATGGACAGAGTACTGCGACGAACTATACAACTATCCCATACAGCCAGACACCAGCGTGCTTAAAAGGGAATCAAGACCACCCAAGGAACCCTCTCCACTACCTATCATGAGGGAAGAAGTAGAGGAGGCCATCCGCAGCCTTCCAGCGGGCAAGTCACCAGGAGCAGACAACATCCCAGCAGAGCTCCTCAAGCACGGGGGAAATGACCTGGTCACTGTGGTAACATCACTCTGTCAGAAGATCTGGGAGACCAAACAATGGCCTGATGAGTGGACAAAATCACTCATCATCCCCCTCCCCAAAAAAGGAAACCTTCGAAAGTGTAACAACTACAGGACAATCGAAAGTGTAACAACTACAGGACAATCAGCCTGATCAGCCACACCAGCAAGATCATGCCAAGAGTCATTCTCAACAGACTCAAAGGCGAAGCTGAAGAACACTTGGCAGAAGAACAAGCCAGATTCAGGGCAGGCCGAAGCACAGTTGAACAGATTTTCAACTGCCGCATTATGATGGAAAAACACCTCCAACACCAAAAAGAACTATACCACAACTTCATAGACTTCAAAAAAGCCTTCGACAGAGTGTGGCACGAAGGACTGTGGCATGTTCTGAGAGGCTTTGGCATCAAGGAGGGACTAATTCAAACCATCCAGTCCCTGTACAACGCTGCCAGTAGTGCGGTCCTCCTCAACAACAACATCGGAAAGTACTTCAAGACAACGGTCGGTGTCCGTCAAGGATGCCTACTCTCTCCGGTGCTGTTCAATGTCTATCTGGAAAACATCATGAGAGAGACTCTACATGATTTTGAGTCCACAATCTCCATCGGTGGGCGAACGATCAACAACCTACGTTTCGCCGATGACATCGACCTGATGGGGGGCAGCAACAGCGAACTGCAAGGTCTCACCAACAGACTGGCAGACACATCAAAGGCATATGGCATGGAGGTCAGCTGCGAAAAGAGCAAAGTCATGGTCAACAGCGCAAACAACACTGCTGCACAGATCACCATGAACGGCCAACAGCTCGAAGAGGTGGACGCTTTTAAATACCTTGGCGCCACACTCACCAAGGACGGACGCTCCACCATCAAAATCAAGACCAGGCTCGCCATCGCAACATCCACTATGGCAAAACTTGATAAGATCTGGAACAGCAAAGACATCAGCTTCCCAACAAAGATCACGTTTACAAAGCCCTGGTTCTGTCCATCCTTCTCTATGGCTGCGAGAGCTGGACCATGACAGCTGAGACGACCAGAAGAGTCCAAACGTTTGAGACCAAGTGCTACAGACGCATGCTAGGGATCTCCTGGAAAGACCACAAGACCAACGAATTTGTTCGTGCCCAAATAACATCACGGGCAGGCCCGCAGGAACCCCTCCTAGCGCTTGTGAAAAGGAGGAAGTTGACATGGTTTGGTCACGTCACTCGCCACAACAGCCTACCCAAGACAGTGCTGCAAGGAACATTGGAAGGTGGCCGCAGATGCGGACGACCAGCAAAGAACTGGATGGATAACATCAAAGAGTGGACCCGAATGGACAGCCCCTCCCTGATCAGAGCGGCAGAAGACAGACCTGGCTGGCGCTCTCTGGCCCGCAAGACGTCCATCATGTCTCCCCCACGACCATCCGGTCAAGGGAGAGAGTGAGAGTGAGTGAGTTCATTATGGGTCTCGGATGATGACCGACGTTTAGTTTAGGCCCCTAACGGTTTTTCTTCTTTACGGAATATCCCAGAAAGTATTCGGCTGATCTTTCTGAAAATGTGTAGGTATGTACATTATGGGTCACGGATGATGCCTGATGTTTTATTTCACCGTTATACCCGTTACTAACGGCTATAATGGCCCATAACGGTTTTTCTTTTTTATGGAATGTCTCAGAAAGTACGTGGCCGATCTCTCTGAAAAATTGTAGGTATATTCATTATGGTTGACGGATGATACCCGATGTTTTAGTTTACTGTTATAGCCGTCACTAACGGCTATAACGGCCCATAACGGTTTTTCCTTTTTATGGAATGTCTCAGAAAGTACGTGGCCGATCTCTCTAAAAATTGTAGGTGTGTTCATTATGGGTCACGGATGATGCCCGACGTTTTAGTTTACCGTTATAGCCGTTACTAACGGCTATAACGACCCATAACGGCTTTTCTTCTTTATGGAATATATCAGAAAGTACATGGCCGATCTTTCTGAAAATTTGTAGGTATGTTCATAATTGATCACGGATGATGCCCGACGTTTTAGTTTACCGTTATGTCCGTTACTAATGGCTATAACGACGGATGATGCCCGATGTTTTATTTTATCGTTATAGCCGTTACAAATGGCTATAACGGTTTTTCTTTTTTTATGGAATTTCTATATTGAAATATGGAATGTCTATATTGGAATATGGAATATCTTTTTTATGGAATGGCTATACCAACGGCTATAACGACCCATAACGGTTTTTCTTCTGTATGGAATATCTCAGAAAGTACGTGGCCGATCTTTCTGAAAATTTGTAGGTATGTTCATTATGGGTCACGGATGATGCCCGACGTTTTAGTTTGCCGTTATGGCCGTCACTAACGGCTATAACGACCAATAATGGGTTTTCTTCTTTATGGAATATCTCAGAAAGTACGTGGCCGGTCTTTCTGAAAATGTGTAGGTATTTTCATTATGGGTCACTGATGATGGCTGATGTTCTAGTTTACCGATTTAGCCGTAACTAACGGCTTTAACGGCCCATAATGGTTTTTCTTTTTTATGGAATGTCTCAGAAAGTACTTGGCCGATCTCTCTGAAAAATTGTGTGTTCATTATGGGTCACGGATGATGCCCGACGTTTTAGTATACCGTTATAGCCGTTACTATCGGCTATAACAACCCATAACGGTTTTTCTTCTTTATGGAATATCTCAGAAAGTACGTGGGCGATCTTTCTGAAAATTTGTAGGTGTGTTCATTATGGGTCTCGAATGATGACCGACGTTTAGTTTAGGCCCCTAACGGTTTTTCTTCTTTACGGAATATCCCAGAAAGTACTTGGCTGATCTTTCTGAAAATGTGTAGGTATGTACATAATGGGTCACGGATGATGCCTGATGTTTTATTTTACCGTTATACCCGTTACTAACGGCTATAATGGCCCATAACGGTTTTTCTTTTTTTATGGAATGTCTCAGAAAGTATGTGGCCGATCTCTGAAAAATTGTAGGTATATTCATTATGGATGACGGATGATACCCGATGTTTTAGTTTACTGTTATAGCCGTCACTAACGGCTATAACGGCCATAACGGTTTTTCCTTTTTATGGAATGTCTCAGAAAGTACGTGGCCGATCTCTCTAAAAATTGTAGGTATATTCATTATGGGTCACGGATGATGCCCGACGTTTTAGTTTACCGTTATAGCCGTTACTAACGGCTATAACGACCCATAACGGCTTTTCTTCTTTATGGAATATCTCAGAAAGTACGTGGCCGATCTTTCTGAAAATTTGTAGGTATGTTCATAATTGATCACGGATGATGCCCGACGTTTTAGTTTACCGTTATGTCCGTTACTAACGGCTATAACGACGGATGATGCCCGATGTTTTATTTTATCGTTATAGCCGTTACAAATGGCTATAACGGTTTTTCTTTTTTATGGAATGTCTATATTGAAATATGGAATGTCTATATTGGAATATGGAATATCTTTTTTTTATGGAATGGCTATACTAACGGCTATAACGACCCATAACGGTTTTTCTTCTGTATGGAATATCTCAGAAAGTACGTGGCCGATCTTTCTGAAAATTTGTAGGTATGCTGACGACCGCCTTCTGCGAATGACTCGCTTCAGGACTACTACTGGTGAAAGATCTCTCTCTTTTCAAGCTCCAGCGACGTGGAACAGACTGCTAGACTC
>CM065748.1:11618191-11633191 GCA_033310375.1 Conus canariensis
TAAGGAGAGTGAGGGTCGGCACCCTGTCTTTCACTACATGAAAACACAACAAGATGCAAAGCATATAAACGTACTCCCAGTTTATCCTGAATACGCGTGAGATATTCCATAAAGAGGAAAAACCGTCTTGGGCTGGTGTAACCGTTAGTAATGGCTATTCTAGTAAATATCGGCTATCGTCTGTGACCTAAAATGAACATACTTACACATTTTCAGAAAGATCGGCCAAGAACTTTCTGAGATTTTCCATAAAGAAGAAAACCATTATGGGCCGTTAGTAACGGCTATAACGGTAAACTTAAACATCGGGCTTCATCCGTGACCCATAATGAACATACCTACAACTTTTCAGAAATATCGGCCACGTACTTTCTGAGATATTCCATAAAGAAGAAAAACCGTTACAGGCCGTTACAGCCGTTAGTAACGGCTGTAACGGTAAACTAAAACATCGGGCATCACCTGTAACCCATAATGAAGATACCTGCTAATTTTCACAAAGATCGGCCAAGTACTTTCTGAGATATTCCATAAAGAAGAAAAGCGTTACGGGCCGTTACAGCCGTTAGTAACGGCTATAACGGTAAACTAAAACATCGGGCATCATCCCTAACCCATAGTGAACATACCTGCTAATGTTCACAAAGATCGGCCAAGTACTTTCTGAGATATTCCATAAAGAAAAAACAACAAAACGTTACAGGCTGTTACAGCCGTTAGTAATGCTATAACGGTAAACTAAAACATCAGGCATCATCCTTGATCCATAATGAACATACCTGCTAATTTTCACAAAGATCGGCCAAGTACTTTCTGAGATATTCCATGAAGAAAAACAACCGTTACAGGCCGTTACAGCCGTTAGTAACAGTATAATGGTAAACTAAAACATCGGACATTATTTGTGACCCATAATGAACATACCTACAAATTTTCACAAAGATCAGCCAAGTACTTTCTGAGATATTCCATAAAGAAGAAAAAGCGTTACAGGCCGTGACAGCTGTTAGTAACGGCTGTAACGGTAAACTAAAACATCGGGCATCATCCGTGACGTGTAATGAACATACCTGCTAATTTTCACAAAGATCGGCCAAGTGCTTTCTGGGATATTCTATAAAGAAGAAAAAGCGTTACAGGCCGTTACAGCCGTTAGTAACGGCTATAACGGTAAACTAAAACATCAGGCATTATTCGTGACCCATAATGAACATGCCTACAAATTTCCGAAAGATCGGCCTAGTACTTTTTGAGATATTCTATAAAGAAGAAAAACCGTCACAGGCTGTTACAGCCGTTAGTAACGGCTATAACGGGGTAAACTAAAACATCGGGCATCATCCGAGACCTATAATGAACATACTGCAATTTTCACAAAGATCGCCAATACTTCTGAGATATCATAAAGAGAAAAACGTACAGGCCGTTAAGCTTAGTAACGCTGTACGTAAACTAAAACATCGGGCATCATCTGTGACCCATAATGAACATTTCTACAAATTTCAGGAAGATCGGCCAAGTACATTTTAACACATTCTAAAAAGAAAAGAAACCGTTACAGGCTGTTACAGCCGTTAGTAACTGCTGTAACGGGGTAAACCAAAAACATCGGGCATCATCCGTGACCCATAATGAACATACCTGCTAATTTTCACAAAGATCGGCCAAGTACTTTCGGAGATATTCCAAAAAGAAGAAAAAGCGTTACAGGCCGTTACAGCCGTTAGTAACGGCTGTAACGGTAAACTAAACCGTCGGGCATCATCCTTGACCCATAATGAACACACCTACATATTTTCAGAAAGATCGACCCAGTAGTTTTGTGTGGAGCGAGTGGAACACATTTTGACCACGGACACACAGACAGACAGACACACAGCCAGACACACACACACACAGACAGCATTTCTTCGTTCCCATTCTAAAGTACTCCCTGTTCTTTAAGAACCGGGAGTACAAACACGACCCGTGAAGACAGGCAGTGAAAAATGACAAGACGCACGCTGAGTTGCCACACGATTCCAAACGCTCAAACAGTAACTGGTTTTTTTTAACGGTTTTAGTCGTCCTCCACTTGTCCTCCCACCACCCCACCCCACTTTAACAGATAAAAGATATTCCCACCCCAAACTCTTACCCCTTTTCGGTACTTCCCACCTCCTCTCTCTCTCTCTCTCTCTCTCTCTCTCTCTCTCTCACACACACACACGCATGCATGCACACACACATGTACACACACACACATGTACACACCACACACACACACACACACACACACACACACATGCGCGCGCGCACGCACACACACATGCACATACACACGTACGCATGCACGCAAACACACCACACACACACACACACACACACACACACACACACACACACACACACATGTGCTCTCTCTCTCTTTCTCCCTCCCTCTCCCTCTCTCTCTCTCGCGCGCGCTCTGTCTATCTGTCTGTCACACACACACACACACACACACACACACACACACACACACACACACACACACACACACACACAATTCAATTCAATTCAATTCAATTCAATTCAAATTTAATCCTTTGACCCCTGTTGGGGCATGGAGGATACAAATGTAACAAAGAGAAATACGAAACTCACTCAGAACAATGTGTGAACATAGTTGCGAAATGCTGAATTCTGGTGAACTGTAATGATCTCATTAAACAATCTTCCCTTCTTTTTTTTTTAGAAACTTACTAATATTCAAACAAATGCGTCTTCCTTTTTGAAATAAATTACAAAAGTTGAAAACAGACGTTGGTTTTAGATATTTTTTAGGGATGAATTTTTCACGAAGTTCATTATATTTTGGACATTCCATGATGCAATGAAGTTCATCTCCAATTTCACCCATTTCACAGTTACGACAAATACGCAATTCTCTTGGAGCATTATGGTGTCTTCCAATTTCAATTTGCAATTTATGGTTACTACATCTAAATTTAAATAAAGATATAACATAAATATCTGGTAAGGTAGAAACATAATGTTCTTTTCCAAAGACAGTCTTTACACTTTTATAGAATACACACTTGTTGCTGTTTTCAAGGGAACTGTCTGACGTCATCAGTGGTCACGCCATGTCGCATGAGAGCTTTGCTGACGATACTCAGCTTCATCAGTCGGCTCCCATTGCTGAAACTGACTCACTGATTTCTCGGACGAGGGGCTGCATTGCAGACCTGAAGGACTGGATGACAACCAACAAACTACAACTAAACGACGACAAGACGGAACTCATGTTCGTGACAAAACAGCCTAACCATCCTTCTCCGCCTTCAACTGTCACTATCAATGACTGTGCTGTCTCTGTCTCCACCTCTGTCCGCAGTCTAGGGGTCATACTTGACCAATCCCTCTCCTTTGAGAAACAGGTTTCAAATATTTGCAAGATTGCCTATTTAGAACTAAGAAGAATCAGCTCTGTACGTCACCTTCTCTCTACAGATGCTACAAAAACTCTCATTTGTGCATTTGTTTTATCTAGAATAGATTACTGCAACTCACTTTTGGCCGGCCTTCCAAAATACCTGATAGAAAGATTACAGCGAATCCAAAATCATGCAGCCCGAGTCGTCTGTAGAGCAAGAAAACATGCTCACATTTCGCCTCTCCTCCACTCTCTTCACTGGCTATCTGTCTCAAACCGTATCTCGTACAAAATCTCAACTCTCACTTTCTCTGCTCTCTTTGAAAATGGACCTTCTTATCTCTCAGATCTCCTTAAAATCTACACCCCCTCTCGACAACTACGCTCCTGTGCTGACGACCGCCTTCTGCGAATGACTCGCTTCAGGACTACTACTGGTGAAAGATCTTTCTCTTTTCAAGCTCCAGCGACATGGAACAGACTGCCAGACTGTCTCAGACATTCAGATTCTATCTCTTCTTTCAAGTCTAAACTTAAAACCCATCTATTTTCTCATAATTAGTCAATGCTGTGGGGAGAGGGGGGGGGGGGGGGGGGGGGGTACAACCTAACTCATAGCCGTCTGGGCCTTTTCAAATGTAGCGTATGTGTATGTTCTCTATTATATGTATTTGTTGTATGATTGAACGTTATAGGATTAAGTTTTTGTAGTGATATTTGAAGAATAAGTGAATGTCACATTGGTAGGATTAGGATTTGTTAGTTATTGTAGTAATAGTATTTGTAGTTGGGTGTAAGGTGTATTATTGTATATGAGAAGGGTGAATGTAGTATGACTTTGTAAAGCGCTTAGAGAAATTCGTTTGATTAAGCGCTATATAAGAAATCATTATTATTATTATTATTATAACTGCGCCAATCACGAGCATAATTATTTTGCAACTCCTTTTTAACACACTTACATAAGTTACTTCTGTTTGTGAATGAATGAGATTCCCAAACACAATCAAAACCAGTTTCAAATAAAATGCTTTTAACATAACTAAGCCATGGTGAAACAAAAATTCCTTTTGTATATAGTTCATGTAAGATATTATATACTTTGTTTGAATACTTCTTAGAATCAGGAACAACTAAGTTAGCCCAGAACCTTATCATTCTCACTTTAATCAGTACAGATAAAGGATAGATTCCGGTTTCACCATAAATCACTGAAGTCATTGTAGTTTTATTTAATCTAAATAGATACTTTAAAAAACGTAACTGTAACTTTTCTAATATATCAACATTTTCATAACCCCAAATTTCACAACCATACAACAACACAGGTACAACTATGGAATAAAATAATTGTATGCAAACATCAATTGGCAATTTCTGTTTTCTTGCAGTTTGTAATAATGAAAACATTGCCTTGAGAGCCTGATTATAAGCACATTTTTTTGCTTTGTAAAAAGAACCTGTTCTGCTGAACTCGATCCCTAAGTATTTCATTGCATTAAGAACCTCTATTTTTTCATTCCCAAAGAAAAAAATTTCACGCATACTATTTCGACCATGAAAGACAACTATTTTTGTTTTCTTTGGATTTAGTTCTAACTGCCATTGCGTGCAATATATATGTAAGGCATTAAGTTCTTTTTGCAAAGCTGATTTAGAATTTGCCAATAAAATTGTATCATCAGCATATAACAATACAAGCAATTTAATAAACTGTTCAAGTTTCAACTCTTGCGTTAAATCATATTCTAAAGTAGAACAGTTATTGTCAATAAGGAACTGTTGTAGATCATTCAAAAATAATGAAAACAATAAGGGTGAAAGGTTTTCTCCTTGACGAACTCCCCTAAAACTGCCAAAGAACTCTGATTTTTGACCATTTAGAAAAATGCACGATTTTTATTTGATCATACATATTGATTACAACGTGCAGTATTTTCCCAGATATGCCTTGACTCATCAGTTTGTGCCATAAAGCATGCCTCCAAATAGAATCAAATGCCTTTCTGTAATCAATAAAAGCACAGTATAATTTTCCATTGTTGATTGCAAACATGTCAATCAATGATTTAAGAACAAAAGCATGGTCAAGCGTTGAATGCATGTGTCTAAAACCTGCTTGGTTTTCTGAAATAAGTCCATTTATTTCAACAAAATAAGTAAGTCTGCTATTTAGAATTGACGTGAATAATTTGCCTACACAACTCAACAGTGTTATCCCTCTGTAGTTATTGCAGTCTTGTTGATCTCCTTTGCCTTTATAGAGTGGTACAATTAACCCTGTCACCCAATCTTCTGGTATAATACCAGAATCCAAAACACGATTAAACAATAAACAATAAAACTTTGTCATATAAGGAACACTATTCTTTATATATTCATTCCTTACTAAATCAACTCCTGCTGCTTTATTATTCTTTAAACATTTAATGACTCTTTCAATTTCATCCTCAGTAATTGAATCATTTAGAATGTCTAGATTGATATTTCTTTCAGATACTTCATTACTAAAAATGATATCATTACATCCAGTATTTTGATTATGGGACTGGAAATGATTTTTAAGCTCTTCAAGAGGTATAGGACACGATGAAGCTTTTTTGCCTTTAATTTTCCTCCAATAATCCCTTGGGTTTCTAATTTTTAAAGCTCGCAATTCTCTATGCCATTTTCTCGTTGCTCTTCTTTCAGATCGTCTCAAAACATTTTTATATTCTTTGCTTTTAGCAGCAAGATTATTTAGATTAGGCACAGTATTTGAACATTTAACTTTAGCTTTGCTTTAAAGTACTGGCTTCGAGAAACCTTACACTCCTTATCAAACCAGCTTTGATTCTGCCTCATTGAATATCTATTATTGTAATTATTAGAGTAAGTACCAAATGTATCCTTCGCTGAATCAACAAGAATTGACGAAAACCGCTTATTCATTTCACTGATTGATATTGTGCCTTGTTCAAATAAAGTTACAATTTCATCAACATTGTAATTTGCTAAATGTTCTTTATATTCATTACATTTGTTGTTATCCCATCTTCTAATCTCTGCACCGTCATACCTTTGATGCAGAGAGTGTTTAGTACCATTAGGTTCATTGAAAACAAAACAGTTTTTAACTGGAAGAGACAGGCATAATGGGCAATGCACATCAGAGAACAACGCATCAAAAAACATCAACTTTAAACTTACTTGCATTTTCCATCAAATATCTAGAACCAATGATATAATCAATAACTGTGCTTCCTTTACATGTGCATGTTCCAATACCAGCATCTGAACCAATTCTTCCGTTAAAAATGTATATTGACAGTGATTTACATAAATCTAAGAGACGATAACCATAATTATTAGGCCTCTGCTTATCTTGAGATGATCTTTGACAAGGTTGGAAATTATCTTCGCTCATATCACAGAGAACATCAGAGAACACAGACTGAGTGAACTGATTCATATCAATAAAATCATTCATACTTTTGGTATAAGCATTAAAATCGCCCAACAACAAAACATAACAAACAATCCTTATATTTATCTTGTAATGATAACAATTCCGTCTCAATCACATCAAACAGTTCAACACTGCTATAAACTGAACCTTCGGGAGGAATGTATACGCCACCAATCAGACAGTCTTTATCATAACCTGACAATGATCTTTTTAATAGACACCAAGCCACACATCCACCAGAATAAGGTAAAATCTCCACATACGTAGATAGCTTGCTTTTGATGGCTATTCCAATACCACCAGAACGTCGATTAGACAGGCATTTTCTGTTAAACAGTTTAATGTCATATCCCCAGTCACTGAAGCAATCAGAGATAAATAAAGCATCTTGGTCATCAGTTTTAGTCTAAGGAAAACGGCAATGTCGAATAGTTGAATATAGTTCACAAATTCCAAACACTGGAGACGGGAACGCAATCCACACACATTTAAAGATACAAAAGCCAGCTCACGATCATGGCGAACAGTGTGATCCACATCCATATCAAGAACATAATCATCGTTGACATCACAATTAGAAACGCAAGTTTGCAAGCAAAAGGGATTCACAGAAGAAGTTACCACACTAGATGATCGCTCATCAGAAGATTGATTGGAAGAATAGAAACAATTACCAACACATAGACAAGATGAAGAATGAGTACAGCTACAAGCACATAACGTTGAGACTACACATGAGTCAGATGAATCACCACGACCTCCGGCAAACCCCTAGCTGGTGTAGATGAAGTGCTGAAGCCCAAGCGCCGTGTAGTCTACCTTCGTCACACCGATCCGGAAAAGGTCGTCAGGTGACTCTACGTACACCGCGTTGCTGCCGGAAGATCCCGCACTGCCACTGCTGTTCCTCCCAGGGGCGGCCTTCAGCTGACAAACAATTTTGCCATCATGGGTAGTGGATACCCTGTCCACACCAGGTGCTGCCTTACAAATTTTGAATAATTTGAAGCGTAGGGGTGTCAGTTCATCGTTCAGGTAAACTCCTTTCATGTCATGCTTGCGCAGATCTCTCTTCCTCATCATGAGGTTCGCCTTGCTTCTTCGTGAAGTGAACTTCACCAGCACTGGTCTTGGGGCTTTCTTGTTTTTTAGGCCAGTTCTATGCACAACAGAGATGTCCTTGATTTCTAGATCTACCCCAACTTTCTTCCCCAACTCCATCACTTTCTCCACCAGATCTTCGTTCTCCTCTTCTTTGAGTCCATTGATTCTCATGGTTTCCCTTCGCTGATACTGATCCAGCCTATCCTGCTCGTATCGCAGCAAAAGATGTCCCTGTTGAGCTTTCTCAGAAATAGATCTGAGTTTTTCAGACACCTTTTCTGACAGTTCTGTAACCACAGCTTTCTTTATTGTAGCCCCAAGAACTGGAACGAGGAGTTCTACAACTCGTGACGCAATATCTCCAGCATCACCATTGACGTCATTGTTAACACCACTTGTTCTTTTCCCTTTCCCTTTGCCTTTGGCAGACGGACACGACTTATTTCTGTCGTTCCATGCGCCCAGAACAGCCCCTTCAATATCAAGGTCATCAAACCTGATGTTCTTCAAGATCTCAGCGGATAAACCACTTGGGCCAGCTTGAGACATGGTGAAGGTCAGTTACTTGACTAGCAAAAAAACGACTCGACTCGAAAAAAATACAAAAACACTTCACTGTTTCAATTGGCGACGAACGCACTTGACACAAATGTCCACGACAAGTTAAGAACACACGTAAAGTGTAAAATATACAAGTTAGCTCACTAACTCCACAAAATTCACAATTTTTTTCAAGAGCAGTTGAAAAGACAGCTTACAGACTCATCCGGAAGTACGTCACACACACACACACACACACACACACACACACTCATCAATGCTCATGGGTTCAAGTTATGCACAGATACCACTATCTCTCCCGTTTATCTTGCTTTTTTTTTCTTACCCCAACCCATCTTGTAATTTTTTTTTTTTTTTCCACATTTTCTCAAATCATACGATCTTCAAGAGTTTTTTGGCGCTTTACGATGGTGTACATTATTTTTAGTTCCATGGACTCTTCCCCCTCCTCTCCCGAAATCCTTGTGAGGTTGGGTGCAGCAAACAATAAACGATAAACCAACCAGCCGCCGTGGCGAAGTGGTTAGCGTCGCGGACTCCCGGCTGGGAGGTCGTGGGTTCGAATCCCATCAGTCTTGTGGGTTTTTCTGCCCCAACCGGCTCCTACCCAGGGTTGAGTTTGCTGCGGACTCAGTTGGGAAGACTGGGACCACACAGTCGAGTTTCATCCACTTAATGGATGCGTTTCTGAGAGTGTTGCTCAAATTTCCTGACCAACACTGCAGGTGCCTGTATCTCTCGGGCCTGGTTGACGCCGGGATATATTATGAAAGGAAGCGTAGAGTACAACCCTGTCATGTAGTCTCAGACCGAAATGGAAACCCGTAGCATCATCTTAATCATCCTCATTCTCATCGATCAGCATAAAAAAAAGTCTCTGGCCCTTCATGCCCTGCTCTCATGCTAACCTCAATTTCGATGTCCTCTCCACGTCTGTGGTCTTGGTTTGGTTCCGTTGAGGTCACCGGTATCGGCGAGTCCATGGGGGCTGTCGTTGGACGGACGTGGTGGCGCCCTCCGGAGGGAGAGCTCACTCACGCCGGCTCTGCGACTAAGCAATTATTGTCGTCAGTAGGGGGCTTAGTAGGTGGTGTCCTGCGTATGTTAGATCAGAACAGGTGCCACTGAACACCACCGAAGTGACTCGGCAGCAGTGCAGTGTCTCCTCCGGTGGGTTGCCTCTTGACAACTTGACATTGACTGCTCCCTGTGGATTGCCGGTGCCGGGGCTGCGGCGGGGCCGACCTAACTGTGGCTGTGGACAGGGTGTCGGGATGAGCGGCGTGGGTGCACTGCCTCTGAGGTGGCGCAGAGGTTGGGACAGCAAAAAATGAAAATAAATAAATAGAAAATAAACGATAAACCAAGACGACCCACCAGGCAACACTTTCACCACCACCACCACTACCAACACAGACCAAAAGCACAGAACACACATCTACCCCGTCCTCCCCTGTCTCCCTCCTCCCTCACCAACTCCTCCAATGCATACGCACATGTAGCATACCGGTAGGCCATGTGAACCACCACACACAGTGCACATGTAGCATACCGGTAGGCCATGTGAACCACCACACACAGTGCACATGTAGCATACCGGTAGGCCATGTGAACCACCACACACAGTGTACATGTAGCATACAGGTAGGCCCTGTGAACCACCACACACAGTGCACATGTAGCATACAGGTAGGCCCTGTGAACCACACACAGTGCACATGTAGCATACCGCTAGGCCCTATGAACCACACACAATGCACATGTAGCGTACAGGTAGGCCCTGTGAACCACCACACACAGTGCACATGTAGCATACAGGTAGGCCCTGTGAACCACCACACACGGTGCACATGTAGCATACAGGTAGGCCCTGTGAACCACCACACACAGTGCACATACAGGTAGGCCCTGTGAACCACCATACACAGTGCACATGTAGCATACAGGTAGGCCCTGTGAACCACCACACACATGTAGCATACAGGTAGGCCCTGTGAACCACCACACACATGTAGCATACAGGTAGGCCCTGTGAACCACCACATACAATGCACATGTAGCACACAGGTGGGCCCTGTGAACCACCACATACAATGCACATGTAGCATACAGGTAGGCCCTGTGAACCACCACACACATGTAGCATACAGGTAGGCCCTGTGAACCACCACACACATGTAGCATACAGGTAGGCCCTGTGAACCACCACACACAATGCACATACAGGCCACCATTGAAAGGAGTTTACTGGTTACGGTTGATGTGAAAATAACGGCAGTAAAACATCATGACAACAGATTTCCTTTCTAACCTCCTGCCTCTACAGATAGCATTTTCTGCAGCTGTTTGGCGTGCCATTTGAGACAACTACTTTTCTGGGTCCCACCGGCACCTTCAGGTGTATCTTTTTCTTGACACCAAATTTCCTTTAGAACCTCCCGACTTTGCAGACAACATGAATCGGTCTGTATCAGAAAATAGTGGCAGGACATCATGATACCAGATTTCCTTTCTACCCCCAACCCTTTACAGACAACATTGATATGCTAGTATAGAAAATAATGGCTGTATTTCATCACACCAGATTTCCGCTCGAATCTCCAACTTTAACAGACACCATGGGCTTGTTTAAATGGAAAATAATGGCTGTATTTCATGACACCAAATTTTCCATCGAATCTTCTACTGTTACAGACATGGACACGTTTGAATGGAAACTAATGGCGGTACATTATGAGAACAGATTTCTTTTCTGATTTAACGCATTTACAGACAACATGACTGTTTAGATGGAAAATGGATGGGGTTATAGACGGAAGCAGCTGAATCAGACGCCGGATTGTTTCAGCTCAGGCTTTGGTTTTCAAATCTGGCACTTTCATGAACAGGGCTGCAATGACGGATCACACAAGCAGCCATGTTCCACTGTAGAGTTCCAGCTGTGGGGGAAGAAAGTTAATTCTGAACAGGTGATGCCAGTGTTACTGTTGTTAAGACAGACTTTGATGGTACCCCTTATGCTGCTACTAAGAGTTTAGCCTAATATATTTACTCTTATCTTATCCTAGTCTTCATATCCATAGTCTGTCTGCTCTCATCGAGTTCTATGAGCTTTTACCAAGTCATTGTCTTAATGGCAGATGAACTGCACTTGTTTTTTATTGCCTCTGTTTATTTCTTCAACATCTAATTGTATTAATATATGTATCCAGCAACGTGATTCGCTGCATTTTGTTAGGTTCCAAGGGATTGGTCGGAACCAGTAGTTCCTGTCATTTGTTCCCACAGACATCAGAGAGTTAGTTTCATTCCTGCAGTATTCCCCACTCACTGGCAGTGGTTCTTCGTCTCCTCTGCTCCTCCCTCCTCTTCTGGATCATGGCCACAGGAACACACAGCTCTGGACCTTCTGGGCCGTCTTCTCCTCGTCCTGGACATGAAAACATGTCACATCAGCATGATGGTGATGACGACGATGATGAGGATAATGATTGTGACGATGGTGGTGATCGTGATGATGATAATGACGACGACAACGGCAACGACGACGACGACGACGACGACGACGATGATGATGATGACGATGACGATGACGATGACGATGATGATGATGATGATGATGATAACAGACTTGATCAAAGCAAATGGCCCAAACCTCTCGCCTTTTTCCTTCCGTTTTCCCCCAGAACTTTTCAGGTAAGCGTCACTTCTGTAGTCATGGGATGAATGTATACTGAGAAGCCAATATGGATGCCAATGCCAATGGACGGATTAACGTGTTGTTAAAACTAGTCATGCCTTGTGTCGGTGCAAGTCCTTAAAGAGGAGTAATTTAACACGAGAACACGAATGTGTACGCGACTGAAATTTGTTTTCTGACAATATTATTGTTGGTAATAATCTCTCGTTGACTGAGATTTTCGACCTTTTTTTTTTAATCATTGCTGTTTACCTGTGTCCTTTAACCTCCATCCTTTGCCCTCCTCTCTCTCTCTCTGTCTTTGTCATTATTGACCATAATGTGCTTTTTTTAAAAAAACGTTAAATGGTCTACCCAGTGAAACTATCTAATTTGTAATGTCTTTCTTGAATTACATGTGGCAGTTAGTTTAAAAAGCTTTGAAATATCCTATCTATTGCTGGTGGAATATGGTATTCCTCAGGTATCAGTCCTGGTTCAATTCTGTTTTCAGTTTATATTAAAGATCTACCTTTGGTGATTTCTTTCTCATGTTAATCTTTTGCCGAAAACACTACTCTTCACGATAAAGGTAAAAATGTAAATGTATTGTGCAGTAATTTGCAAAAAAAAAAAAAAAGCCAACAAACAAACAAAAAATCATATTGACAGACTTGTGAAATGGTCAGAAGTAAATCATATGGCACTACCACTTCATCCCATAAAATTCTCATTCATCTTGGTCTCAACGTGACAGAAACGCCAAAATATTAAAACTAAATGACCAGGGTTAAAATTACACGACCAAGCATTGGAGTGAATTGATTCCCACGAACTCCTAGGCCTCACTATTGATAATGATCTTTCTTGTAGTAATCATGTTTTTGCTTTATTCCCAAAAATGGATGGGGGGGGGGGGGGGGGGGGGGGGGGGGGGGGGGGGGGGGGGGGGGGGGGGGGGATCGGATAAACAGAATCAAAATTGTACTTGATCAAAATACTGGTACATCATTTTCCATGCTTGTATGCAATCTGATATTGAGTTTGCCGCAGCTTGTTGGGACTTAGCCAGTCAAAACTGCGTTAAACCACAGGAACGCTTGTGCAGACGTCATCTTAGACTTGCAGTGAAGCACGGATGCTGTGCATATTGGGGAGTTCAGCGGATGTGCGCCTCGCTTGAGAAGTGTTCACTGACAGGTTAACGAGCAGACGAACTCCGGCAGTACAACTTTTGGACCCAAAGAGGACGTGTCTGCTAACTTGTATCTAGTTGCAAAGTGAGGTGTCTGCAGGCGGAAATCTAAACAAATTTGAAGAGTTATTGATTGAAAAGTTATTGACTGTTTACGTCATCTATTTAAAGTGTGCACTTTTATATCTCGTTCATTTTCGTTGTCCTTAGTGTTGTGTATCTTGCCCGAAGAAGACCTAAGAGATCGAAACGCGTCGTGTTTTGTCTTGTGATCCGTTTGTCTATGTTTAATTGGCGGTGCTTTATCAATAACTTTTCAAATCTTACTTACTTATACCAACATTCCTCATCATGAAGGACTTTATACCAACATTCCTCATCATGAAGGACTTTATACCAACATTCCTCATCATGAAGTTGGCGAATCCCTGGCAGAAATGATGAGTGAGTTTGGTCATGTTACAGACAAGATCCCCAGTACCACCAAACTACTGGACATTGTAAATCACATCCTGTCTAACAATGTCTTCAACTTTGACGGAGAGCTCTACCGACAAATACACGGAACAGCAATGGGCACGCCTATGGCACCATCGATTGCCAATGTGTTCATGGGCTGGCTGGAGAAGAGGATCTTGGCACAGTCTCCATGGCACATTGATCTCGCCATGTGGCGTAGATACATCGATGACATCATCATGTTGTGGATGCAGGGTGAGCAGAACTTGAAGGATTTTCTGACCTGGCTAAAGATGCAGCATCCAACGATCAAGTTCACCGCCAGTTATGGAACAGTGGCTATCCCTTACCTGGATGTCAGCATCAGCATCGAAAATGGTCAGATCACCACTGACCTGCACACCAAAGAAACTGATGCGCATATGTACTTGCCGTTCAACTCATGTCACCCACGACACTGCATGAGGGGATACCATACGGACAGTGCGTACGTATACGCCGCATTTGTTCTGAGGACGACAAATTCCATCAGAGAAGCAAAGAACTACAGCAAAGATTGATCAAGAGGGGCTATCCAGCTACACTTGTGGAGGCATCCATTGAGAAGGTGAAAGTTATCTCCAGGAATGACGCTCTCAACTATGTGAGCAGAAAGAACAATGCAGAGAGAGTGCCGTTCATCATCACCCATAACCCTTCAAATCCTCCACTTGGCCAGTGGCTCAAGACATACATGAAGGTCCTCCATACAAGCAGGAGGATGACCAAGGCTGTTCCATCTCCTCCAATCATGGAGGAAAGAAACTGTACTAACCTCCGCAAACTGCTGATGCCTTCATGCTTGCCCCCTGATGTACCTCAGACTGGTATTGGCGATCAAGGTGAAGATGCACATGAAGATGCAACAGGTTGCCACAAATGTGACAAACGACGGTGTATCATCTGCAAAGAA
Source organism: Conus canariensis (assembly GCA_033310375.1). Classification (NCBI taxonomy): domain Eukaryota; kingdom Metazoa; phylum Mollusca; class Gastropoda; order Neogastropoda; family Conidae; genus Conus; species Conus canariensis. The sequence continues at coordinate 11,632,987 of CM065748.1, forward strand.
CATCTGCAGGAATCACCTAACTTCACCAGCGTCAGGACAGGTCAAACTTTTAACATCAGAGATGCGGTCTACTGTACTTCCAACAATCTAGTGTACTTGATTGACTGTGCAGCGTGTCATGATGTGCAGTATGTTGGGGAGACTGGCAATACCCTGGCGGAGCGCTTCTATGCCCACAGGTACGACATCAGGCACAAGAAGGACA
>CM065748.1:11638191-11643191 GCA_033310375.1 Conus canariensis
TCCCCCTCTCTTCCTCCATCTCTCCCTCCCCCTCCCCCCATTCCTTCTCCTCTCCTCTCTCCTTCACTCCCCCCATCTCTCATTCCTCCCCTCCTCCTCCCCCTCCCCCCTCCTCCTCCCCATCCTCATCCCCCCCTTCCTTCCTCCCATTCTTTCCTCCCCCTTCCTTTCATCTCCCCCCCATTCCTTCCTCCATCCTCATCCCCTTCCTTCACTCCCCCCCATTCCTTCACTCCCCCATCCTTCACTCCCCTTTCCTTCACTCCCCCATTCCTTCACTCCCCCATTCCTTCACTCCCCCATTCCTCACTCCCCCCATTCCTTCCTCTCCCCCATTCCTTCACTACCCTCCTCCTCCTTCCTTCACTCCCCCATTCCTTCACTCCCCCCATTCCTTCACTCCCCCATTCCTTCACTCCCCCATTCCTCACTCCCCCCCATTCCTTCCTCCCCATTCCTTCACTCCCCCATTCCTTCACTCCCCCCATTCCTTCACTCCCCCCATTCCTTCACTCCCCCATTCCTTCACTCCCCCCATTCCTTCACTCCCACCTCCCCCCCATTCCTTCACTCCCCCCATTCCTTCACTCCCCCATTCCTTCCCCCCCCATTCTTCCTCCCCCCATTCCTTCACTCCCCCCATTCCTTCACTCACCCCATTCCTTCACTCCCCCCATTCCTTCCTCCCCCCATTCCTTCACTCCCCCCATTCCTTCACTCCCCCCCATTCCTTCACTCCCCCATTCCTTCACTCCCCCATTCCTTCACTCCCCCATCCATTCCTCTCACTCCCCCCCATTCCTTCACTCCACCCCATTCCTTCACTCCCCCCATTCCTTCCTCCCATTCCTCACTCCCCCCATTCCTTCACTCCCCCCATTCCTTCCCTCCCCCCATTCCTTCCCTCCCCCATTCCTTCCTCCCCCCATTCCTCCTCCCCCCATCCTTCCTCCCCCATTCCTTCCCTCCCCCCATCCTTCCCTCCCCCATTCCTTCCTCCCCCATTCCTTCCCTCCCCCATTCCTTCCCTCCCCCCATTCCTTCCTCCCCCCATTCCTTCCCCCCCCATTCCTTCCCTCCCCCCATTCCTTCCTCCCCCATTCCTTCCCTCCCCCATTCCTTCCCTCCCCCCATTCCTTCTCTCCCCCCATTCCTTCACTTCCCATTCCTTCACTCCCCCCATTCCTTCACTCCCCCCATTCCTTCACTCCCCCCATTCCTTCCCACCATTCCTTCCCTCCCCCATTCCTTCACTCCCCCCATTCCTTCACTCCCCCATTCCTTCCCTCCCCCCATTCCTTCACTCCCCCATTCCTTCACTCCCCCCATTCCTTCCCCCCATTCCTTCCCTCCCCCATTCCTTCACTCCCCCCCATTCCTTCTCTCCCCCCATTCCTTCACTCCCCCCATTCCTTCCCTCCCCCCCATTCCTTCACTCCCCCCATTCCTTCCCTTCCCCCCATTCCTTCACTCCCCCCATTCCTTCCCTCCCCCCATTCCTTCACTCCCCCATTCCTTCCCTCCCCCCATTCCTTCACTCCCCCATTCCTTCCCTCCCCCCATTCCTTCACTCCCCCCCTCCCATTCCTTCACTCCCCCCCTCCCATTCCTTCACTCCCCCATTCCTTCCCTCCCCCCATTCCTTCCCTCCCCCCATTCCTTCACTCCCCCCATTCCTTCACTCCCCCCATTCCTTCTCTCCCCCCATTCCTTCACTCCCCCATTCATTCCCTCCCCCCATTCCTTCTTTCCCCCCATTCCTTCACTCCCCCCATTCCTTCTCTCCCCCCATTCCTTCCCTCCCTCCATTCCTTCCCTCCCCCATTCCTTCACTCCCCCCATTCCTTCACTCCCCCCATTCCTTCACTCCCCCCAATCCTTCACTCCCCCATTCCTTCACTCCCCCCATTCCTTCACTCCCCCATTCCTTCCCTCCCCCCATTCCTTCCCTCCCCCTCTAAACGCTCTCGCCACATCCCATACTTTTTCTCTCTGTACACACACATACAGACACATGCGTACACACACATACACGTGCATCATTCACACACACAAATGTGCTCTGCACACACACACACACACACACACACACACACACACACACACACACACACACACACACACACACAGGCCCGTGCCCACACACCCATACACACATGTGTACACCCACCACACACATATACAATGATAATAATGGCACAACCGATGTTAGGGGTTCTCAAGGTCTGCACAGCACACTGGACTAACAGCATTACGTCAGACATCTGCTAAGTCATAGCCACGAGACCCTCTTCTTAAGTTGTCTCATCTTCGCCATGAATTCTTTTAGCCATCAGCTTTAAATCATGCGCAGTGTGGTCTCGGAGCTTAGCGAATGTGGTGTAGCGTATATGGGCTGGTCTGCACGCAGTGACACCTCCTTGATGAAACTGAAACCAACTTACGAAGCGATGGTGGAAGCGCGCTCTCACTCTTGGCGAAAGGGACGTCGCCCCTCTTACGGAACATGACGTCATTCTCCTTGGCGGACATGACGTCAGTGGCGGGTTCCGGGTCCCTGTTCTTGAGGCTGTCCTGTACCTCAGAGTACCCCAAGGCGTCCCGCACAGCTGCAACATCTGACGTCTCGTAGAGATCGTTGGTGATGGTGATGCTGACGTTGGATCTGCGGTACCACCGGTCAGGGATGGCTGGGAGAGGAGGGAGTGGGGGGGGGGGGGGGGCTGTATTAGCTTGGGTTGCATTACGTTGTGCCACTTGCTGCCTTCTATTTACTGAAGCCCATGTCAACATACATGAGTGTAAACTAAAGCTAAACTAAAGCTATACTTCTACTTGTGTAAGTCACCATGCAAAACAGGCTGGTGAATTTTCGAAATGCTTGGTCTTCAGGCAACTGAAACAATGGACAGCACATGCAAAAAACCAATACTCCCAAGATGATTCACTGTTTTTGTGCAAAATCGCTGATTTTGTTGCCTCGTACCATAACTGCTGTTTTCTTGAGGGGGAAAAATTGAATGTGGTAGCGAGACACACATAGTAGCAAGAACGACAACTTTTCACTTCCCGTGGTGAGAAAATGGCAGGCCCATAACTCCAAACGTTTACTGACCACAGGACCCATTCGCCTAGCGCAAATGCAGACAGAAGGCACGTACAACATAATGCCTGCATTTGTTCTAGGTGAATCGGTCGTGCTGAAGGAGGATATATGTTTGGAGTTATGGGCATATAACTCTGTTCAAGGGGAAACAGTTGTAGTTCTTTTGTTTGTTTTGTTTTTCTTTCCTTTGCGTCTGACTTTGCACAGAACCCATGAATCACCGTGAGAACTATTTCTAATGCTGACGAAAACAGTTAAACTGAGTCTCATACATGTGCACTGAAACGTTGCCAAGTCATGTATAGGGCACACGTAATTGCCAACGATAGGCTTACCCACCACTCGTTCATGGCAGGTCATGCGTTTACAGCATGCGGCTAACAATTGTGTGTGTGTGTGTGTGTGTGTGTGTGTGTGTGAAACAAAAGTCAGCCCGCGCCATCTTGCCTCTCCCCTCCCTCCCTCCCTCTCTCTCTCTCTCTCTGTGTCTGTCTGTCTGTCTGTCTGTCTGTCTTTCTGCCTGTCTGTGACTCACAAACTGCAATAAGGGTTATCAGCTTCCTTCATTTTCGATGCCTATCTTCACCCCCCCCCCCCCCCCTCCTCAAGCCCATCCTCCTCTACCTCCCTCCCTAAGTCCTTCTGGCTGTCTCTTGTAGCAAACTGACTAGGCTAAGACGTTAGGGAGGACGACAAAGGAGCAGGGACTTTTGACGTAACTGTAGCTGGGGTTGTCACGTCCCCTCTTCTCCCCCTTCCCCCCCTCCCGGCTGCTCTGATAGGGGCAGGCTTCACTTGAACACCACATGAGAACACCCTCTGCCACCCTTCACTACAAAGGGAACCGGCACCTCCCCTCTCACCGCCATGATGATGACGACACCAACAACGACATCAACCGCAACGGAGCAACAAACTTCAGTCGACTGCTCGGCGGTCCTAACGACTTCACCTTCACCCAGGCTCCTGCCTGACGACACCGTCTGCCCCGGGTCCCTCCGCCCACCCGCAAATACCAACCTCGACCAAAGCTGCCAGCCAACAACGTCTTGCCAAGACGAATGTCTCCATGCTGCAGCTGCAGCGAAAATTTGTCCCTAAAAACTTAGGCCGTGAGGACGTAAAATTCATCTTCTACCCACTCTCCCTTCCCCTTTCACACTGGCTTGACTGGTGGGAACACTGTGGCAATAACTCGTGTGATCTGCCCTTCGTCATGCAATTTCCATGGACAGGCCAGATGTCCGAGCCTGCACGTGTCTCACAGAAGACAGAGATCGACATCGTAGTTCGCTCATTAGCATAATTGCTGATGAACACAGCGATCTTAAAGATTTGTCACTTCTGACACCAACTACATTATGTCACACCATAGTGTTGGGAAGCAGCGCTCTCATTCCAGACAGATATCGTTTACCTTGTCTGCGGCGTGTTTGGCGTCTGCTCACATATCTGCAGAAGTTTGCATCCACACACGCACACGCGCGCACCCCCCCCCCCCCCCCCCACACACACACACACGCACACACACACGCACGCACGCACACACACAGACACACACACACACACACGCACACGCACGCACGCACGCACGCACGCACGCACACACACACACACATACACACAAATAGAGTAGATTAGTAAATGGAGAGAGAGAGAGAGAGAGAGAGAGAGAGAGAGAGAGAGAGAGGCAGACAGACAGAGACAGAGAGGGACTCAAGACTCAAGATATTTTCATCATGTTTAGGCCAGTGCCCCTCATGAAGGGGTCCAAGTAAATTGATGATAGGAGCACCAAAGCAATATGTATTGAGAAATTATTCCATGATAACATAAAAGACCACAGTTTGAACGCTTTATACAAACGAATCGGAGACAGACAGACAGACAGACA
>CM065748.1:11653191-11658191 GCA_033310375.1 Conus canariensis
TCTATCTCCTCCCCATCCCAACATTTTTGTGGGAATTGAAGAAATGTTTGTTGGTGTACTCCATCCTGACATTTCAGTGGGCAATGGAGGGATGTGTCGATGTCTCCTCTCCATCCTGACATTTCAGTGGGCAATGGATGGATGTGTGTCGGTGTCTGTTCTCCATCCTCACATTTCAGTGGGCAATGGAGGGATGTGTGTCGGTGTCTGTCTCCATCCTGACATTTCAGTGGGCAATGGAGGGATGTGTGTCGGTGTCTGTCTCCTCTCCACCCTGACATTTCAGTGGGCAATGGAGGGATGTGTGTCGCTGTCTGTTCTCCATCCTGACATTTCAGTGGGCAATGGAGGGATGTGTGTTGGTGTCTGTTCTCCACCCTGACATTTCAGTGGGCAATGGAGGGATGTGTGTCGGTGTCTCCTCTCCATTTGACATTTCAGTGGGCAATGGAGGGATGTGTGTTGGTGTCTGTTCTCCACCCTGACATTTCAGTGGGCAATGGAGGGATGTGTGTCGGTGTCTCCTCTCCATTTGACATTTCAGTGGGCAATGGAGGGATGTGTGTCGGTGTCTCCTCTCCATTTGACATTTCAGTGGGCAATGGAGGGATGTGTGTCGGTGTCTGTTCTCCACCCTGACATTTCAGTGGGCAATGGAGGGATGTGTGTCGGTGTCTGTTCTCCACCCTGACATTTCAGTGGGCAATGGAGGGATGTGTGTCGGTGTCTGTTCTCCACCCTGACATTTCAGTGGGCAATGGAGGGATGTGTGTCGCTGTCTGTTCTCCATCCTCACATTTCAGTGGGCAATGGAGGGATGTGTGTCGATGTCTCCTCTCCATTTGACATTTCAGTGGGCAATGGAGGGATGTGTGTCGATGTCTCCTCTCCATCCTGACATTTCAGTGGGCAATGGAGGGATGTGTGTCGGTGTCTGTCTCCATCCTGACATTTCAGTGGGCAATGGAGGGATGTGTGTTGGTGTCTGTTCTCCACCCTGACATTTCAGTGGGCAATGGAGGGATGTGTGTCGGTGTCTGTCTCCATCCTGACATTTCAGTGGGCAATGGAGGGATGTGTGTTGGTGTCTGTTCTCCACCCTGACATTTCAGTGGGCAACGGAGGGATGTGTGTCACTGTCTGTTCTCCATCCTCACATTTCAGTGGGCAATGGAGGGATGTGTGTCGGTGTCTGTTCTTTATCCTGACATTTCAGTGGGCAATGGAGGGATGTGTGTTGGTATCTGTTCTCCATCCTGACATTTCAGTGGGCAATGGAGAGATGTGTGTCGGTATCTGTCTCCTCTCCATCCTGACATTTCTGTAAGAATTGAAGAGATGTTTATCTCCTGTCTATCCTGACATTCCAGTAGGCAATAGGGGATTGTTTGCAGGTGTCTATCCCCTGTCTATCCTGACATTCCAGTGGGCAATAGGGGATTGTTTGCAGGTGTCTATCTCCTGTCTATGCTAACATTCCAGTAGGCAATATGGGACTGTTTGCAGGTGTCTATCTCCTGTCTATGCTAACATTCCAGTAGGCAATAGGGGATTGTTTGCAGGTGTCTATCTCCTCTCCATCTTGACATTTCCGTGGGTGATGGAATAATGTTTGCAGGTGTCTATCTCCTCTCCATCTTGACATTTCCGTGGGTGATGGAATAATGTTTGCAGGTGTCTATCTCCTCTCCATCTTTACATTTCCGTGGGTGATGGAATAATGTTTGCAGGTGTCTTGTCTCTTCCTCCGGTATTCAAAATAGGAAGAGGTAGCCAAACTTCTTTCTACACGTGATTCGACCGTTGAATGTGGAATTTGTGTTTTCCTGCCTTGTTCTGCATGACAAGATAGACGGCCATTGAGATCTATGACTATCCCCAAGTATCCAGTACAGTATCCTAACTTCGTTTGTCATAAAGCAATTATAATCATGGAGACCTATGACTATCCCCAAGTATCCAGTACAGTATCCTACCTTCTTTTGTCATAAAGCAATTATAATGATGGAGAGAGACCAGGTCTACTGTTTGAATATTGAAGCCACAGCGTACACTGTATGATGATGATACTGGTCAGTAATGTCCAGTTCTATACTCAAACATATAGTGTAAGACGATAATAATGATTTGGAGTTTTCAGATTCGCTGTGTGAGCTCAAAGTCTTATCGTGCACGTTATTTACAGATGAACAACCTCATGGACATTTGGAATACATTTATATTTATTTATTTATTTATATTGGGTATTTATATAGCGCCTATCCTCGGTCACAGACCAAGCTCTAAGCGCTTTACAGTAAACACACTACCTCACTCACTCAACGGGCTGCCTACCCAGGTAGAGCCGGCCGAAGAGCAGCCTACTGGCGCTCATTCAGTCGTTTCCTGTACCATTCAAATATCAGTCACTCATTTTCATTTATCTCATTTATTCCTCCAGTTTCTCACATAGGATGCATGTGATGTTTATACGTGTCCTCCATTTCCACCGATACACGATGGCACACGACAACAGTAAGTGACAATTTTTGTGGCTTGGTAAGAAATACCAGGCGGCTATCTTCAATCTACATCAATTTTGCCAGGGCAGCGGGGAACCCCCCTGCTCTTTTCGATCTTCAACTGCCGTGGGTTCTTTAACGTGTGCAGGGGGCCACGAAGGCACACGGGTCCGACTCGCTTATAGTCCTTATCCGATGGACTTGACGTTCAGTTCGATTTGTCATTCAAACTGGGAAAGAAAGGGCGAGAAAGGCAGGGCTCGAACCCACGCACTTCTCACACGTTGGATTGGCAGGGGAACGTCTTAACTACTCTGCCACCTTTCTTCCCACTGGGCATTGATTTCAGTCAGATTGTTCAGTTATTTGTCATTCTCTCGATGGACACTGGCTGTGAACTGAAACTGGCTTATCTTTTTCTCCCTTCTAGCCTCACATCCATTTGTTGGTTTGTTTGTTATTTTAGTTCTTTTCCATTTTAAAACTACTATTCTAAATCAAAAATTTGAAAAGACGTTGATTGTTGAACAACAGATTCATTCATTTACTAATCAATTAATTGACTGACTGACTGGTTTACTGCCTGATTAATTGATAGATTGATTAATTAATTCATCAATTATTCCATCCATTCATTCATTAATCCATTCATTCATGAACCCATTCACTCAATATGGAAATTGCGAGCAGACGTTGACTAACAGTTTTTCTACCTTCCTTTCTTCCTTCCTTCCTTCATCCATCCATCCATCCATCCATTCCTCTCACCAGTGATGAGGAATTTCTCTCCATCCTCGTGCTTCAGTATCGCGTACACATTCCATCCTTCGCCAAGAAAGTCTTCCACGCTACACGTGTCATTTGCTGTGAAGCACACACAGTTCTGTTTGTTGCCCCTTTCTTCCCACCTTTCAGCCTTGTCGTCAAATTGGAACCGACAGAAGGTGGTTTTAGGTGTTTTTTCGGAGTAGAAATGGACGTCCTTGGATGAATTCACTGACGCGGAACAGTTATCAGCAGGCTGCAGAGCAAAGGTCAGGTTCACCTTTCCCTCAGCAACAGCCTCGCTGCTCAGGATGTCCAGGTCCAGGCCTGGAACACGCAGGATTAGACAGACAGTCTCCAACGTATCAGAAACAAAAGCCGGAATAGCTCAGTTGGTAAAGCGCCGGACTCGTGATCGTGGGGTTGCGGGTTCGAATTTCGGTACAGGGGGATTTTTCCCTCGGAGTTAACATTGGTTCTGACTCCATTCCCCATACAGTCCTTCGAATGAGACTATAAACCGAGGTTCCGTGTGTGAACGCACGCACAACATCTTGCACACACGTAAAATCCCATCACCAACTTTCGGAAGAGAAAGCCAGTTTGGCCGTTGGGATAACACGTTACACATAGCATGCACCTTCCCCGAAGATGGAGTATGGCTGCCTTAATGGCGGGATAAAAAAACGGTCATACACACAAAACTCCACTGCCTGTCTATACAGGCAGTGTCCGCAGGAGTATCAGCCTGCGTACGCTCAAAGAAAGAAAAGAAAAGAAACAAAAGTAATAGTCCTCCAAAGGGAAGAACACAGTGCACAAAAATCACAGTTTCACTCTTCATAGTTGCAATTTTCGGCCACGTGGCCTTCATCAAGAGAAGACAGAAAAAATGCAACTACGTAATGTCCATCTTTGACAAGGGACAGATCGAAGAACTGACGTCATAGAATATTGCATAAAGCCTGACATCGTAATATGTGATGTCATCACCAACAAATATGGGGGGGGGGGGGGGGGGGGGGGGGGGGGGAGATTTTTCATCCTGAGGAACTAGCAGATCAGAGACACAATACCAGGACGGGACCGTATCAGCTTTATTTTCATCCAGGAAGTGTCACTGCGTGCGGACTTGTCCATATACGCTACACCACATCCGTGAAGTGTTGATACCCTGCTGCGCATGATTTAAAGCTGATGGATAAATGAATCAATGACCAAGGTGACAGATGCCTTTCATTAAAATATTTCTGTTGGCATCAAACTTTTCACAATGATCAAGAAAATGAATTTCGTCTTCCAATACATTACAACGATTGCAAAATTGTGTGTGAGTGAGTGAGTGAGTGAGTGTGTGTGTGTGTGTGTGTGTGTGTGTGTGTGTGTGTGTGTGTGTGTGTGTGTGTGTGTGTGTGTGTGAAATAAATGGGCTTGTGTGAGCATGTTCCTGCTATTTGGGGGCTCTTAATTTATCGCTTCTTGTCAACTGGCCGAATTACATGGAGAGTCCCAGTCTTAGTGAGGTGACTGAGGTTGTTGAAACACGACGAACGCCAAGCAACACGAAAATGATTAATCCCCAGCGACAGACATGGCCAGCTGATGGACAGACATGGCCAGTTGATGGACAGACATGGCCAGTTGATGGACAGACATGGCCAGTTGATGGACAGACATGGCCAGTTGATGGAACCCAACAAGACGTTGTTCTTCCGGTGGAAAGCCAAGAACAGT
>CM065748.1:11660691-11668191 GCA_033310375.1 Conus canariensis
TACTTCCTGTGTGCAAACATAACCTAATCCTTTTATTTATACTTTATACTCATCAAAAGTCTTCTAGCATCAAAGGGACCTCATATAACATCTAGTCACACATTTATCATAATGATTCATTCAAGACATATTAGGTTTGTATCTTACTTCGGTGGTCATCAGTCGACATCGATTAACATCAAGTCACTACAAGTACATGTCAGACATTCAGCATTGTACAAGATTAACGAGACACATGAATGCACAGCAAAACCCTAGACCTTCTTTCGGTTATTTATTATATGTTACACATGTTCCGGGTCGCCCCAGGCCGCATGTGGCGCTGTCCTCTGCTTTCGCGCAGAGACGTCACACCCAGCGCAAGGCCGACCCTGACCTTTACTTTATTCTGTTGGTAGTAACCAAGTTTCAATTTCAACCTATTCTTTGTTGCCTTCGTGCGTGTTTGTGCTTATTGTGGCGTAGTAGATATGTGGGCTGTTTTGTCTTCGGAAAATACATAGGCTTCGAAAGGTGTATCAGTTTCGCTTGCTGTCTATAGGTGCCTATTTCTGTTGTTTACATACATTGGTCTATGTTTTCCTGTCTTTTAATCCCTAAATCATTATCGATTCCATCAAAGTATTGTAGCGTCCATAAAACCTCACATAACATCTAGTCGCATATATATGATTATGACCCGTTCAGGACGTACCGGATGTTTTGCGTTTTACATCGGTAATCATCGGTCAATATTGATTTGCGTCGGATTACTATAGCAACCATATCTTGAGTCACAAAACATACTAGTTCATCGAGACAATATTTCCTAAGGTTGATAGGCAGCACTATTGTAAACCAACATATATATCCTCGAACCTTTGTAATACTAGTCACTCAGGTAAAATTAAAAATAGGCCTATAACATTTCCTCTATTAATATACCTTTCCTAACTGGTTATATGACTATAGGCTGGGCTGTTCTTAAAGACACAATACACTAGATACTCGTCGACAAGCCAGCTGTGCTCCGACGTCTCTTGTTGCTGTCCGGCCCGCCCGCCCCGCGCCCCCGTCCCCCCCCCCCCCCCCCCGCCCCCCCCCCCCACTCCCCACCCCAGCAGGAGCGTAAGAGAGGGGAGGAGGGGGGGGGGAGACCGCGAACCGCACGGGGCCTGCCGACCGGACATACAAGCTCGCACCCAAAGCCCAGAACATGTAACTTGCATGCCAGCATCTTGTATCTGTCAGCGCATGTCAAACATTCGGTATCATGCAAGATTATCGAGACGCATATAAACACAGCGAAAACATAGACCTTCTTGTGATTATTTGTTATATGTTCTCCATGTTCTGGGTCGCCCTAGGCCGCGTGCGGAACGCTCTCTTGCTTTCGCACAGAGGACGTGCCACATTCAGCGTAAGGCCGACCACGTCCTGTACTTCATTCTGTACATAGTAACCTGGTTTCGGCTTATTCTTTGTTATGCTCGTGCATATATGTACTTTATTATTTGACTTACTATCTTTAAGTGCCTATTTCTATTATTGTATATACATTGGTCTATGTTTTCCTGTCTTCTAATCCATGTCTATTTATACATATACATACATATACATGTTACACATATTCATCCAACACATCTCTACATTACTTCCATCCTTCTATTATCATGGTCCCGCCCTCCCGTCGTTATGCACTTGTATAGAGTATATATGCATATGCAAGAACTTCATCCTTTTTCAGATATTTCACTTATGTACATTTGTCTAATCTTTCTCAGTTCTTAGTTATTCCAGTCTCTCTTTCATAGATAGTTTATCATTTTCCCCTCATTCTTTTACACAAATTCTATCATTCTTCTTCCGGTTCCATCTTCCATTCTCATCTGTATCATGACTATATTTCGTTTTTCTAATCTTATGATATGTGTAAGTAACATTGCCAGCCCTCGTGGTGTTTTATTTTCTTATAATAAATTTTCTCTGGCTTTGAGTGCATAAAAGATGTACATTGCGATATCGTGTGTGATATCTATGTTATCATTTTGTAGTAAATGTCCTAGTCTAATTGTATTCCAGTTTCTAAAATGTTTAGATTGTATTCCTCTCTTAATTGTCTGTAGTTTGGACAGATTGTTAGGAAATGTATTTCTGTTTCTTCCACTGGACAGAAGGGGCATGTTGTGATCACTAAATTGTCTGTATACTTCTTGTTTGTATGCAATTCATTTATTCCTAGCCTCATTCTTGTCAATGCTTTCCTGAACTTTGCTATAGTGATTTCGTGTAAGTATTCTTCTGTTTGGTGCATGGTTTTAAACGAATAATATGTTGTAAATCGTTCGCTGTTTGTAATTTTGTCATGCCATGTTTGTTTAAAACGATCTATCATTCTTTGCTTTAACTCATTGATGAACCTGTGTTCATTTCTTGCTCCCTCATTGTTCCATACGTCTGAAAACCCATAACTGTCTAAACATCTTTTTATTCCTAGAGCCCAATTTTGTGGTTTGTTTACTTCTGTATTTTCCCTCTCATATGCTTGCTTCGTTATCATGTCCGGTGTCATTTTTACCAGTCTTAGCCAATACCTAATTGTCTTTATTGCACTATCTATGTATATCGGGTATCTACCTAACTCTCCATATACTAAGTACTTCGGTTTTTTCTTTCCTACCCCTAGGTATTTTTGCTTGCAAGTAAATGTACATTTTCTGCTGCTGAATAGTTAATTAGTCCCCATACTTCTGCTGCATATAGAAGTAATGGTTTAACCTGTGATTCGAAAAGTTTGAAATAGATGTTCATGTCTATATGCCCTAAGCTATACATAGTTTTCATTATCTCTATCATCTTTCCTTTCGCTCTGCCTGCATATTCTGAGAGTGAGATATCGACAGAAAGTTTAGTTGTTAATGTATAACCTAGGTATTTATAGCTGTTAACAACTTCAATTTCTTTTCCTTTATAATACCATTTTTCCAGTTTGTCTAGGTATCCTCCTTTTCTAAATACGATGATTTTTGTTTTTTGCAGATTCACTGTTAACCCTATGTGATCAGAAGTTTCTTGCAGGTTTTTAATTTGGTTCTGTAGTCCAGCTGGTGTCCGTGATATTAGTGCTATATCGTCCGCAAATAGCAACAAGAATAATTCCTCGGTTCCTGGTAAAAATTGATATCCGTGTCTTCCTCTCATTGCTACCTTCTCAGCTACTTCTGCTATTAGTAAAGAGAAAATCAAGGGAGATAATAGGCACCCCTGCTTCACTCCAAGTGGGCAGTCAAAAAATTCTGTTAATTCTGTCCCATGTCTCACACATGCTTGTACTGTTCTATATATACCTTTCAACATGTTTAGCATTTTAGTAGAAATTTTGTGTTTCTGTAATATTTCCATAATTCATCTCTGTTTACTGTATCAAACGCTTTTTGATAATCGATAAATGCAACATATAGTTTACTTCTTCTTCTACCATATAGGCAGTTACTAATCATTGATACAAGTGTGAAAATGTGGTCTATGGTTGAGTATTTTTTTTTCTGAATCCTGCTTGTTCTGTACTTATTTTAATTTCTTCCTCTGCCCAGTTGTATAATCTTCTGTTTATTATGGCTGTAAAAATGTTACTTATAATGCATAGTAGGGAGATTCCTCTGTAATTTCCTGGGTTTTGTTTGTTACCTTTCTTGAACAAAGGCACTATGACAGCTTTTGTCCATTCCCTGGGGAAAATAACTATCTTGGTACAACTTCTTGAATAATTTTGTCAGGAATGGAGTTATATATTGCTCTATTGTCTTTAAAAATTCGGGTGGTATTTCATCTATACCAGGTGATTTGCCCTTTTTCAGTTTTTTTTTTATTGCTAGGCTTACTTCGTTGTTGGTTATTTCTTCATCTAGTTCTTGTATTTGGATGTCATCTTCATCTTCCTCTACATTTTGTTGTAGTCTCTCTGTATTGTTTTGTGTTTCAGGTATTTGAGGATTTAGGACGCTTTCAAAATGTTCCTTCCATTGTGTGATGCTTATTGATGGTAGTGTAGACTTCCTTCTTTTAGTATTTCTTATGAAGTTCCAAAATTTCTGACTATCCTTTCGGTTTTGTATGAGTGTGTCATATGTTTGTTTTCTATACTGTTTTTTTTTCTTTTCTGTAATTGTCTCTTGATATATTGTTCTTTTGTTATTATATGCCCCCTTTCTTTCTTCATATAGAATTAAGTTTTTGCTCTTGTTCGTATGTGTCAGTCTGCTGAGTGCATGTCTACTTCTTTCTTTTTGTCTTTACATTCTTTGTCGTACCAACCCTTTGATGTTATATTGTTTCTTCCCGCGCCTGTAGTTATATACATGTTTTTCCCCGCCTCTTTAAGTAGTGTATTAAATTTCTCTATGCTTGTATCTACGTCAGTGTTTATCTCTTCTGTGATCTGTTCCCTGCCTCATTTCATTTCCGATTTTGGATCTTTCTGTTTCAATAGCCTGGATATATTCCTGTTGTTTTACTGGATCCCATCTAATTTTCTTTGCTGTCTTTTTCTTGGGTTTATCCACTTGTGGCTCTGGCAATGTACTCTGAAGTTCCATAGTGATGGGCATGTGGTGAGATTCAATTCTTTCATCAATAGCACAATTTCTTACATTTTCAATCAATTCAATAGAACACACATAATAGTCAATTGTACTGTTTCCCCCTTTCCGAGTAAAACGTATATGCACAATCAAAGTTCTCGGTACAAAGTCCGTTTAAAGGGGTTAAATTGAATGTTATGCAAAGTTCTATTAATTTTTTGCCAAAACCGTTTATGTATGAGTCCTTTGATTTTCGTGAATATACGTCTTGGTCATCATTTGCAATGTCATTGTTATCATTGATATTCAAGCCCCATTCTCCTATACGAGCATTGAAATCTCCTCCAATGATGTAGTAAAAATCATTTCCTTGTTCTATTTGCATAAGTATATACTGTTCTGTTAGTTCTAGAGTACATGAATAATCTTTATCAGAGTAAAAACGACTATCCACTGGATGTACATAAATGCCAAAAAACTATATCTTTTTCACACTTTAACAAATCATTCGTTATTTTCATGCGTAATACATTGTTTACATCAGTGTTTATCAGCTGGACATGTTCAGACAATTCCTTTTTAACTAACATGATAATCCCCCCTGAAGGTCTGCCCATTCTAGTAAATTTTACCGCTGGACAGTGTGAGTGTAAAAATTCTTGAAATTCTATCTCGAAGTCGAATGATTCAAAAGTAAATGTTTCACTTAGACTACACACGTCGAACGACGTGATATATTCTAAGAAGTCGGGATCTGTTAGCTTTTCAAGTAGACCTTCGACATTCCAGCAACCAAAATATAGCTTTCTTGTTTCCCTCGTGCTCTCATTCTCACTCTTGTTTTCGTTTTCATCACTATTTCCTTTCACTCTTCTCACATTCTCCACAGACTGTCCTGTATCATTATCCTTCCTTTTCTGTTGTGTGTGACCCTGGCCTGCCCCTCAGCTATCCTCTTTATCTGACCCTTCTCTCTTGTCCTTTCTTGTTGTTTGGGAACGTGTGTTCGCTGATAGACGTGTGTACCCTGGTTGTTTGTTAGTTTTGTATTTCCTGTTGGAGGTCTTGATTGTTGTTTTCCTGTAGCGTGTTGTTTTGTTTTAGTTTTGCCTCCACCGTTCATTTTGTTCCCTTCTTCGTTGTCAGAGCCCATTATGCTTTGTGCTTGCATGGTCTCTTCTATTGTGAGTTGTCTTGTGTTTGTTGATGTGTTGCCTAATGTGGGTGTTTTATCGTCTTTCTTATGCCTATCTTCCATTCCCTTCGATGTGCCTTTGTGTTTTGAACTAGCATCCTCCTGTTCGTTCCCTGTGTTAGTGTGTCCTTCTTGTCGCGTGCGTGGTGTTGTCATTTTCTGTGCCTCGACCTCTTTGCCGGCCGCACACGCCGTGTCCGTGTGTGACCCTCACCTCTGTATGTCCCAAATGCTGTCTGGTTGGTTCGTGCTTTTGTCATGCTCACCCCCCGATGTGTGTACCATTGCTTGTATGCGTATGCTATTGGTGTTTTCGTGACCTATGTCCGAACTTTGACCTGCATTTGCCTCCGTAGTGTTTTTTGTGTGTGTTTTCCCTGCCTCGCTTTTGCCGGATACACCCTCTGTCTCTCTCTCATTTTTTGTTACATTTTCCCTTCCTTTTGCACTGGTTAGTCTCTCCTTTCTCCCCTCCTCCTCCTCTCTCACTCCTCTTTCATACTGTTTCTCTGTCATACTCTCTTGTTCCTCCTCCAGTCCTCTTTCTCTCTCTTCATCTGCTACGTCTATTCTGCTTAACAATGCATCGAAATCGCTTTGACTTTCATTTTCTTCCGCACTTTCATCTCCCCCGTCCTCATTCTCCCCCTCCTCTCTTTTTTTTCCATTTATCATCATCCATACCTGATTCGTCACTCTTCTTCTTCTTCTCTCTCTCTCTCTCTCTCTCTCTCTCTCTCTCTCTCTCTCTCTCTCTCTTTCCTCCATTCTTCCCCTTCTTGCTTATTTTTTTGCTTACTTTCCCTTGTTTGTTCATACCGTTGGTTCTCTCTCTCTCTCTCTCTCTCTCTCTCTCTCTCTCTCTCTCTCTTTCCTCCCATTCCCCACGTCCTCTCGTCATCCAATCACCATAACCTCTCAATCCACTTGCACCATAGTCACTTTCACTTCATTCTTCTCTCTGTGTCCCTTGGCCCTTCATATACGTCTGTTTTTTTTTTTGTTTTTTTTTGTAGGTATTTTCATATCCGTATTGCTCTTGTCTTCTGCACTGTCCATATTGTTCTTGTTGACTGTCCTTCGATTCCGTTCGTGGCTTGTATTCTTCCCTCACATATAGTTCCCCCCCCCCCCACAGCCCCCCCCCCCCCCCCCCACACACACACACACACACACGCACAAAATAACCCGACTTGCCTTGTGATCTGAAGTCTCTTAACTGTTCCGCTTGCCTTTTTGTTCTGTCCTGTGTTAGTCTTATTCCCTCTCTCTTCAACTTCTCTCGCGCCTCGTGGTTCCTAATTACCCTCATCGCCCCCCCCCCACCCCCCCCCCCCCACCCCCCCACCTGAGAAAGCGCACAATCAAGGGTCTGGGTCTCTGTGAGGATGGATCGGGTCTCCCCAACCGATGTGCCCGTTCAATCGCGTCGTCCGCCCACGGTCCGTCCGTCATATGTTTGTCCAGTACTTTTTTGACCACCTCCGCGCAGTGCTCTTTCCTGCTGTCCGTGATATCCTCCTGTATTCCGAAGAACTTCACATTATTCCTCCGTGAATAACTTTCGATCCTGTCCAGCTCTTCTTCCATTGTGATCAGCCTTCGTGACATATGATCTTGTGTTGCCCCTGTGTGTCTAACCGCCGTTCAGTTTGCTTGTATGTCCTGTTTTGTGTCTGCTACGTCCTTGCTTAGTTTATTCAGTGTGTCTGCCATGTCTGTCTGCTTCTGTTCAATCTTATTCAT
>CM065748.1:11673191-11698191 GCA_033310375.1 Conus canariensis
TCCTGTAAAAGGGACGTCAAAATGGCTGAATCCTTCATTTGTTTCAAGGCAGTAATACGGAAAGCAAACCAACAAACTGCGATTTGTTCCTGGATAGACATGTGATGACTGAAGCGCGTTGTAAGGTCACTTCAGTCTTTTGCATTGTCTCCATCTTTGACCCATGACAACAACAATAGTCACTGTGTAGAAATAAAATGATAATAACGATGAAATTAATGTGATGAGGGTGTTAATGTGATGATAATGATAATGATGATGATGATGATGACGACGACGACGACGACGACGATGATGATGATGATGATGATGATGATGACGACGACGACGATAATGATAATGCTGATGATTATGATGATGATGATGATGATGACGACGACGATGATGATAATGCTGATGATTATGATGATGATGACGACGCCGATTTTGATAATAATGATTAGGATGACAAGTGATGACGATGATTTCTTTTCTTTCTTTCTGCGTACGCAGGCTGATACTCATGCGGACACTGCTTGTATAGACAGGCAGTGGAGTTTTGTGTGTATGCCCGTTTTTTATCCTGCCATTAAGGCAGCCATACTCCAACTTCGGGGAAGGTGTATGCTATGTGTAACGTACAATCCACACCAACCCCCCCCCCCCCCACCCCCCCCCCCCCCCCCCACCCCCTCCGAAAGCCGGCGATGGGACCCCACGTGTGCGCAAGATGCCGTGCGTGCGCCCACACACGGAACCTCGGTCCACAGTCCCACTCGAAGGACTGTGTGGGGAATGGAGTCAGAACCAATGTTAACTCCGAGGGAAAAATCCCCCCGTACCGAAATTCGAACCCGCAACCCCAGGATCACGAGTCCGACGCTGTACCAACTGAGCTATTCTGGCCCCCGATGGTGATGACGATGATGATGATGATGATGATGACGACGACGACGACGACGATGATGATGAGGATGAGGATGATGATGATGATGATGATGAGGATGAGGATGAGGATGATGATGATGATGATGATGATAACGACGACGACGACGATGATGATGATGATCATGATGATGATGATGATGATGATGGTGGTGACCAGTACCTGATTTAGAAAGACACAGTAGAAAACCAGCAGTATTCTTCTCTTTTTTGTCCATGAGTGCAGTTTGCTTGTACATATCAGTTTACAGGTTTGGATACTGGGAAAGTCAGTTTGCATAATGGTTTGTATATATATTTTATTGTCAGTATCAGAACACTGCGTATTTGCATTTTGATATCTAGTTTTATCACATAATGATAAAAAGCACGACTCAAAACTGATATCTTCTGAATTAGTTTATATTACACCGGTCTCAGTGAGATCACCTGCTATATCATTTGCTTTAAATGAGTGTAAATTCAGCCATCTTAATCTGTCCTGGTAGTTTTAATGCCTTTTCATTCTTTGCTCTTCCCTGTTCTAGCCATAAGTGTTACATAAACAAATTCTTGAATAAACAAGAGTAACATGAGAACATTAGGGTGAGAGTTATCCATATGACAAAAAGACAAAAGCAAACAGAGATTCAATAAGATTAAAGATCTAGCAGTTTCCTTGCATTATCATCAAACAGAACTATTCCAAATTCTTGCAAAAATTGAAGAAAGTGATTTTTAAAAAAATGGTGTATAGATCAATCAACACAGAATTTAATCGGTTCACAGATTTTAAAAATCCGGAAAAAAAAAAGAAATTTCCCTAGTGGAAAATCAGTTTTCTTACGAAATCAAAGTCAAGAGCAGTAAATCCCCACGAATAGTAGATGACGAATACCAAGCTAGGTCCCACTCACGCACGCACGCACGCATGAAAACACAAACGTTCTCACACATTCACAAGAACATTAACAAGTATTCCTGAAAAATGGAAATAATCCCCGAATTTCTCTGGTGATGTATACATTAACAATGAGGTCGTCTGTCAAATTTCCACTCTCCTTCCTTCTTTTTAACTTTTGGCTGTTATTGTTATAACGTGACTTCTTGTGGCATTGCTACAGTTCAGCTACAAAGGTACTTGGAAGAGTGAAAATCTCTGCAAGGTCGAGAAAATCTTGGATCCTCCCATTCAAACAGCTCATGCGTGAAAGCATTACTTTCCCTGTCAGAGGAAGCCAAAACTGCTATGGACGAGAGGCGTTGTTTCCTTGTATTTTTTCTTAACAGGACACGCAGGCGAGAAAATGACGGTCTTTCCATCATTAGAAGGATTCAATATTCCATGAACACTTCTTCAATAATCATCACTCCATTACACTAACTACAGAGTTTTCATATTCAGTGAAGTATTTGCATTAACCTCATCAATAATGTTTACAGATCCGGGATCTGCTATGTGATCCGGATTTGCATTAGGGGTTCATGACAACCGTTGACATCTGTACTTTTAATATACATTGAAAATGAGTTTAAAAGAGGAACAAAATATAAATAGATCATTCTTGGCCCGTGTTTCTTAATGCATAACACATTTTAATGAAATCGCAAAAGCATGGATGAACGAAGTCGTAAAATGTGACGACCGAATAAAAACAAACGCAAAAATCTTAAGACAAAAAAAAAAAAAAAAAAAAACCAAAAAAAAACATCCAAAGTCAGAGAACCGAAGGTCTGAACATCTGACTGAATTTTCTGAATGAAGTCAACGGGTCAGTGAATCGTGTTGATGTTTTTCGAAAGTGTTTGTTAGTGGTTGTATTCAGCAAACGCGGTAAACGTTATCACCAACCTGAAAACAGCTTCAAGCCTATCCGTTCCTTCACTATGTTTAAAAACAACAACAACAACAACAACAACAAAAAAACAGGCGTGCAACTGACCGCTTTTTCTTTTTCTTTTTTGTGTTAAAAATCACGATTTTTTTTTTTTTTTTTTTTTTTTTTTTTTTAACATGTTCTCCAGACACAGTTTCATACTTATTGTATGTGAATGTGGGCGAACACCTCCAAATGAGTTTAGAAACAAGAGCATCGGGAGGTGACTAACGGCAGGCAGTGTATAAAAGCAGGCGACAGTGACACGTGTATCACATCGTCTGTGTGATCCTTGCACGGTGAACTTGGCTTCATATTTCTCACTGTCTTCTTTGGGTAAGTTAGCTTTCCTCATCGACATTTTATGAAAAATGGAAATTTGATATAAAAGAACTTATTGCTCCGCCGTCGTGTTTGATGCAACAAATTTTGTTTGACAGCAGCACAGTTAAATTTATGAAAATCGGGCTTGTATTAAAAACAGATACAGATGGCGAATTGATCAGTTTCATTGTTTTCTTCAAGGAAGATGGTTAAAAATTTGAATCGGCTCTCAAATATTTCGTATGAAGTGACGTTCTATTGCACCGTTCTGGCAAATATTGCAAGTATTGGATATGCACCAAGCTTGTACTTCATCCCTGAAAATAACTGTTTTTGCATACCAGCTTTTGGCTCGTGATTAAGAAATGTCAACAGCTGAACACCAAAAGCTACCAGCCAGAACAATATGTGACCAACTCCCACAAAATGATAGATAAGTCGCATTTTGAACTTATTAAGATATGCATATCAACAGAAAGAGAAGAAAAAGGTCTTTCCAATGATATATAAAGAATTTCTGTCTGTTAAAAAATGAAAAAGTTATGACCCTTCAAAGAGTCCCATTAACACGGTAGCCATCTTAAGAAAAATGGCTTTAAAGTTTCCCTACTTTCTCCAACCATTTTTCCTTAGAAACCATGATTTAATTTTGCTGTAAACTTATGAAAATGTGGGAAACCATCAAAATAATCATTGCAAACACTTTGATAATTGAATGTCATCCCCAGTCAAATATACATTGGTGTATTTAATGGCTGTTCAGGGCGCTGGAAAATGAAAAAAAAAAAGATTTTCTTATGTAATATATACTTTTGTTTTTAATGTCATCTTAGCACAGATACACTAATCACAACTGATTGAATTAATATGTATTTTCTAGTTTCATTTTGCCCAGCGTTTAAAAAAAAGTGGGTTCTTGGAGGTGAAAAGGTAGCTCTCTTGCACTGTGCGTCAACACATACCGGACTCACGATTCATGACATCCTATGATAAAAACAGCATATACTCATAATTAACAAACACACCTTATCAGAAAACAAATGCTTGTGCATTATTTTTTCTTCTTCCTTTTTAGTTGCCTGGGTGGAATCTCTCTTGCCCTCTCGCGCACACACACACACACACACACTATATCCCGACGATCAAAACCTGTGCTCCCTCTCCTCTCCATAAACACACACACACACACACACACACACACACACACAATATGTTTGCCATCAGCAGCTGGAATGCATTAAATGATCATTTTGACCTGCATGCAGTTACAGGAAAATTTGCAGATCTGGCAGAGGCTGCCCATTGCATTTCATCCCTGTATCTGTTGCATACGTCGCTGTCACCAAATTTTTGGCATTATCGCGACGGCATTATACCTGACAGACCTGCACTTTCTTCAATTCGTGCAACTGGCTCCTTATTTTCTTTTTCATCTTCGATTTCGAGTCGAACAGGCTGAGACTGACACACGCCGGTCGAAGTCGATGGGGGAAATCCCATCGTCAGCCTCGCTGTCAGTTTCTTCGTTGGAATCGAAATCAGTATTCCTTTTCATTGCTATTGCTGGTGGCGAAATATTCGTTTATAAGGCCACTAATTCCCTTGGCCTTCATAATCGAAAATAGTTCCTGATTTTGATGAATGTAACAGCGTTACAATACAATGATGATTTTTCGAGTGAAGCGACGACAAAGGCAAAACGCAATGGAGCTGTGACCAATGAAAGGCAGCGTCTCTGCTGTTAACAGCTGAGTTACTAAGGCCATTTCGATATTTGATTGCTGATTGGTTGGAAGGCTTTCTTATGTGTACGACTTTGAATGCCTCGTAGAGGCCTTCTGATTGGTTTATTTAAAAAGATTGTGTACAGATTCTTAAAATAGACACACTGAGCTTTCGAATGATGTGCGACATGCCAGGGGCTCTGCCAGGGATGTGCATTCGATTATCCGTTGAAAATGAGTCATTTTTCGCAATCAGCGCTGCTTAAAATTGATGACATGGAGTGAAAAAAAATTCATTTAATCACATTTCTAGCTTAATTTTGGTGAAATCAGTGAAACGTGATATGCTTCAATGGTTTTCCAATGTGTTGGTACAAAAATCTCATTTTACCCCAAAATGACCCTCAGCACTCTTTGTTGCCCGCAGCGGCGATCAGCCCTGCGCGACTTAGGCCTATCTATCATTTTGTGGGAGGCCGTCACATATGAACAATGGCAGCTAAACAGATTTCCCTATTCAACATGGGCTGGTAATTGTGTTGATGAGTAATAAATTAGATCAAAACGAAATCCAAAAATGGCAACTTGCGAAGAGCTGATAAAGATACGTGCAATCTAAACAAGACAATCTGGTGCATCATCTAAGCTTACATAAAAGAATCCACGTCCTTGTCATGTTTTTTTTAAAGAATAAAATATGTACTGTCTCTAAAACAAAAAAAGTAACATCGTGCAACATGAATGTTAAATAGGATGCATTATTACAACACTTACCAGCGTTTATCAGACACTCTGCTTTGCTTTCCTTCTATCAATCAAGACTTGTTTGCGTGAATATTTGACTGAAATACGCATTCAGCAAGAGGGAAGGTTTCTGATTCACAATACTCGTTACAACTTTCGAAGAGTTGTTTCTACTGATATTTATTCTCATGGTATTACTTGTGTCTGCAGAGAAAACATTTCTGTGCATCATCTTTTGTTTGAATGCCCAGTGTTGACCTAGCTCTATCAGGAGAAATAAATTGAGGTGAATAACTTTGATAATGTCAGTACTGTTTTATATGGTTCATAATTATGTTGCTGAAATTGCCATGGTCATTTCGCAGTCACAGGTTGCACTTTTTTTCTTTTTTTTTTATAAAGATCGATAATTTTGTGTAAAACTAGGGTATTTCACTTATGTAAATATGATTATATCAGATGACGGTTTGAAAGTACTAACATGGATGATAATTATGTTGAGTTAAAAGGATTTTTTGTTTTGTTTTGTCTTGTTTTGTTTTGTTTTGATAAGTGTCTAATATCATCTGGCGATGAAAAGACATTAAATAAACCACTGAACTGAACTGAGCTGAACTGAACTGTTTCTACTGATATGTTTCCAATGTTGCGCTTAAAGATAAAATCGTTCAAACCATCGCCATTACCACTAAAAATACCAACAAAAACAACACGACAATCTCTCTCTCTCTCTCTCTCTCTCTCTCTCTCTCTCTCTCCTCTCTCTCTCTCTCTCTCATCTGTTTTCTGATCTCCGTCTGTCTGTCTGTCTGTCTGTCTGTCCCTCTCCCCCCCCCCCTCCTCTCTGTCCCTCTCTCTCTCTCTCTCTCTCTCTCTCTCTCTCTCTCTCTCTCTATATATATATATATATATATATATCCATCCGTCTGTCTGTCTGTATGTCTGTACAATGGAATGTTTTTACTAAAGATCGCACTTGGTGGCAGTATGCTTTCAGCGCTCCAAGCAATGTACAACTCCGTCAAATTTTTCGTAAGAGACAATCTGATCTATACCGACTATTTTGAATGTCTTCAAGGACTTCAGCAGGGTTGTTTGGCTTCTTCAACACTTTTTTCTTTTATTATTAACGAATTAGCTGCTTATATAATCAATAACGGTAGACATGGCTTCCAGCTTAGACCTGACCCTACTGAGTTGTTTTTTGTTAATGTTTGCTGATGATATTGCTTCGTTGTCGTTCAGCCCAAGTGGCCTTCACACACAGCTAAACAATTTATTTGTAGATAGGCAGAACTCGGACTGAAAGTGAACTTCTGTAAAACAAAAGTAGTAGTGTTCAGAGAGGGGGGGGGGAGTTGTCAAAAAATTAAAAATGATCTTATAGAACTCAAGACGTTGAAGTGGTGAACGCTTATTAACACCTTGGCCTCAACAACACTACTCGCCTGAGCCACAAATTGCCTGTCAAAGACATGATTACAAAAGCAAAGAAATGTGTTGCAGACATATTTAGAACCATATGGAAAATCAATTGTACTAACCCCAAAAATATTCTTTCAGCTCTTTGATACCCAGATTGTACCAATACTGTTGTATGCATCAGAAAATTGGGGGCACTGATGAAATAGAAGAGATCGAAAAAGTACATTCATATGCATGTAAATGGTTGCTGAATGTAGCACTCCGTCCACCAAATCTTATTGTGTATGGTCGACTTGGTCGATTTCCTCTCATTGTTCAAGCTTCAGTACGGTGTAATTCGTATTAGCTTAGACTTTTCGCACTACCAGAAAACCCATTTTCTAACATGGCTTAGCAACTGCTCAAAGAAAGGCACGGAAGAGGAAAGGAAACGTGGGCCACTAAAATCAGAAAAATGTTGTGTGGTTTTGGACGTGTATGGTGTTCACAGGGTGTTGGTAACAGAGAAAGTTTTCGGAAGGAATTTAAGCAACGATTGACTGTGCGTGCGAAACAAAAGTGGTGGTCAAAACTCTCTGACAGCAACCGTTATGAACTTTATTGTAGTTTTAAAAGCTTATTAGAACGTGAACAATATTTCGATGTTATCAATTCACATTACGTTGGAAACGTGTACACTGAATCTCACCTGAGAAAAACAGGTCTGGAATGCAATAGATATAGATACAATTCAGAATATATCCACATGAGACAATGTCCGTTTTCTTTCACGAAGATGAAACCCACTTTTTGTTCTTCTACCCGATTTATGACGACACACGAAACAACTATCTATCAGGTTTCAATTTGTTGTCTTACAGATCGCAACAATTATCCCTTCTCAATGCCACTAATCCAACGTCAACAGTGAATCTGGCCAAGTTTATTTTCTAAGCCTTCAAATTCCGCAGCAGCATGCTGGGTCACTGTCATTTCGCGTGTGAATATGGATAAATTCATCGTCTGAACTGTTGTAATGTGTTTATTTTTACGGGCGTGCTGGCCTGTTACCTTTTCATACAACTCCCGTTCCCTTGCGAAAATTCCTTGACTGTGTGTGGGTGTGCCTGCTTGCGTGCATTTAATTGTGTGTGAGCGCTTGCACGCTCACGTGTTACTTTTCTGTTTTGTTAAGAGAGAGAGAGAGAGAGAGAGAGAGAGAGAGAGAGACAGACAGACAGACAGACAGACACACAGACACACAGACAGAGACAGACAGACAGACAGACAGACAGACAGACAGAAATGAAATGAAACGAAACGAAAGGAAATCTTTATTTCATATGGCCAAGGCCCTCTTTGGAAGAGGGGAACAAAACCAAATACATATAAACATCATTACGTACACATACATAAATATACATTCACGTTATAGCAATCTGTCGCGCTTTAAACGCTTGATGAATATAAAGTGCTAATGTTGTGACTGTATTACTGTTCGTTGAGGTTAACAAGAGAGATAAACGAAAACCATTGGATTATGAAAGAACTTTTGAACTATGAACTTTTCTCTTATGCTATTGTAAAATGGACAACGCATTTCGTATTCGACTGCAGCTTTTCATAGTTTGCACATTAAGTCTTGTGGCCTATGGTTTCTATACAAATAGTAGTGAACTGACAAGTCAGAAATGCCAAATCTAAACTTAGTTATAATATACTTTAAATGCCTGTCAAGATCCATGCATAAATATATAGGTAGAAAGCCACACGGATTACAAGTTTTAAGTACAGAAAACCTGTCACTCTCATTCACATGTTCACTCCATTCATGCCATCTACAATCAAGCAATCTCTGCCGAAAGACACGCAAAAATTCCTGGACATCACCCACACTTTGCTCCAGCCACACAAATCCAAATCCATATCTAAGCAAGCATGATCTACCATGTGTGGCCCAAGTAGTCTTTCCTTGCTTATCAAGATCACAGAGCATAACATAAGCCTTCTTGGGTAATATGTCATTTGACATCTGCAGTATTTTAAACCAGTAACGGATACATTGTACAACAAAATTGATAGTGACAGGATATGTGTTCAGCTCATTATAAACCAAATCGCTAGGAGTACTAAGACTAACACCTAAATACTTCTTCAGGGCATATATACATGCACCTTTTCACAATACTGAGCTGCTTTATCGAAAGCCCATATCTCACATCCACACTGAATAATAGGAAGCACTTGATGATCAAACAGAGTTAATAACACGCACGCACACACACACACACACACACACACACACACACACACACACACACACACACACACACACACACACACAGAGAGAGAGAGAGAGAGAGAGAGAGAGAGAGAGAGAGAGAGAGAGAGAGAGAGAGAGAGAGTTTTCTAAAGTATCATGTGTGTAACGACGTCAGAAAAAGCTCCAGAATGATTTCTATATAAAACTCACTTGATTGTATGGACCCAATGTCTGAACAATAAACCATCTGAAGTCTGCAGTCTGAAGTCTCTCTGTTTGTCTGTCTGTCTGTCTGTCTGTTTCTCTCTCTCTCTCTCTCTCTCTCTCTGTCTGTCTGTCTGTTTCTCTCTCTCTCTCTCTGTCTGTCTGTCTGTCTGTCTGTCTGTCTGTCTACCCATCTATCTGTCTGTCTGTATTGGTTATTCTTATAGACGTAAAATGTGTATGCGTATGTTTGCTTGTTTTCCATCCTTTTTCGGAGAACATTTGGCGCACGTAAACTTTTTTTATTGAAAGGGAGGAGGAGATGGTTTTGCCGTTTGCTGTCAGTCATAGCAGTGCCAGATTTAGCTTCACATCAGCACACCGTTGAAGCAAATGTCCCTAGCAAAACAGAGGTAGCAAAATTTCAAGAGTGGCACCATTTGCGACCTCATCTTTAACACTGACATTCTCATGGTGGATTTAAATACTATCTGCTTCAACACCAATCCCGCGAATATATGAGCACATATACTGCACACATACCTGGATGTCAGCAATGTGTACTCCCTCACAATCGTCACTGCCAGCTGTCAAGACACAATGCTACGTATAATTACGAGAAAAGAAAACATAGGCACAGCTCAGAGTAAAACGTGTCACTCAACTTTGTGTACTTCAGGAGCCCCAGAGAGAGAGAGAGAGAGAGAGAGAGAGAGAGAGAGAGAGAGACAGACAGACAGACAGACAGACAGAGACAGAGATAGAGACAGACAGACAGAGAGAGAGAGAGAGAGAGAGAGAGAGAGAGACAGACAGACAGACAGACAGACAGACAGAGATAGAGACAGACAGAGAGAGAGAGAGAGAGGGGGGGTAGAGAGAGAGAAGAGAGAGAGACAGACAGACAGACAGACAGACAGAGATAGAGATAGAGACAGAGAGAGAGAGAGAGAGAGAGAGAGAGAGAGAGAGAGAGAGAGAGAGAAGGGGGGGGGGGGGGGAGTACAGAGAGAGAGAGAATTTGGGACGTGGCGAGGGAAGGGAAGTTTCTCAAGTGAGACAGAAGAAAGGAAGGAAAGAAGTGAGTGGCCTCCCTAATACCAAATTCATTAGGTATCAACACGTTTTTCAAAAACTGTTTGTGTGCTTACACAAATGTATGTGCATGCGTGTGCGTGCATGCATGCGTGCTGGTGTGTGTGTGTGTGTGTGTGTGTGTGTGTGTGTGTGTGTGTGTGTGTGTGTGTGTGCGGGCGCGCAAGCGCGGGTGTGCGTGTATGTGACATTTCAGTTTCACAAACAGAATGTTTACATTGTGATACATTTTGTTTTTTATGTCCAGTGCAGTTAAAAGTTCATCTGACAACAAACTAGTACAGTCAGTCACTACATCGGAACTGGTCAATAGGCTATTTGTAAATAGGGCAACATAAAGTAATACATCAACGCATGTTTAACATTGCAGTATATAATGAAACCTTTCATCGGCCACTTAACATGCTAAAATGCAAGCAAAGAAGCAAGCGAAAGGGATGCTTAACTTAGCCATCACACAACACAACATGTCTATGATTGATTAGAATATACAATGCAAAAAAAAAAAAAAAAAAAAAAAACATCCACCGTCATTTTCAGCATCACCCAATACATCACCGACTTGAATCTGACGTGCATGATGATCGTTGCTGTGCTGTTCTTGACCGCCTGGACATTTGTCACGGCTGACTCCAGAAGTGAGTTATTTCTCTCTCTCTCTCTCTCTCTCTCCCCTTCTCTCTCTCTCTCTCTCTCTCTTCATGAAATTTATTCAAGAGAAATTTGATATGAATCCATGTTTATTTCGATTTTGTTTATTTATAGTATCGAACGAGAAAGAAACAGTATGCAGATCAGCATTGTATCGACATAAAGCCTATCAGGTCTGACAAACTCTTCTCTCGTGACTTCTTTTGGAATGTATGCTTGTAATGAAATATGAAAATTTTTGTTTTCATCTTAATCTCATAATGATACCTGCTAAACAGTACGACCTCCCCTTGTTCATTATGGGCCTTGGCCTTACTGAATAAATCATCTGAATCGGAATCTGAATCTCTCTGTCTCTGTCTGTCTGTCTGTCTGTCTGTCTGTCTGTCCTGTCTCTCTCTCTCTCTCTCTCTCTCTCTCTCTCTGGTAGTGAAGGCTGTAATCTCCCTCTTTTTTTTATCTAGTTCATGGGCACGCCATGTATGAGAACAAAGGAAAGAGTCTAATAATATGTTGTGGCAGAAGAAAATGTGAGGAGGTTTGAATGCAAAGAATAGAATGAGGTCATATGAGAGAGGTAATGCACACAATGTTATGATGTGATGTGACAGAGACAATGTGCATAAAGTGATTAATAGATGTCAGAGAGACAATGCCTGAAGTGTTGTGTTGAGATGCAGTTGAGGAAAGGCATATAATGAAACTGATTTGTGACAGAGGTAATGCAAAGAGTACTTTGATGTCACGTGAAGAACGTAATGCACAGCATAATCATATGATGGAAAACTGGTTGAACATAAAGCGTAATCACGTAGTGTGATAGAGATAGGACTTATACTGATCTGACGAGACATGGATAGTACATTTTGATATTGATTATCTCAAGTGACAAAGGCAAACCACAGATTGTAATGGTGTGATGTGACAGGGATAGTACATATAATGAAGTGATGTGACAGAGGTAAACCTTAGTCTGAATAATATGATGTGACAGGGACAGTACATGTATTGTAATGAAGTGATGTGAGAGAGATAAAGGTCAGTGTCTAATAAGGTGATGTGATAGGGAGAGTACATATATAATAACAAAAGAGATGGGAGAGATGTAAACGTCTGTGTGTACAAATGTGATGTGGCAAGGGTTGTACCTATATTGCAATGAAGTGATGTGACAGAGGTAAACCTCAGTGAGTAATAACGTGATGTGACAGGGAAAGTAAGGTAAGGTCATGTTGCTTATAGCCCAGCCGACCGCAAAAGGCCATATCAGGGCTGTCACCACGTTAAAATCAACTCACAAGTCGTTCATTCCCACAGCTCTTTAAAATACATCTTCTGAAAACCCATCCGAAATTTTGTTAGAAATCTTTCCACTATAAAATCTCAGATCCGAGGAAAAACGTTAATCTCTTTCAAGAATTCAAAGATCGCGTCAGGTGGAACATCTCTGAACAAGGTTTTCATGGAATCTGCCGTAAAATGTTTGTGTCTCACATCATGCAAGTCCCAACATTCTAAAAGAACAGGGATAGTACATATATCATAATGAAGTGATGTGACAGAGGTAAACCTCAAGTAAGTAATAATGTCATGTGATTGGGATAGCACCATTTTTTTTAAAAATTATATTATAATGATGCGATGTGAGAGATTTAAACGTCAATGTATAATAATGTAAAGTGACAAGGATGATAATATATTTTAATG
Source organism: Conus canariensis (assembly GCA_033310375.1). Taxonomy (NCBI): domain Eukaryota; kingdom Metazoa; phylum Mollusca; class Gastropoda; order Neogastropoda; family Conidae; genus Conus; species Conus canariensis. The sequence continues at coordinate 11,686,088 of CM065748.1, forward strand.
ATGTGATGTGAGAGATTTAAACGTCAATGTATAATAATGTAATGTGACAAGGACAATACATATATTATAATGAAGTGATGTGAGACAAGCAACTTACAGAATGGGACGGTGTGATGTGACCAAGTAATGTATTGTATATAATGATATGACGTGACATAGGTAATACATGCCGTGTAATGGTGTGATGTGACAGAGATAACACATATAAATTTATCATGTGATGTGGAAGAGGCAATGTATAGGGTGTAATGATGTAACGCGACAGAGGTAATGCATAGAGCACAATGGCCTTGTATGGTCAAAGTGATGCTCAGAGTTTCATGATGTGATGTGAAAGAGTAAAGCATAGGGTGAAATGATGCCTTGTGATGTGACAGAGATAACATATACAGTGTAGTGTTGTGATGTGAGAGGTAATGTATGAAGCGTAGTGGTGTGATGTGGCAAAGGTTATGGATAGAGTTTAGTGGTGTCATGGGACAAAGGTAATGGATAAAGTGTAGTGATATGACGGGACAAAGGTAATGGATAAAGTGTAGTGGTATGATAGGACAAAGGCAATGGATAGCGTGTAGAGGTGTAATGGGACAAAGGTAATGGATAGCGTGTAGTGGTATGATAGGACAAAGGTAATGGATAAAGTGTAGTGGTATGATAGGACAAAGGCAATGGATAGCGTGCAATGGATATGATAGGACAAAGGTAATGGATAGCGTGCAATGGTATGATAGGACAAATGCAATGGATAGCGTGCAATGGTATGATAGGACAAAGGTAATGGATAGCGTGCAATGGTGTGATAGGACAAAGGTAACGGATAGTGTGTGGTGGTATGATAGGACAAAGGTAATGGATAGCGTGCAGTGGTGTAATGGGACAAAGGTAATGGATAACGTGCAATGGTATGATAGGACAAAGGTGATGGATAGCGTGCAATGGTATGATAGGACAAAGGTAATGGATAGCGTGCAATGGTATGATAGGACAAAGGTAATGGATAGCGTGCAATGGTATGATAGGACAAAGGTAATGGATAGCGTGCAATGGTATGATAGGACAAAGGTAATGGATAGCGTGCAGTGGTATGATAGGACAAAGGTAATGGATGGAGTGTAGTGGTATGATAGGACAAAGGTAATGGATAGCGTGCAATGGTATGATAGGACAAAGGCAATGGATGGCGTGCAATGGTATGATAGGACAAAGGTAATGGATGGAGTGTAGTGGTATGATAGGACAAAGGTAATAGATAGCGTGCAATGGTATGATAGGACAAAGGCAATGGATAGCGTGCAATGGTATGATAGGACAAAGGTAATGGATAGCGTGCAGTGGTATGATAGGACAAAGGTGATGGATATCGTGTAGTGGTATGATAGGACAAAGGTAATGGATGGAGTGTAGTGGTATGATAGGACAAAGGCAATGGATAGCGTGTAGTGGTATGATAGGACAAAGGTAATGGATAGCGTGCAATGGTATGATAGGACAAAGGTAATGGATAGCGTGTAGTGGTATGATAGGACAAAGGTAATGGATAGCGTGCAGTGGTGTAATGGGACAAAGGTAATGGATAGCGTGCATGTGTAATGGACAAAGGTAATGGATAGCGTGCAGTGTGTATGGACAAAGGTAATGGATACGTGTAGTGGTGTATGGACAAAGGTAATGGAGGTGCAGTGGTGTAATGGGACAAAGTAATGGATAGCGTGTAGTGGTGTAATGGGACAAAGGTATGGAAGCTGCAGTGGTGTAATGGGACAAAGGTAATGGATAGCGTGCAGTGTGTAATGGACAAAGGTAATGATACGTGCGTGTGAATGGGACAAAGGTAATGGATAGCGTGTAGTGGTGTAATGGGACAAAGGTAATGGATAGCGTGTAGTGGTGTATGGACAAAGGTAATGGATAGCGTGCAGTGTTAATGGGACAAGGTAATGGATAGCGTGTAGTGGTGTAATGGACAAAGGTAATGGATGGGTGCAGTGGTATGATAGGACAAAGGTAATGGATGGAGTGCAGTGGTATGATAGGACAAAGGTAATGGATGGGTTATGGTATGATAGGACAAGGCAATGGATAGCGTGCAATGGTATGATAGGACAAAGGTAATGGATAGCGTGCAGTGGTGTAATGGACAAAGGTAATGGATAGCGTGCAATGGTATGATAGGACAAAGTGATGGATAGGTGCAATGGTATGATAGACAAAGGTAATGGATAGCGTGCAATGGTATGATAGGACAAAGGTAATGGATAGCGTGCAATGGTATGATAGGACAAAGGTAATGGATAGCGTGCAATGGTATGATAGGACAAAGGTAATGGATAGCGTGCAGTGGTATATAGACAAAGGTAATGGATGGAGTGTAGTGGTATGATAGACAAGGTAATGGATAGCGTGCAATGGTATGATAGGACAAAGCAATGGATGGCGTGCAATGGTATGATAGGACAAAGGAATGGATGGAGTGTAGTGGTATGATAGGACAAAGGTAATAGATAGCGTGCATGGTATGATAGGACAAAGGTAATGGATAGCGTGCAGTGGTATGAAGGACAAAGGTAATGGATAGCGTGCAAAGGTATGATAGACAAAGGAATGGATAGCGGCAGTGGTATGATAGACAAGGTGATGGATAGCGTGCAATGGTATGATAGGACAAGGCAATGGATAGCGTGCAGTGGTATGATAGGACAAAGGCAATGGATAGCGTGCATGGTATGATAGGACAAAGGTATGGATACGTGCAATGTATGATAGGACAAAGGTAATGGATAGCGTGCAGTGGTATGATAGGACAAAGACAATGGATAGCGTGCAAAGGTATGATAAAACAAAGGTAATGGATAGCGTGCAGTGGTATGATAGGACAAAGGTGATGGATAGCGTGCAATGGTATGATAGGACAAAGGTAATGGATAGCGTGCAATGGTATGATAGGACAAGGTAATGGATAGCGTGCAATGGTATGATAGGACAAAGGTAATGGATAGCGTGCAATGGTATGATAGGCAAAGGCAATGGATAGCGTGCAATGGTGTGATAGGACAAAGGTAATGGATAGCGTGTAGTGGTATGATAGGACAAAGGTAAGGATGGAGTGTAGTGGTATGATAGGACAAAGGTAATGGATAGCGTGCAATGGTATGATAGGACAAAGGCAATGGATAGCGTGTAGTGGTATGATAGGACAAAGGTAATGGATAGCGTGTTGTGGTATGTAGGACAAAGGTAATGGATAGCGTGCAATGGTATGATAGGACAAAGGCAATGGATAGCGTGCAGTGATATGATAGGACAAAGGTAATGGATAGCGTGCAATGGTATGAGGACAAATGCAATGGATAGCGTGCAATGGTAGAAGGACAAAGGTAATGGATAGCGTGCATGGTGTGATAGGACAAAGGTAAGGATAGCGTGTGGTGGTATGATAGGACAAAGGTAATGGATAGCGTGCAGTGGTGTAATGGGACAAAGGTAATGGATAGCGTGCAATGGTATGATAGGACAAAGGTGATGGATAGCGTGCAATGGTATGATGGACAAAGGTAATGGATAGCGTGCAATGGTATGATAGGACAAAGGTAATGGATAGCGTGCAATGGTATGATAGGACAAAGGTAATGGATAGGTGCAATGGTATGATAGGACAAAGGTAATGGATAGCGTGCAGTGGTATGATAGGACAAAGGTAATGGATGGAGTGTAGTGGTATGATAGGACAAAGGTAATGGATAGCGTGCAATGGTATGATAGGACAAAGGCAATGGATGGCGTGCAATGGTATGATAGGACAAAGGTAATGGATGGAGTGTAGTGGTATGATAGGACAAAGGTAATAGATAGCGTGCAATGGTATGATAGGACAAAGGCAATGGATAGCGTGCAATGGTATGATAGGACAAAGGTAATGGATAGCGTGCAGTGGTATGATAGGACAAAGGTGATGGATATCGTGTAGTGGTATGATAGGACAAAGGTAATGGATGGAGTGTAGTGGTATGATAGGACAAAGGCAATGGATAGCGTGTAGTGGTATGATAGGACAAAGGTAATGGATAGCGTGCAATGGTATGATAGGACAAAGGTAATGGATAGCGTGTAGTGGTATGATAGGACAAAGGTAATGGATAGCGTGCAGTGGTGTAATGGGACAAAGGTAATGGATAGCGTGCAGTGGTGTAATGGGACAAAGGTAATGGATAGCGTGCAGTGGTGTAATGGGACAAAGGTAATGGATAGCGTGTAGTGGTGTAATGGGACAAAGGTAATGGATAGCGTGCAGTGGTGTAATGGGACAAAGGTAATGGATAGCGTGTAGTGGTGTAATGGGACAAAGGTAATGGATAGCGTGCAGTGGTGTAATGGGACAAAGGTAATGGATAGCGTGCAGTGGTGTAATGGGACAAAGGTAATGGATAGCGTGCAGTGGTGTAATGGGACAAAGGTAATGGATAGCGTGTAGTGGTGTAATGGGACAAAGGTAATGGATAGCGTGTAGTGGTGTAATGGGACAAAGGTAATGGATAGCGTGCAGTGGTGTAATGGGACAAAGGTAATGGATAGCGTGTAGTGGTGTAATGGGACAAAGGTAATGGATGGAGTGCAGTGGTATGATAGGACAAAGGTAATGGATGGAGTGCAGTGGTATGATAGGACAAAGGTAATGGATGGAGTGTAGTGGTATGATAGGACAAAGGCAATGGATAGCGTGCAATGGTATGATAGGACAAAGGTAATGGATAGCGTGCAGTGGTATGATAGGACAAAGGTAATGGATAGCGTGTAGTGGTATGATAGGACAAAGGTGATGGATAGCGTGCAGTGGTATGATAGGACAAAGGTAATGGATAGCGTGCAAAGGTATGATAGGACAAAGGTGATGGATAGCGTGCAATGGTATGATAGGACAAAGGTGATGGATAGCGTGCAATGGTATGATAGGACAAAGGCAATGGATAGCGTGCAGTGGTATGATAGGACAAAGGTAATGGATAGCGTGCAGTGGTATGATAGGACAAAGGTAATGGATAGCGTGTAGTGGTATGATAGGACAAAGGCAATGGATAGCGTGTAGTGGTATGATAGGACAAAGGCAATGGATAGCGTGCAGTGGTATGATAGGACAAAGGTAATGGATAGCGTGCAATGGTATGATAGGACAAAGGTAATGGATAGCGTGTAGTGGTATGATAGGACAAAGGTAATGGATAGCGTGTAGTGGTATGATAGGACAAAGGTAATGGATAGCGTGTAGTGGTATGATAGGACAAAGGCAATGGATGGAGTGTAGTGGTATGATAGGACAAAGGCAATGGATAGAGTGTGGTGGTGTAATGGGTCAAAGACAATGGATAGAGTGTAGTGGTGTAATGGGACAAAGGCAATGGATGGAGTGTAGTGGTGTAATGGGTCAAAGACAATGGATAGAGTGTGGTGGTGTAATGGGTCAAAGACAATGGATAGAGTGTAGTGGTGTAATGGGACAAAGGCAATGGATAGCGTGTAGTGGTGTAATGGGTCAAAGACAATGGATAGAGTGTGGTGGTGTAATGGGACAAAGGCAATGGATAAAGTTTAGTGGCTTGATAGGACAAGGATAATGTATAGAATGTAACGATGTGATGTGACTGATGTAATGCATAAAGAATGACTTGATGTGACAGAGGTAATGATGTAAAGTGACAGGGGTTTTGCATAGAAAGTAATGATGCGATTTGACAAACGTAATGCATAGAAAATGATGATTTAAATTGACAGAGGCAATGATTAGAGTGTAATGATGTAATGTGACGAAGGTGATGCATAGGGGATAATGATATGATGTCACAGAGGTAATGCATGGAGTGTAAAGATGTGATGTGACAGAGGTCTTGTATAGAGTATCATGATGTAATGTGATAGCGAGAGAGCATAAAACGTAATGATGTCATGTGACAGAATACGTAGAATGAAATGATGTAATGTTAACAGATATGATGTGCTGTGACAGATGCAATGACTAAGATGACATTGTAATGTAGCATGGAAAATGTAGGGAGTGCATTGATGTAAGGTGACAAAATCAGTGCGTAGGTTCCAAGAATGTGATGTGGAGAAGGTAGAGTGTAATGACGTGACGTAAAAGAGGCAATGAATCGAATGTTAAAGCATGAAGTGACAGATGTCACCAATATATAGCGATATCATAATACGACAGGGCAATGTGTGGAGTGTAATGATGGGATATGCCAAAGGTAATACATAAGAGTGTAATGTGGTGACAGAGGTGACACACAGAATGCAATGATGCAATGTGACACAGTAATGTATAGATCGTAATGATGTTGTGTGACAGAGGTAATACACAGAATGTAATGATGTAATGTGACAGAGCGATACAGAGTGATGTTGTGTAAGAGAGGTAATACATAAAGTGTAATAATGTAATGTGTGGAGGTTATGCATAGAATGACTGATGTGATATGACATAAGAAATGCATAGAATGAATGATGTAATGTGACAAAGGTAACGCATCACATGTAATAATGTAAGGTGTCTGAGATAATACTTACGCTGTAAAGATGTTATTACATTACAGATGAATTAGAGAATCTTTTTCCGAAGGCACGTCACGAAATGGACCCCGAAGCCTCTGAGTATGTGAGGACATTCATTTCTGTTTTCTAGCATTGTACTCTCTCTCTCTCTCTCTCTCTCTCTCTCTCTCTCTCTCACACACACACACACACACACACACACACACACACACACACACATACAGAGAATCTCTCTTTCCCTGTCTGTCTGTCTGTCTGTCTGTCTGTCTGTCTGTCTCTCTCTCTCTCTCTCTCTCTCTCTCTCTCTCTCTCTCTCTCTCTCTCTCTCTCTCTCTCTACTTCTTTGGTTTTCATTTTTTGTTGATGATCTTTGCGTTAGTGAAACCAGCTTAACATGTGAAAAAAAAATTCAATCACCAGATAAGTTTAGATTCCTCAGATGCCCTGGCCAAAGGCACACTTTCTGTCTATCCCCGAAACACGGACTTTCCTTTTTTAATTTCAAATCAGTCTTTGTTCCCAGCGACGCAGGGCTGGTTTAAATTTAAGCTGATGGGTCAGTCCCAAATCTTTTACGAAATCAAAGGACAATCTAGATTTAAGCTGATGGATTATCCCAAATCCGTGTGCGAATTCAAAGGACAATTTAAATGTAAGCTGATGGCTTAGCCCCAAATCTGCGTGCGAATTCAAAGGACAATTTGAATTTAAGCCGATGGCTTAGCCCGAAATCTGTGTGCAAATTCAAAGGACAATGTAAACACATCCATGTTAAGCTGATTGCTTAGGGCCAAATCTGTCTAGCAAGGAAGACGTGTTGCTCTGCTTCTTTGTCTTATATTTGGACTTTGAAAGTGCTGGCGTTCTGTTTGCAATCGCCTGGTGATGGTTGAGTATCGTGGTTTTCATAACTTTCCATTTGATTTGACTTCATTAAGGTTATTTGAATTTGCCCGAGTGGTGCAGCTGATTATTTATCCATTGTTTGTCGCATTATTTCTGAAAACACTGATGTTTTTCAAAATAGGAAAAGGGACTCTTACACCATATGTAACTCAAAATGAAAAAAAAGTCCAAAGAAATGCATACTATCGTAAATCGATTGCTTAATTTTAAGTTCATCCCATAGGGAGTTTAAAAAAAGTACTAATATGATATTTTAAAATCCCAGTATCTCTATTCAATCAAATGTCTTAACGCATTTGGAAACATGTAGTCTTCACTCCATGATATTAATGCAGAAGTTACCTGTCTATATAATAATGACATTTGTGGTGTTTTAATGTTGATTTGTCAGTAAAATGACATGTAATGATATGTAGATGATGACAGGGACAGATTTTAAGACTAGTTAAGGGCCTAAAATCTTCATCTTTGATCTTCAAAAATCAATTTGTTAACTATCTATGAATACACTGAGCAACCAAGCTAGCAAGCCATTCTTTCAAGCAGCCGCTGCATTTGTTATCATTGAAACTGTTGCGTCTGTTGGAAAACACGTGCTTAAAGTCAGTCGGGTACGAAGCCATAAAAGTAGTTTCCCGTTTGTATGGACCTTAAAATTTTGCACTAACGTATTGTAATTGATTTATTACTTAATCAGCCAGCCAAGAGATCATGTTACCCATCCATTGACTAACAGACAAGAAAAGAACATCAGTAAGTCCGTGATAATCAACCATGCAATTAGTCTGCTCATCAATACCTTGTCCATCCTTCATCTGCTTCATCTGTTCATCAATCTGTCGATCCATCTGTCCATCCACCCATTCATTCATTCGCTGGCAAACTGTAATAAATATTCGAGTCTCTCTTTCTGTTTGTATCTGACAGATTGAACAAGAAAGAGAACTGCGAACCTCCTGGTAACTTTTGTGGCTTTATAAAAACTGGAGGACCATGCTGCAGTGGCTGGTGCTTTTTCGTCTGCGCCTAAAACTGCCGTGATGTCTTCTACTCTCCTCTGTGCTGCCTGGCTTGATCTTTGATTGGCGCGTGCCCTTCGCTGGTTATGAACCCCTCTGATCCGACTCTCGGGAGGCCTCGGGGGTCCAACATCCAAATAAAGCGACAGCACAATGACAAGTATTCCACGTCTGTTTCCATGGGGGTGTGAATGATGCTCAGTTAGGAAATGAGTTCAGTGAATCGATGCGTCAGTCACACAATCAATCAAAAACATAAGTCAATGAATTAATGGTGCACTGAACAAGCCAGCGACCTTGACCTTGACTGACCGGAAATAAAACGGGTCTGCACACGAAACTTGAAAGAAGGAGAAAGAAGTTCTGAGGGTGTCTAGTTTGCAGTGGCATGTGCATAAATCAATCAACCAACTAATGAATCAATTAGCCAGGTTAACAAAACAATCAATCAGACCTCAACCAGTCAGGGTTAAAACAATTACGTAACATATCAATATTAACTATCAATGATCAAATGTAAAAGAAAATCAACCAATGAATCTGAGAATTAACCAGTCAGCCACTGCCTTCATTCACCGACCCTCAGACATATCAATTGATAAAAGAATGATTTTTTGAATAATTGAATCCACAGATTTGTGGTAATTCTGGATTCTACACAGATATTGATCGAACACATCTGGTGTTTACATGATCTATGGTCATTGTGCGAATAAATTGGATCTTAAGTGATCTCTTGCTCTCTTTTCAAGCACACCTGGATTTGAAAAGTACACAGACGTTTCCTAATCTGGATTCTACAGCTAGATGGCATCTTGGTACAAAACTGGATTTTAGATTGCCCAGTGGGGCATCTGGAAAAACGTTCAATTTTACACCTACGCGAATCTTTCCGATCATTACTGCCATCATGAGGAAAGAAACATGAAATCGCCACAGGATTTCGCATGTTCAATCTCTTCTCTCTCTCTCTCTCTCCTCTCTCTCTCTCTTCTCTCCACACACACACACACACACACACACACATATATATATATATATATGGGTGTGTGTGTGTGTGTGTGTGTGTATAAAACTAATAAATTCCAAGGATAAGTACCGAGCACCATTCCAGCAACTTACAGAGCAGCTTGGTGTTGCGAAGACTGCAAGAAATATTCAGTTATAAACAAAGCTTGCTCTATGTCTTAGATTGAAGAAATAGGGGGAGATAAGCATTCAATCTGCAGTGGTAGATAATCTGCCTAACTAACAGTATGTGCTTGAGTGGTGAATGGGAATAATAAATGCTTCTCAAAATGAGCCTTCAGCAAGCTTAGAGTCTCCAAGGGGAGACAATCTCCAATGGGAGGAAACTCACTGACATATAACCCCTGCTCAGATACCGGTATTTCGAAACCTGATTGTTTCTCCTCGGTGACCGCGGAAAGTGGTAACTTGACTCCTCTGCCTTTTCGGTTTTAGGAAAATGTTATCCCAGAAAAAGGCTGGTGTGCATACCGTAGTATGTTTGTTGAGTTTTCAAAAAAACAACCAAAAGTGCCACTAAGAAGCAAAAGAAAATCATGAAAGAGCAAAACAAGCTACATTTTCTTGTGAAAATAGAAAATATAAAAACATAACCTCTTAAGACACACACACACACACACACACACACACACACACACACACATACCACACCACACACACACACACACACATATATATATATATATATATATATATATATATATATATATTGACAGACCAAAGGACGCCGCCATAAACCCGACTGATTGATTGCCCGTTGATTTTGTTTGTTTGGTTGTTTTTTTTTACGTGAGTTCTGCTTTGCGCGATTCGCCAACATGTCGGACCTGGATTCAGAGGAGATGGAGAAGGAGCAGGGTATATGAAGGGGAATATGAAGGGGAGAGAAACGAGAGAGAGGAACGACACGGCGGGAAAGCCACCTTGCCAAATGGAGACGTGTATGATGGCTTGTACGAAAATGGCAAACGCAACGGTCAAGGTTCTACAAGTTCAAGAATGGAGCGGGCTATACGGGGGAGTACCTAGGAACAAGAAACATGGCCAGGGCACCTTTATTTACCCTGAGGTTCCACGTATGAAGGGGCTGGGTAGAAGACCAGCACTGTAGGTTCGGCAAGTACACCTACGTCAATGGCGACACCTACGAGGGGGAGTGGCTGAACCATGCTCGCCATGGCCGCAGAACCTACATCTTCGCCGCCACTGGCTCCCAGTACGTGGGCATGTGGAACAACGGCAAATGGAGGGGCATGGCGAGCTGATCCATGCCAACCACAAATATGTCGGCACCTTCAAGGAAAACAGATGCAGGGCAAGGGGAAGTACGTGTTTGACATTGGCTGTGAACAGCATGGAAGCTACGTACCATATATATATACAATAAACTAATAAATTCAAAGGATAAGTACCGAGCACCATTCCAGCAACTTACAGAGCAGCTTGGTGTTGCAATGACTGCAAGAAATATTCAATTATAAACAAAGCTTGCTCTTATGTCTTAGATTGAAAAAAATATGTGTGTGTACGTGTGTGTGTGTGTGTGTGTGTGTGTGTGTGTGTGTGTGTGTGTGTGTGTGTGTGTAAATACAAACAGAATAAATAAAACTTGGTGGCTGCTGCCAGCACACCGCAATGTCGGTGCTGGAGATCAAAATGTTTTTTTGATTAAAATAAACTTGTCAAATAAAAATTGAGCATAGAAGTGTGGACTTGCAAAACTTCGCCTCCATCAGGCTGCCTCAGGGTCTGTAACAGACATGCAACTACTTTTGCACCAGCATCATTTTGAACGCGTCCAGGAATTCAATAAAGAAAAAACCCTCACGTACACATCCAGACTCAACCAAACGCATACACGACCACGCCAAGACAAACAAGAACGCACACACACACAGCGCAAAAGTTATACCTTTACTTAAAACGGGTAATCCCACCAATTCCTCAAACTGCAGACCTATCTCAATATCATCCTTTTTGTCAAAACCACTCAAAAATCATGTTCAAACATACCTGCCCTCTCATCTAAAATAGTTTGATCTCATTCATGAAAATCAATCAGGTTTTCAATAAAATCACTCTTGTCACACTTCTTTTACACAACTCATAGATAAATGTCTTAGAAATATTTATGATAACGACCTTACTGGATTTTTATGTGTGATATATTTTGCAAAAGCATTGGATGTTATCAACCATTCACTTCTAATATGAACAAAAGCTTGTGTGTTACAAAGTATCGAATCAAGCCTTCAAATCTATACCTCTTTCCTCTTGATCGTCAGCAGCTCGTTGAAATGAATGGAAAAAGATCAAAGTTACTCCCCTTAAAATGTGATGTCCCTCAAAGATCAGTATTAGGGCCCCTGCTCTTTTCTATCCATATAAATGACTTGCCATGTATGCACAGTGTTGTTGTGAAATAGTTGCTGATTATACCACCTTACGGTCACAGGGCAGTAATCCCACTGAACTGATAACTAATCTGCAGACAAACATATCAACAAAACATCAATTACATGGACAGGGACAAAAGATTGAAGAGGTTACATCGCACAAAGTCTTATGAGTTATCATTGACAACGACTTATCTTGGTCTTACTACAT
>CM065748.1:11700691-11720691 GCA_033310375.1 Conus canariensis
ACGTGGACTACAAAAGTTAGGTAAAATCAATGGGAAAATATCAGATGACTGGGAACATATGCATTCAAGATCATTTGAGAACAAGAGCAAAGCTATAAAATAAAAGTCCATGTGGGGAGGGGATTACAGATAGGTTATGACGATTTTTATTTTTCAAAACTGTCAGCATAGGATTTTTCTTCTTCAATGGAATAAACAAAGTGATAAGAAACTCCAATCAATTTGGAGACAACGCTAAACAAAGAAAGAAAATAAAGAAATGAAAGCAAAATGGTTTAAAAACAAGAAAACATCACAGATTTCTATTTACAATCTATATTTTAAGCAAAATGCGTATTACTCTTCTTTAAGAGTGAGGGGTGGTGGCACTTTCTCTCCGTCTCAATACTTGTGACTACACCCCTTGTGCATCTCTCGTTCGAATTACAACATGAGAGAATTTCCGACTTCAGTTCTTTTATTGCCCAAATGTTGTTTGTTGGGGCATAGGTGATGAGGACATACAATGATAAGAAACCATAAGTCTCTAAGTAAGTAAATGGGCGAGTTGGATATGATGTTTGCCCGATTAACTTCGAAATTTTCCCCTCTGAAGATTCCCTACCTAAAAAAAAAAAAAAAACCCACCGAGCTATCTGAAACAAAAGAAGACAAAGAAAAAAAAAAACCAAAAACATTCTTAGCTTTCTAATAGTAGTGTTAGGATCATGACAACATTCATCAAAATAATAACATGAGTGATACACATGAACAAAATACATAACATGAAATACCCTTAAAGAATAAAAGTGAAAAGAAAAAAGGAATTGGTTTATTTACAAATTGATGCCATAGAGGGCTAGGAACTTGAGGCCGTAGGTGGATCTTGAATTCAAACCGCACTGATGGTTTTCAAATCACTGCACTAGCCTCTTATACCGGGTTATTTCTCACCTTACGTAAAGAAATGTTGGTACGGACATGTACATAACATTATAAACACAGCCAACTTCCTTAAGAAGCATTGGCGTGCCTATCCTTTAGAGGCTTTATCTCTTCCCACCACAGACTGTGACACCTCAACTCTTACAGTTTTAAGACTACAACAGTCCAACTGTAAACTTCTTCCGTTGCATGGACTTGCACTATTATTTGGCAGTGTCCAACACACATTTAGCTGAGGACCTCAAGACCCGTGTATCCTCATCAACCCCAAACAGGCTTTACCCCATTTTAAGGTTTCCACCAAGTTAAGAGAAAATATGAAAGGAAGGGGTCACCCAGTCTCAGTCTCCTAATCCCACAACTAGGGACTGATCTAGCTCCTTGGAGAAAAAATGGAAAAGAAACACAGTAGGAATAGATATAACAAAACCCACGACAAATCCAAGTGAGCAAGCAAGGCAAAAGCAAGGTCAAATGTTTTCATCTAACAATCTACACACACTTTCTCTAACAATCTACACACACTTTCTCTAACAATCTGCACACACTTTCTTTCATACAGTACCCCTTAATAAAAAAAATAACGAAAGAAAGAGGAAAAATAAAATCACAGAAGAAGAGAAATAGAATAAACTTTTCAAAACCAAACCTAAAGGAAACTAAAAAAAAAAAAAAAAAAGAAAAAAAAAGAAAAAAAAGGGAAAAAAAACAACAACAGAATATCAGGCAAATAATTCTTTTAGATCAGTCAGTAGCCTGATAGTGGAAGGGAGGTAATCTGGCCTTTTCACAAGACCTCGCAACCAATGAGTCGCACCCAAACTTCTCTACAGCCAACGTAAAAAAGATCATTTGGTCCATCTCAAAGAATTGTCGTAGCAACTTTCCCCAGGGATTATCCTTAGCCTGGCCCGGTTTGAATGTCTGTTTCCACCACACATGTCAGATGCCATAACCAAGGAAAACTGTGTAGCCTCACCCAAGGCCACACACACACACACACACACACACACACACACACACACACACACACACACACACACACACACACACATCCAGCTTCTTCGTAGGCTCAAATTCATTATGAAAAGGACAAAGGTACACAAAAAGGTAAATAAAAAAAATTACCACACAAAAAGAAAACATCATGTCGGGGAGAATTTCTGGGCTGGGAACGCTCTCAACCCTGATAATTCTGGCACTATTTTCTTCAACATTTGCGGGTTCCAGAACAAAGCCCCTAAACACATCTTAACCCAAAATAAAAGTCATTTCAACACCAACCTGGCGGCAGCAGACAGACAGGGATCTGATAGTGTGTCTGGATCTGAGGGGGGTGGGGGGGTGGGGGGGGGGTGGGAATCAGGAGCCTTCTGCCTGGCGCCAAGCCGCAGGGGGACGCTCTGGCCTGGGTTATGTAATTCTCCTGAAGGAGCCAATCGCTAGCAAGTCTCATCCAGAATGGTAGCTTCTTTTCAGGTTGGAGATATTTTGTACTTACTCTTTACGCACAACCCTACACTACTCTATTATTCGCTATCACTATTAATATCTATAATAAAACAATAATAATCTACTAAAGGCTAGAACGAAGAAGCCATTGCAAGGCCCAGTCCGAAAGTAGAAAACAAAGCGCGAGTCATTTCCGAAAGGGTTGCTTCCCTTTGACCACAAATGTCATTGTCATATCACACTCTCCACGACCGTGAAATGTCCGCTCCTGAGGACACTCAATCCTATGCCAAACGAACAACAAACATATATATCCCAACTATCGATACTACCCTGAACACCAAGCCAACAAATCTGGTGATTACAACACGATACCCCCAATAGCAATGCACACTGCATAAAACGGATCCCACTCACCAGGAACTGCAATCACCTAGCACCCAAACCGCAGTCAGAGAACGCTAAACCATAGGTCCTCATTACCAAACCACAAGGTTATAGTTGCCGCCAGAAATCCCTGGAAAATGCGACTTCACCTCTGCTCTTTCGAGAGTTGGCATTAGAAACATGAAACAGATAATGAAAAGTAATAAACCAGAATGAGTGTATCAGCATTCTCACTGTGGAATATTAAACACGACACCAAAAAGACAAAATGTTATGACCTCCTGCTGTACAGCTGAAAACATCATAAACAAGCACAGCCCTAGTGCTTGTAGACCCTGAGTCAAATGGTCAACAACAACAACAACAACAACAACAACAACAAAACAAATCAACAATGAACCAACCCCAAAACATCAATGTCTGGCCACCTGAGGTAATCTCTAAGGGTTTGAATGCACCCTAGCATGCGCCCTTCTTGGTCTCCTTGGCCACGTCTCTTCATCCTCCGAGTCGTCTGAGTCGGAGCTTTCTCGAGGCCTCTGCTGGCGAAGCAAGGGCAGTTGAAGGGCTGGAGCGTCGTCATTGTATCTTGGGCCCTGATAGATCTTCAGTTCTGACCGATGCACATGGCGCTTCACTCCTGTCACCTTGGATTCCACCATGTAGGGTGCTCCGTCTTGACTTGGAGTCCCAGTGACCCTGAAAATCTCTGTCTTCCACGCGTCTTGAATCTTAGACTGCCCAGTGTGGTGCTCTCGGATCAGCACCTCTTGTCCCAGCCTCAGGTGAGAGATTTTCACCTGGGAGTCGTGCCTCACTTTGCTTGACCTTGCTGCTTGTTGCAGATGTTGGTTTGCCAGCTGATGTGCCTGCTGCAGCCTCTCTCGGTGAATGGTTACCCATTCTGAGGTTGGTACCGGGGCTGCTTCATCCTCTGGCTTGATTCCCAGCAAGAAGTCCACAGGCAGCTTTGGTTCCCGGCCAAACAGAAGGAGGTATGTCGAAAACTTGGTGGATAAGTGGGGCGTGACATTGAACATGAAGACCGATTCTGGAAGGTATTCAGGTCAACGCCCCTTCTGGTGTTCTGGCAGCATCCGGAGCAGGTTATGCAGCGTGCTGTTGAAACGTTCACATTGTGCATTTCCCTGGGGATGGTAGGCGGTGGTGCGGGACTTCTTGATCCCATAGATTGCATAAAGCTCCCGGATCACTTCTCCCTCAAAATTTTGGCCTTGATCAGAGTGTAGCCGGAGGGGAACCCCAAACTTTTGGAACCATTCCCTCACCAAGATTCTCACAACAGTTGTTGCCGTCTGATCTCTCGTCGGGATGGCCATGGTGTACTTGGTGAATACATCCGTCAGGACCAAGACGTTCTCTCTGCTGTCAGTCGACTTCTCCAGCAGTGTGAAATCCATCGCAACCACTTCTAGAGGCTTGGTTGCCAAGAGATGCCCCATGGGGGCGGTGACTTGGCCTGATTGCACTTTGGCGATGTTGCAGTGTTCGCATCCCTTCACCCACGTCTCCACCAGCGTGCATGCCCGGCCAGTAACATCGCTTTTGCAGTAACGTAGGCAATGCTCTGTACCTTGGTGCCCTGTTACGTGTACAGTTTCGAAGGCTGGTCTCCTCAGCTTCTCTGGAAGGACCAACTGAAAACAAGTCTGTCGGGTCACAGGATCCTGAATCTTCCAGTACAGGAGGTCTTGCTCCAGACAGAGTCTGTCCCACTGGCGGAACAGTGTGCCACACGCCGCTCCATGACTCCTCATTTCTGGCCCAGGGGGTCGACGTTTGTTTCTCCATGCATCCAGTACCGGTTGAATGACTGGATCTTCCTCTTGGAACTTCTGCAGCTCCTTCAGGTCTTAGGAATGTAGGGTCTGTTGCACTTCGCCTGGGTCACCCCTGCATTCTCCGTCACTTTCTTCCTCGTCCCTGTCTTCATCTGTTGAGTCTGGTGTAGCTTGGGGTGTTGATGTACACTGTAGGTGTGCCACGACCCGTCCTTCCTGCCTGGCTACCGCTGGAGGGATGGGAGTAGCCATGACAGCCATAGCGGCTACTAACTGCTCCTGGTTTTTCCCCTGTGGCTTCCAACAGATACCTGCTGAGCATATCTGCATTCACGTTCGACTTTCCGGAGCGATATTGGATGTCAAAATCGAAAATTACCAGCTGAACTGCCCAGCACTGCTCCACTGCCCCCAACTTGGATGTCTTGAGGTAGCTGAGGGGGTTGTTGTCGGTGTAGACGACGAACTTGGCACCTATCAAGTATCCCCAGCACTTCTCAGTGACTGCCCACTTTAATGCCAGAGCTCTAGCTTCATTGAGCTGTAGTTGACCATGTTTTTTTTCGGTAGGACGTAGCGTGCAGCTGGCATAGCAGATCACTCTCCATTTTCCGTCCTGGACTTGTGACAGCACAGCACCCAACCCCTTCAGACTGGCATCTGTTTCCACGATGAAACGGAGGCTGTAGTCTGCGTATCCCAGGACAGGAGCAGATGTCAATGCTGCCTTCAAATCTTCAAACGCCTATTGACACTCATGGGTCCATGGTCCACCTAGTCTAGCTGTCTTCCCGGCTGGCTTGGACTTGTTCACTTCATAGACCTTTCCTACACATGCATGTAGTGGGCCCGTGATGCGGGCCAACCCCACCACAAACCTTTGATTATACGAAGCAAAACCCAAATACGCTCACAGGTCCTTCCGTGACTCTGGAGTGGGCCAGTCAGCCACTGCTTTGATCTTGTCCTGTTCTGTTTCGATGCCCTCTGCCAATATGGAATAACCCAAGTATTGGACTGATCTCTGTCCAAACTTACACTTCTCTGGGTTCAACTTCAGGCCCATCTCCTGCAGCCGTTTGAGAACGATCCTCAGTCGCTCCAGGTGTTCTTGGAAGGTCCTGCTGAATACTAGGATGGCATCCAAATAGACAAGCAAGACTTGGAAAAGGAGGTCGCTCATTCCCGAGGTTATGAGCCGTTGGAACGTCGAGGGTGCGGAGCACAGCCCAAAAGGCATCCAATTAAACTCAATGAGGCCAAATGGTGTTGTAAAGGCCGTCTTGTGTTTGTCCTCTTCCTCCAATTCAACCTGGTGGTATCTTGAAGCCAAATCCATCGTGGAGAAGTACCAAGCCCCGTGTAGGTCATCCAGGGATTCGTCGGTGCCGGGTAGGGGGAAAGCGTCTCGCCTGGTCTTTGCGTTCAGCTTGTGGTAATCCACGCACATCCTCAGGCTCCCGTTCTTCTTTCTGACCAGGACGATCAGTGAAGCGTATGGGCTGCTGCTCGGCCGGATGATCTCTTTCTCCAGGAGTTCTTGAAGGCACTGCTTCACCTCTCCCAGTTGAGTGGGCGGAATCCTCTGGTAGGCTTGCACTACTGGGGTGTCATCCTCTACAGGGTGGCCCACATCGAATTCGTCGTTGGTCAAGGTGTCAGCAAACTCCGCCAGGAGTTGTCTCAATTGCATCCGTTCCGAGGCAGACCACTCTACTTGGGACAAATCTACCTGTGCCTGAGACTTAACCTGGCTAGCTACTGCTACTCTATTGCACTGGACAACTATCTGACCCTTGCCTTCCTTGAACCCTACCTCTCACATCACAACATGCCCTACCTCATTGACTATGCCTAACAGAGTCTTACCAGCTATCATGATATCCTCTTCCCCAATGTTCACCACAGGGATGGTCCATGGTTCCTCTCATGCCACCACTGACTGGGCAACCAAGAATATGCTGTTAGTCTGCTCTCTCAGTGGTTCTATGATGTCCTCTGACTCCTTCTGACATTGCTGACCTCGTTTACTCCCCCTTCCGGGAACAGTCACGTTGGTGATCGACCTCGCTGGAAGATGAATTCCGCCCGCTGGGGCTCTGACCAAGCTTGCTTGACGTGACTCAAGTTCCAGGTCAGCCGCAACCTCTAGATCCCCCTTCACTTCCCGGATGACGTTCATACCCAGAGGAGTGATGAAGCCGACTCCATGAGCTCTTGACCTTGACCACCTTTGTCTTTCTGTACGAGGATTCCCTGGCTGGAATGACCCGCTTCCCTGTCTTGATGTCCTTGACAGTGTACTTTATGTAATGCTGCAAGTGCAATGTTCAAAACCATTTTTTAACGGTACCTTTTTTTTAAAACCAAACTCCAACTGTACCTTATGAGGATAAACCAGTGGGTCCCCTATAGCACATTTGTTGCTGTCTGACAGTGTGTGGGGAGGTGTAAATGACGAAATCCTTAGGGTGAGCGACTTTTGGTCGCCTTAAGGACAAAGTACTTTGCCTATAGCTCTTAGGGCGACATTTGGTCTCCCTAAGAGACACTAATACAAATATATACATACATACATACATATATATATATATATATATATATATATATATATATAGACAAAAAGAAAAACACAAAAACACAACAAGCTGGATTTCGTTTCCAAATATTTCGAGGCCTTGCGACCTCTTCCTCAGTGGGACCTTTAATGACAGTTTTCTACACTGTGACTGACAAATCGAGTGGAAATTTTAGTTGGAAATTGAACAGTTCTCGTCTGCTTTTTCTCTGTCAGGTGAGGCATACTCACGTGCCTACTAGCAACGTCATTTACTTGATTTTACATTACCACCTACACATAAATCTCCCGTCCGCTCCCATCTTTCTTGAGCATAAGGGTAAGCCTTTAATTGATCAGTCTCCCTCCCCCCCCCACCCCCACCTCCACCCCCATCTCTCTCTCTCTCTCCCCACCCCCACTCCCCCTCCGCCCCCCCTCCCTTTTTGGCCCCCCCCCCCTACACACACCCCACACACACACCCCATCCCACCCCCACCCCCACTCCCCACCCCTGACACCCCCCACCCCCATCTCCACCCCCATCCTCCCCCCCCCACACTTCCCACCCCCCCCACTCCCCCACCCCCTCCATCCCTCCCCCCCCCCCCCCCCCCCCCCACCTCCACCCACACCTCATCCATCCCTCCCCCCCCCACTCCCCCACCCCCTCACCCCACACCACACCACACCCCACACACCCCCCATCCCACCCCCCACCCCACCACCCACACCCACCCCAACACCCACACAAACCACACCACCCACCCCCCCCCTAAACTACACAGACAGACTGTCCATCGCTGTCTCAGTAGTTGACGTCCTCGATGGTGTTGAGTCCATGTGGGGTCAGGGTTTTTAATTTCCTGATCCAGAATGTCTCTCTTGTCAGTCTTAACCTGAGGGTGTGGCCATAGACCTTTTCCAACACAACGACCTTCATGTGTTTGAGTGTGTGGTTGGGTTGGTTGAAATGTTTTGTGACCAGTGAACTGTTAGGATGGATGTTGATGTCTGAGCGATACTGGTAGAAACGTGTTCGGAAGGTATCACCTGTTTGTCCAACATACTGTGCGGATCTGCAAACATCACAGTAGAGCATGCAGATCACCCCACTGGAGTCACAGGACAGTTTGTTGCGAATGGGGAAAGACTCCCCGGTCACCGCGCTCGAGTAGCTGGTCGCCTTCACAAGATGTTCCTTGTTCATATATATATATATATATATATATATATATATGTTAAAAATAAGGTTTAAAAGGCAATCTACAAATTTGTTTCGAGCTTTGCGCTGTCGTCAGGATGATTTTGGTTTGCCCACCGCCGGTGTTATATAGCGTGTGGGCTCCCGTTTGCGGTTGTTTGCACGTGCGGGTTGGCTGCACGTGTTTTTTGAGGTTTTCAGGTTTTTGTTTTGGGTGCGTTCACTAACAACGATTTCCATTTATGCCTGCAGTTGTTTACTATTTCTGTTTTGGTGTTTAGAGTTGCTAAGTGTGGTTTGCATAGTATTAACCATTTTTCAGTTAAACATAGGTTGCACCTTTTTGAAATATTGCTGTATGATGATGCTCTTTTTATGATTTTCCAGGATATATTGTAGTTTGTTTTTGCGTCTTTAAGTTTCCAGATATATTTGCTCAGTTCTGTTTGGTTTTTGTATTTTTCTTTATTAAATGACTGTTTGTGGTTTGCATATCTGGTTTTGAAGTGGTTTTCAGTGATCCCTACGTATGTTTCTTTTTCATTTTCTGATGTCACAGTGGCTTGGTATACAATGTTGTTGTAAAGGCATTTATTGCTTAGGGGGCACTGCTCTTTTTTGATGCAATTGCAAGATTTCCTTTCTTCACCCTTCTTTGCTGTGTTGGTTTTCATTTTGTTAGATGCGTCAATTAAATTTTTGAGGTTGGGCATACATGAATATGATAGTTTGACGGTGTTTTTGTTGAATATTTTATATAGTTTGTGTTCTTTTGGGAATGAAGTTGTTAAAATTTTAAAGAATTCTTTCCCTATGTTTGTTTTGAGTTTCCCTTCGTATGGTGGGTTGTACCATATGATTTTTCTTTTTCTGTTTTTCTTATTTCTATTTGTGTTGTTGTCTGGGTTGTATTGTAGTTTGTAGTTGTACCCACTTTTTTGCAGTGCATCTTGGTATTCTACTGCTGCATTGTTGAATACTCTTTCATTGCATGACAAGTTTGATAATCTCTTGTTTATGCCATTGGGTATGGCTTTTAATACAGATGGTGGGTGGTTGCTTTTGATGCTTACATAGATAGGTGTGTCATTGGGCTTCTTGTATGGTTTATATATGTGGTTGTTGAGATCAAGTGTTGATGTCTAAGTACCTTTTTGTTTGCTTCAATGGTGATTTTTAAGTTGTGGCTTTGGAAGATTTTACATAGTTCTTTTTTCTTGTTTTCAATGGTTCTTGGGTTGTTGGTTAGTGCAGCAAGGCCGTCGTCTCTATATAATCCAACTTGTTTTCCAAGTTGTTTCTTGATGTTGGATCGCATGAATAGTCCGACCAGTTCGCATGTTTCTGCACCGTCATATGATCCCATGGTTACATCAAATGTTGAGTTTTTGTTCGTTTTCTTGATCCAGGTTTCATTTTTGCTGTACAGTAATGTTTTCTTGGTGTGGAATATGATTTCCATTTCTGACCCTGTTATGTCTGTATGGTTACTAGCAAATTTCAGAGCTTTGGTGAGTAGTTCCTCATCTATGGATGGGTAGAAATCCACTATGTCGAATGTGATGAATACTGTATTGCTTTGTTTATTGAGTTTTTTGAACCATTGAATAACTTCATTTGTGTTCTTCCAGAGATTGTATTCAGAGTTTGATTTTACATTCTTTATTATTTTTTCTAGGATTTTCTTACTTATATTTGCCTAGTTCAGATTTAGATGGATTTATTAGTCTACATGTTGGGTTGTTGTGAAAGTTAGGCTTGTGGTCCTTGAGTGTTATGAACGCTTCTTTTGTTGCTGTCGCTTCTATCCTGTCACTTAGGTCCATGCGATGTGCAAGTTCTTTTTCTTTAGTGCGGATATTGTCATGTGTATTTTTGTCAGCTTTTTTGTAGTTTTTCTGAATATTTTTGTCAAGGAGTTGGGAGTATTCTTTTGGTTCCATTTTGTAGTAGTTACTAGTTTTGTCAGCCTTCACAAATATCTTTTTGTCGTTTTGTATTTGTTTTATTTGTTTCTTTAATGTTGTTTGGAAATCGTTGTTAGATTCTTTGAATTGAATGTTGGCTATCATTCTTTTCATTTTATCCTCAAACGGTTTCATTTCGTCTATGGCTGGTGGTGATCGCCATGATTTGAAGTCATAGGTGTTTTTGTCCTCTTTTTTTGCGTTTGGATTCAGAAAAAAGAATGCTTTCCATCTCATATTGTGTATGAATTTTTCAGTTTGTTCTATTATCTTTTTTTTAGGTAGGATTGTGGATTGGAAAATGGTATGTTTTTTGTTGACTGTCTAAAATTGATTTCTTCCATTTTAAAATCTTTTAGGTCACAGTGCTCAACGTGAGGAGCGATTAAGATCAATAAGATTAAAATTCCTAAAACGATTTTGAGAGTGCTCAACCCCTTGGGGAGCAACATTTGTTAAAAATAAGGTTTAAAAGGCAATCTACAAATTTGTTTCGAGCTTTGCTCTGTCATCAGGATGATTTTGGTTTGCCCACCGCCGGTGTTATATAGCGTGTGGGCTCCCGTTTGCGGTTGTTTGCACGTGCGGGTTGGCTGCACGTGTTTTTTGAGGTTTTCAGGTTTTTGTTTTGGGTGTGTTCACTAACAACGATTTCCATTTATGCCTGCAGTTGTTTACTATTTCTGTTTTGGTGTTTAGAGTTGCTAAGTGTGGTTTGCATAGTATTAACCATTTTTCAGTTAAACATAGGTTGCACCTTTTTGAAATATTGCTGTATGATGATGCTCTTTTTATGATTTTCCAGGATATATGTAGTTTGTTTTTGCGTCTTTAAGTTTCCAGATATATTTGCTCAGTTCTGTTTGGTTTTTGTATTTTTCTTTATTAAATGCCTTTTAAACCTTATTTTTAACAAATGTTGCTCCCCAAGGGGTTGAGCACTCTCAAAATCGTTTTAGGAATTTTAATCTTATTGATATATATATATATATATATATATATATATAATATAGCTGAACAATTAAGTAGTGGGGGAAAAACAAGTGTAGGTTAACAATTCTTCCATCATTATAGTAATGATTTAGCAAAGATTTGAAATTTTAAAAAAAAAGTGTGTGTGTGTGTGTGTGTGTGTGTGTGGGGGGAGTGATGTATATTATAAAAATAAAAACCCTTCGCTAGCTGCATGAGGGAACCATCGTAATCCCTCTCGAAGGCAGATCTATATGTATCGCCTGCTCCTAGGCCTTTCGTCCGCTGGATCGGAACTCATCAGGGAGACACGGCTGATTGTGTCTGTATATATATATATATGAAATAACGTATTTACACTGTAGTGAATTGTTTACCTATATAAGGAATTATTTAGAAAGTTCCCTTCACTAAGGGTTATATATTCGGCAACCACACTATTTCCCACAGTCAAGTATTTCATGCCCACAATGCCTTCATCGGACAAGAGCCGAAGCGCCCAATGAAATCACCACCAGTGATTGCTACACCTGATCTACTGTGGGCGCCTTACATAACAAAACAGGAATGTCTTATCTAAATGCATAACTGTTCGCTTAGTATTAGCTCCAGAGTGTGATTTGCTTGGTTAAATCAGAGCCTCTTGGCGATTCTTTTGATCCTTTTTTTCTGAAACGCACGTTCACAAGAGTGCCAATACGTGATTTTCAAATGCATTAATTCACACAGAACAGGGCTGTATGAAATACCTCTATTCATTCAAAACTTTCTGGCTGATCGGCAGTTCCAAGTCCGTATTGGCACCAAGCTGTCTGACATCCATGGGCAGGAGTTGGGTGTACCTTAAGGGAGCATTCTTTCTCCTGCTCTTTTCAGCGTCAAAATCAACGACATCGTGAAATTGGAAAACCAGGGTTCTGAGTCCTCTCTGTTTGTTGATGACTTCTCGCTGTGCACAGTTGGATCCTCTTATGCCAGCATACAGCGTCCACTCCAACTTTGTGTCAAGAAGATTCGACAGTGGGCCGAGGAAAACGGGTTAACTTTTCAAGTACCAAAACTCAGTCAATTTGTTTCCACAGTTTTCGTCAGTTTTTTGCTGATCCTGAAATTCGTCTGGACAAGTCCACCATTCCAGCTGTGAAAGAAGCAAATTTCTGGGCATTATTTTTTTTTAATCAAAAACTAAACTTTAAAAGTCATATCCAACACTTAAAAACTGCATGTCAGAAAGCACTGAACATTCTGCGAGTTGTGGCACACACAGATTGGGATGCTGACAAGAAAACTCTCCTCCATCTTTTACAGGGCTCTGATCCGCTCTGATCCGACTAATTGTGTCGTGTACAGCTCGGCCAGACCGTCCTACCTGAAAAGTCTAGATCCTATCCACCATCAAGTGCTTCGATTGTGTCTGGGTGCATTCCGCACCACCCCTGTTTATAGCCTGTATGCTGAGGCAGAAGAACCATCCCTCTCAAATCATCGACTTAAACTTGCCTTGAATTACTGTCTGAGTCTCTCTTCTGAACCTCAAAACCCTGCATATGACTGTGTTTTTTGACCCAAAGTTCCAAAAGAAATTTGATGACCACCCCAGTTCCATTCCATCCTTGGGAATTCGTCTTCTTCCCACATTTGAACAAAGCAGATATCGATCTGGGAGTAGTTTGTGACTTTGCCAAGTTTCCCTATGACCCACCATGGACTTACTTCATTCCAGAGATCTGGTTTGATTTGGCCTCGTACCATAAAGATTCCACTAGTTCCTTGGCATACAAGTCCATTTTTGCCGAACTGAGTTCTAAGTTTCCATCCCACAAAAGAATTTTCACTGATGGTTCCAAATCTAAGGAGGGACTTGCTTCTGCCATGTTTTGTGCAACAGATCCCTCTCAGAGATGTTCTGAACACATTCTAACTGACAGCTCCATCTACACTGCTGAACTGACAGCCTTGGTCCTGGCTCTTACAATGGTCTGTGAATCCAAACATAAAGATTTCCCTTTCTGCTTTGGAGGCCGTTGCCAGCAGTAATCTCAAGCACCCTCAGCTGCTGAAAGTTTTTGAACTGTACACCACTCTGAAATCAGATGGATACAACATAGTTTTTGCTTGGGTTCCCAGCCATGTGGGCATTCGAGGCAACGAGGTGGTTGATCAACTTGCCAAGAGTGCCACAAAGGAAAAGTTGAGCAGGTTGTCTGTTCCTCACACTGATTTGAAACCCAAAACACAGGCTTACATCAAAGACCTCTGGCAAGAGGAATGGAACTCGCAGACGGATAACAAACTATTTAAAATCTGTCCAAACCTGAAAGAGTTTTTACCATATTCCAGAGGCGGCCGTAAAGACGAAACAGTCTTGTGCCGCTTGCATACAGGACATTCTTATCTGTTAAAATGTGAAGAAGCTTCGTGGTGCATGCCATGTCATGTTCCACTCACAGTGAAACATATTCTTTTTGATTGTTGGGACTTGCACGATGTGAGACATAATCACTTTACAGCAGACTCCATGAAAACCCTGTTCAGAGATGTCCCACCTGACATGATCTTGGAGTTTCTGAAAGAGATTAACATTTTTCATTTGATCTAAGATTTTACGGAAGAATGATTTTAACGAAGTTTCTGGTACGTTTTTAGAAGGTGTATTTTAAAGAGATGTGTGAAAGGTGTATTTTTTTTCTTGGGGGGAGGGGGGGATTTTTTGATGACTTGAGTTGATTTTAACGTGGGGGACAGCCCTGATATGGCTCTTTGCGGTTGGCTGGGCTATAAGCAACATTACCTTACCTGTCTTTGTGCAGACAGACAGTATAGCAGTGGACCTGGAGATTTCTGACATTTTGTTGGTCAGTTTACTCAGAAAGCACCCAGTACTCATCATCTTTCGTTTGTTTCAGGGTCATGCGACCGTGAAACATGGACATCACCTGAACAGACTTCGACATCTACATCAGACAGTTCATCATTCAGCTCCAGTCATTTGTTTAGGCAGTTCACTGAACAACATCTACTACGATCTCAAAATCAGCAACAGATTCTCTAAGGACTTTTTCCAGATTAAACATGAAATCTGGACATTTCAGAAAAGTGAAAATGTAGTCTTCAGGTGGACAAGGTTCTCCAGTTTGACAAGATTTTGGGGGGTGGGAAATGTGTGTGCTTTGCCATTTCTTTTCTGTTTGTTCTAGATTATCTTCTGTCCCCCAGCTCGCCCCCTCTGTTCACCATGTTCCTATGGCAATATGGTAGACCATCGCGAGGGCGACAGGTCAATGAGCCTGCAGACAACTGGTATGGGATGATCATGATCCCTGGTATGTTTTGATTAACTTGCGTCATTATTTTAATAAATCTGTTCTTTTGTTTGATGTATGGAAAATGTTTCTTTGAAAGCAAACTTTTGATGTAAGGAAATGTTCTTTATCATAGGTAAGGATATATTTTATATGTGTATATTAAAGATGATAAGTTGGTGGGACAAGACATCCTGCAGAAGTGCAGTGGCCATCTTGTAAAAATGTCAGTGTAGAAATGCGATGATTGTTTTCATGTCTTTCCATTTCATTTTTTGTATCATACACCTTCAGCAGAGGCATAAATAGCTATGACCAGTCTCCCTCTCTCTCTCTCTCTCTCTCTCTCTCTCTCTCTCTCTCTCTCTCTCTTCTCTCTCTCTCTCTCTCTCGTTCTGTGTGATCTACAGACAATAGGAACTTCTCTCCAGGAAAGTCTAAACGACGTGTCGGACTAGTGTCATTCAAACTCAATGGTCATACGCCCAGCCAGAACCAAATCTATGGTTACAGCTACCCGCCAAAAACACCAGTTGACTCCTCTTTGCCTAAAACTTCAGTTAAATGGTACTTCTATCGAGCAGGTAGATGAGCATCGTGTTTTAGGGTTAACGATAGATAAAGAATTGAAATGGCAATCTCATCTCAATAATGTGTGCAAGGTAGTCTCAAAACACCATTTCTTCTTATCTTAATTAAAGCGCTATGTCAACAGTAATGTACTTAAACTTTTCTTCATTGCACACATAATGTCACGTATCAGTTACGCTTCAACAGTGTGGGACGGGAGTAGTGATGTCCACCAAAAAAGGCTGAATTCTCTCCATAGACGTGCAGCAAAGCTACTCCACCCAGCTGTATCTCTAACAACAGACGAAAAACTAAAAGCGCTGAACATACTTCTTCTGAATAGGCAATTGGAATTCAACAAGGCATCGTTTATGTTTACAATCTTGACAGATACTACGCCATGTTATATCAGTGCCCTTTTTACAAGATCGAACAGCTTTTCTGGCTTGACGAAATTCCTTCTTCCCTACTGTCATGGCCCCAGTGTAGGCCATGGTTTGGTTATTGTGGTGTTCTTTTTTTGTTGTGATTGTTTGCCTGTAAAGATGAAATAAAATGGCCATTTTTAGAGTTTTGGGTAGACAGTGAAAGGGGTTAACTGAGAGTGAATACGGTCCCTGGGTGTAGGAAAAAAAAAAAAGAGTGGAACTCAGGGGTGTTCACCTGCTGAGGCGACTGGATGAGAAATCTTCATTCGTTGCTGCACTGGTCGAGCTGTGAGGAAAGAAGACATCAAATTATAATTGTAACTAGACTTGACCTAGAGAGGGGTTAAGCCCCAAGTTGGATATGTAGGCTGCGGTATTGGGCTGGGGGCCAGACCCAAGTACACTTAGGGTAAGTGGATATGTGGATCCAGTTTTGATTAATTGTATAATTCCACATTCTTTTGTTTTGAGATCGATATTGAAAACCCCCTGATCCGCATATCTGGTAGGTAGGTTGTCGTTTGAGTGTTCAATGAAAATCGGTGAGTACCTTTTTATATAATTTTGATTTATAAGTCGTCTGTATTACAGGACCGTACATTGTGGGATTTTGGAGTCCCGAAACAAGTCAGAGAGCAGCCAGTCGCCCAGTTCAGGGAAACACTGACGGGAGTCCGATGGACCAGTAGCCTGGAAAGATTTTGTTACCCCGCCGTATCAGGAGGAATATATTTGTTACCCCGCTGTATTGGTAGGAAGTTAGGCCATTTGTTACCCCGCGATGTCGGGAGGATTTTATTTGGTATCCTGCTGCACCGGGAAAGAGTGAAATTTGATGTATGGGAGAGGAAGGAAAAATATATAATTTTGAATCTTTGGGATCTGAGTATTCATGTGTACCGACCAATGTCATGAATTTATGCAAATGACCATAGTGTAGAACCAAAAAAATGGAAGTAAAAAGAATATGTATGGGCTAAAGTGAAGGGCAAGCTTAATGTGACTTAATATACTTTGGAGAGAAAAAAAAAAGAAATAAAAACCCCGCTGAGTTTGTTGATCAGGGGGAGAAATTTTCGTGAATCTATATAGTGATATTTGGTGTGATTGGAGTCAGATTGCGGTTGTGCTCGGAGAGGTCGAGTCTCGTGTGCAGGTGTATGCGATAGCGCGCGTGTGGGCGAGGCACGGCCATTGTGACATTGACCATGATCTGACAGGCATCTATACTCTCTAATCGATTGCCTCCCTTGCATGCCGCTTGCGGTCTATCACCCTGACCTAGCAGTGTGTGTGTGTGTGTGTGTGTGTGTGTGTGTGTGTGTGTGGTGTGTGTGTGTGTGTGTACTATAGGAACGGTCAAATCATGCCTCATTGAGGTTCTCATCTCAGAAGATTTGAAAATCGAAACAAACAGAACAAAAATCTTCAAGGCTTGATGACATAAAACAAAAGACAAATAATGACGTGAAGGTGAAGTAGAATCTGAATTTCATTTAACAACGCTTTCAATTCAAAGTAGACAGAGTGAACAAGGATGATTAAGGAATTTGGTACTCAGTCCAGTTTCCGATTTCGACCATTTTAGAAATATCAATAATGCAAAAGGCCGTGAAGAATGGACTGAAATTATTACTAAGCTGGAGTTAATAGATCTGTGGAGAGAATTTAAACCTGACGTGCTCAGAAGTACTTAGTGAAGGCCCAGTTCACTCCTGCAAAGCCTCTTGGGCCATTTTCTTGTTTCAGAAATATGAAAAGCAAACTTTAGAACAAGATGTACAATCCATTGAAAACAAATCCTATATGAACAAAGCTGACAAAACGTCCCTAAAGGAAAAACAATCCCAGTTGACAGAATTCAGAACATCGAATATGGAAGGAATCATCCTGAGATCAAAAGTAAGATGGTAATTACAAGAGAAGATAATGAATGAATACATTTGATTCCCTAAAAAAGAGACAGTACATGAGCAAACCGATCCTGAAACGGGTACCAAATGACGGCCGTGTATTATCTGAAACCAATAAAATGTTAGAAGACACAAAATCTTTTTTTCAAGAACGATGAAAAGAACACAAGATCACAATTCCACCCTTCAAATTTCCGGCCACGTGGCCTTTTATCAAGAGAAAAAAAAAACAACTACGTAATGTCCATCTTTGGCAACTGGACATTACGTAGTTATACTGTTTTTGTTTTTTTCTCTTGGAAAAGGCCACGTGGCCGAAAATTTGAAGAGTGGCATTGTGATCTCATGTACCGTTTTCTTCCCTTTGGAGGACTGTTGCTTTTGTTTCTAATAAAAGGAACGCACAGTAAAAGATACTGACATACATAAGTTCACAAAAGCGTTTATCTAAATTAAACAAACGTGAATCGGACAACTTTGAGGGGCTCATAACAAAAGAAGAGGCAGCAGAAGCCTTAATAATATTCAAAATAACAAAAGTCCGGGCTCAAACGGATATACAGTTAACTTTGGTCTTTTTTTCTGGAAATAATTAGGGCATTTTGTCATGCGTTCTGTAAATGAAGGTGTCTGTAAAGGTGAAATGACAGTGTCACAAAGAGAGGCCATAACAGTATGCTTGCCCAAAGGAGACAACAATCTAGAGAATTTATAGAACATTGGAGACCGATTTCCTTGTCAAATGTCACTTAAAATAGGGTCAACTTGTACAACTAACAGAATTAAAACAGTCTTACCAAAATCAACACACGAGGATCAGACAAAATTCTTATCAGGGAGGTATATTTTGAACAATTTGAGAGTATTATATGGTATGATACATCATTTGTAATTTTAAAAAATCTGTTTGGACTACTAGTTTCCGTCGATTTTGAAAAGCTTTTGATTCTGTCAGTCGGAATTATTCGGGAAAAGGTTATCAAGCGCTTCGGTTTTGGTGAGGATACGCGTAAAAAGATATTTGCTTTTTATAATAAGGAGGGAAAACTGCAGGGAGAGCTTGACAGCAGAACGTCTTCAGAAAACAACAAAAAGCCGCCTGAGTCATGTGATTCAGCCCTGAACTCCTTACATTCTAGTGGGGCCAGCCTGCATTCAGGCCATGACTCCCAGATACCCTCGCACTGCCAACCGTTTTTCCTGGCGCTGCCAGGATTCAAACCCGCAACTTTTGGATGGGTGGGCGTTTCACTGGGTGCCTTTTTTTTTTTTTTGACGGATGTCTTACCCCACTGCTAACGAACACTTGTTCCAAGTTGGGAAATGTAAGCCTTATGAAGTTCACTTTCGTTCTTACTCAACCAGATCCAGCAGGAATTCTTTTCAGCTGTCTCAGACACAGCCCTCAGAATTCTGGTCCTCTTCTTACCTGAAATCCCGTGTTGTTCCATGAGATCATAGGCTGATGAGCCTAAAAAATAAATAAATAAATAAAAATTTGCTCCAACCTCTATGGCAAACCGGGGCCTGAAAGCCGGGTTCAAGCTCCTCAGTCTTGTAGCCGTGAGCTTGCTCCTTTCTTGCTCCTTTCTTGCTCCTTTCTGCTTTCTGCTTTCGTATGGCACAGTGAGTTCACTCAGTATCAAATGTTTTGATGAACCTGAGTGGAGAACAATATCCGGCCTCTTGCCACGGTTCCTGATCTCTGGGTTCATTCCTTTGTTCGTTGTTTCATTCGCTTTTTTTGTCTTTAAAGTCATCTACGCCTTAAATGTTAATGGAGGAACAGCTCATCGAGTTTCTAATGTATTTGTGAAGATATGTGTGTTTGTTAAAAGTTTTGTTAAGTTTTAGTCGCTAGTCATGCTTAGTTAGTCCCTTAGCGGGGCAAGGGCCGGATGAAAAAAAAAAGCATGTGTTTGCTTATCTGTTACCCTTGGAAATAAAGATTATCATCATCATCATCATCATCATCATCCTCTCTCTCTCTCTCTCTCTCTCTCTCTCTCTCTCTCTGTCTGTCTGTCTGTCTGTCTTGTCTGTCTGTCTGTCTGTCTGTCTGTCTGTCTCTCTCTCTCTCTCTCTCTCTCTCTCTCTCTCTCTCTCTCTCTCTGTCATTATCATCATCTTTACTAGCAATAGAAAGATAATTTTCTTTTTAAGTTTTCAACATCCAAACACAAAGTAGTCGTGCTTATGAACAATCGGCATTCCTTAATTTTATTTGTTACCTCTCTCTCTCTCCCTGTGTGTGTGTGTGTGTGTGTGTGTGTGTGTGTGTGTGTGTGTGTGTGTGTGTGTGTGTGTGTGTATGTGTGTTAGGTCTTCAATTTAACGTCTATACACATTATGTGATATTAGACGAACCTAATCTATAAGAATAACATTAACAGCAACAGCAAAAAATGGATAACTAACTATAAAACATCGAAGAACAACCGGTCATAACAAGGACGTTACTAAAACACCAGTTCCCATTTTACAAAACAGAAAACATAGGACTTTGATGCAATGAAACAGCA
>CM065748.1:11725691-11728191 GCA_033310375.1 Conus canariensis
GGTTTGTTCTGTTATCTTCTGTGTTGGCACTCCTACCAGGCGATTTGGTGTCCTAGGCAGCTTTCATTAGATTATGGGCGTGCAACTGATCACATAATGGAAGCAAGAGTTTCCTTTTTTTGTTGTTCCCATAACTGTCTTACGGCCCAGCTGGCGGAGTACAGGTGCATGTGAGCCTGTGGTGCTGATGCTGACAGGAACTGCCGTGTTTCCACGTTTCCACATCTTCCCCAGTGAGGGAAACCTTTGTCTTTGACGTCATCCATGTCGTCACGGAACACGGTGCTCTCAACAGAACATGACGCTGTCAAAAGAACATGACGCTGTCAACAGAACATGGCGCTGTCAACAGAAGGCCTCAACAACTGGCGCTGTCAACAGAACATGACGCTGTCAACAGAACATGGCGCTGTCAACAGAACATGGCGCTGTCAACACAGTCAACAGAACATGGCGTTGTCAGCACTGTCAACAGAAGATGGCGCTGTCAACACTGTCAACAGAACATGGTGCTGTCCACAGAACATGGTGCTGTCAACACTGTCAACAGAACATGGCGCTGTCAACATTGTGAACAGAACATAACGTTGTCAACACTGTCAACAGAACATGGCGCTCTCAAAACAACATGATGCTGTCAACACTGTCAACAGAACATGGCGCTGTCAACAGTGTCAACAGAACATGACGCTGTCGACAAAACATGGCGCTGTCAACACTGTCAACAGATCATGGCATTGTCAACACTGTCAAAAGAACATGGCGCTGTCAACACTGTCAACAGAACATGGCGCTGTCAACAGAACATGGCGCTGTCAACACTATCAACAGAGCGTGGCGTTGTCTACACTTTCAACAGAATATGGTGCTGTCAACAGAACATGGCGCAGTCAGCAGAACACGGTGATGTCAACATGGCGCTGTCAACAGAACATGGCGCTGTCAACAGAACATGGCGCTGTCAACAGAACACGGTGCGATCATCGGACCGCGCGAAAAGCAGCACCTGCCAGTGACAGGGGGTATCTCCTCCCCATCTAATTCTCAGCGGACCGTCTCTCTACTGGACTGCGCTCCTCATCTTCTCCTCTTCTGGACTGCCTGTCAATCTTCTCTCTTCTGGACTGCCTGTCAATCTTCTCTCTTCTGGACTGCCTATCAATCTTCTAGCTACTGTCACGTAGCTTCTCCCCATCTGATTCTCAGTGGACCGTCTCTCTTCTGGACTGCCTGTCAATCTTCTAGCTACCAGCACTGGGATGCTGCAACATCCTAGAGCTCATTGTTCTACTGCTAAGCAGGGGTGCTCACCAGCAGGACGTCAGACTTCAGAACACTTCAGTCCAGCAGACAAAGGAGAGAGTTAGGCGAATGCCAGAGTGGTGAATGTTCGTCTTACCAGTCTGAGGCTGTGGCCACTTTTCACTGGAGTTGAAAGTGAGTGGTATTTGCTGTCTGTGTCTTGTGATCGTGCTGTGTCTGCGATATGGGCCACAGCAGCTTCATTGCATCTGTATTCCAGCGTTTGGTTACATCGGTCAAAATGATTAATTCACAGCTTTGCTTGTTTAACTGCACTACAAGAAGACGTAACTCCAAAGGAATGCTGCTTACGACAGCGAATCGCCTAGCAGACATGACAGCACAGAGCACACAGAACAAACAAGGAAACCTCCCCCAAAAGGATGTTCCAAGCTTGCCCATAGTTATACCCTGTACCGAACACTTCTACACAACGCCTGTGGAGTTATGTCTTCTTGTGGGAGAAGAGATACCCTACTTATTTGTCGTTTATTGTTTACTGTTCCCTGCCTCATTTCATATTTACTTGCACTACAGTGGTTAATTCTAATTGATAAATTTGTTTGGTTAATAGCATTGCTATGGTAAACTCAACCACCTAATTATTTAAGTTGAAGAGTTATATTCCATCAATCTATCAACAAAATTCCTCATTGCATGACTCAACTGTTGGAAAAATTCACTACCCCATGCGAGGAATAGTGGAGACAATAGGCCTGATGTGCTATATCTGTATTATGTCTATGCAAGGAATGATGAAGACAATAGACCAAATGTGCTATATCTGTATGATGTCTATGCAAGGAATAGTGGAGACAATAGGCTTGATGTGCTATATCTGTATGATGTCTATGCAAGGAATAGTGGAGACCATAGGCCAGATGTGCTATATGTGTATGATGTCTATGCAGTGGAAACAATAGGCCAGATGTGCTATATCTGTATGATGTCTATGCAGTGGAGACAATAGGCCAGATGTGCTATATCTGTATGATGTCTATGCAGTGGAATAGGACAATAGGCCTGATGTGCTATATCTGTATGATGTCTATGCAGTGGAGTACAATAGGCCAGATGTGCTATATCTGTATGATGTCTATGCAGTGGAATAGTGGAGACAATAGCTGATGTCTATATCTGTATGATGTCTATGCAGTGGAGACAATAGGCCAGATGTGCTATATCTGTATGATGTCTA
>CM065748.1:11740691-11768191 GCA_033310375.1 Conus canariensis
CTGTCAGGATTGACACCTTCATGGATCGTGCCTACAGCAAAGACATTTTCCTTACAGCTTTTGAAAGACTGGCGCTCTGTGGCGATGACGTCAGCAATGACGGGTTTTTTTTTGGTGATGATCAGTGAGAATGAAAGTAATGAAGATGAAGCTATGGAGCTCCATTTTGTTCTGAAACTTCAATTCAGGGCCGTTCTGCAGATTTCCTTTAACAGACCCTGAAGTCAACCAGGCCCGAGAGATACACATGCCTGCAGTTCTAGGCAGGACATTTGAGCACTCTAACAGAGACGCCTGATTGAAGTGCATGAAACTGGACCCTGTGGTCCCATTCTTCCCATTGCAACCTACAGCAAATCCAGTGTTCAGTTTGAGCCATGTGGGGCTGAAATCCCACAAATCAATGCCTGTAATGGGAATCAAACCCGCTAGCTTCCAGTCCGCAAACCCGCCACACTACCCACTGCACCACGATGTCTGCTTCAGCGAGGACACGAACCTTGGAAAGAATCGGTTCCTCAGACGGCAGTAGCGTCTCGTGACCAGGTACATCTCTCACAGTTTGTGACCAGGTACATCTCTCACAGTTTGTGACGAGGTACATCTCTCACAGTTTGTGACCAGGTACATCTCTCACAGTTTGTGTACAGGTACGTCTCTCACAGTTTGTGTACAGGTACGTCTCTCAAAGTTTGTGACCAGGTACATCTCTCACAGTTTGTGTACAGGTACATCTCTCACAGTTTGTAACCAGGTACATCTCTCACAGTTTGTAACCAGGTACATCTCTCACAGTTTGTGACCAGGTACATCTCTCACAGTTTGTGACCAGGTACATCTCTCACAGTTTGTGACCAGGTACATCTCTCACAGTTTGAGACCAGGTACATCTCTCACAGTTCGTGTACAGGTACATCTATCACAGTTCGTGTACAGCAAGAATAGAGGTCTTGATGATACTGTTTGACGTGCGTGACATCTTCATTCTCATTCAGACAAGCCAGGAACATAAATACGTGTTATGTTCTTCGATTGTTTTCAGAGCTTCCAACACAGTCCCACCCCGTGTGTTTGCTGAGAAGCTTTTGTTGATAAAATTATGTAGGTTACTTACACTGTGGATTAACGTTTATTGGAACGATCGTCGCCTTTATCTAAATCGGATTCAAATGTGTCAAAAAAGAGGTATTGTCATGGGTGCTTCATAAGACCCTGTGCTCTGTGGTCATTTTGGTGCATCTGACTGTGGGTCATTTCATTGTTCGTACCTGAGGGACAGGTGTTCCAATGGCCCGGCTCATACAGGACATGCCTAGTAAGACAATGACTGCGCCTAGAGACAGAAACGGAGAGATTTGTTGACTGGTTGTAACGAAAATTGCCACCCGGACTTTAACGCAAATGACTGGTGGCTTCAGGAAAGAAAAGTGAGACCAGCGGGATATGTTTGCCTGTATTCAGGCATTGCTGCCGACAGGACAGGTATGCTGTCTTCAGGCATTGCTGCAGACAAGTTCACAAGGAAATAACATGCAGGTCTGGTTATCACCAAAGTACACACGCCCTATAAGTCCGTCTCGGAGAGGTCAGATCGTTTAACGTCCGGAGGAAAATTGTTTCTATGCGAACTGTTGGCGGTGCGCTGAACTTTGAACTCTGTTGGGGGGTGACATCGTCTCTCAGAAACGAGAAAACAGGGCTGAAGAAGTGATGAGAAGAGCTGCTGGTGTTGCTGATTGGAAATAAGATGGATTTGAACGTCTGCGGCACACCACACGACCAACAAACGAAACTGAGGAGTGTGTGTGTGTGTGTGTGGGGGGGGGGGGGGAGTTCATATTGATGAGTAAGGGGTTAGATTCCAGACTGAATTCAAGGCAGCGGCAGGCGTGCGTCGGCTGAATGGTTTAATCACCGAATAGTGACAGCACCGGATAGCCGCCGAAGGAGTGGAGTGAATGAGTTAGGTGCTGAGGGTTCTCCGTGTATCAGTATGTGAAGGGGGAGGGGGGGGAGGGAGGGGGCAGGCAGCCGGAGAATAAGGGTGGAAGGCGGTTAGGGAGCGAAAGGGAACGAAGAAGGGCGGTATGTGCACACACGTGAACGCAGTCCTGTACCTGAAGGTATGTGCATGTCCTGTGTACATGTCCTGAAGGTGTGTACATGCCCTGAAGGTGTGTACCTGTCCTGAAGGTGTGTACCTGTCCTGAAGGTGTGTACATGTCCTGAAGGTGTGTACATGTCCTGGCCTCCTGAAGGTGTGTACATGTCCTGAAGGTGTGTACATGTCCTAAAGGTGTGTACATGTCCTGAAGGTGTGTACATGTCCTGGCCTCCTGAAGGTGTGTACCTGTCCTGAAGGTGTGTACATGTCCTGGCCTCCTGAAGGTGTGTACCTGTCCTGAAAGTGTGTACCTGTCCTGAAGGTGTGTACCTGTCCTGAAGGTGTGTACATGTCCTGAAGCTGTGTACCTGTCCTGAAGGTGTGTACATGTCCTGGCCTCCTGAAGGTGTGTACCTGTCCTGAAAGTGTGTACCTGTCCTGAAGGGTGTGAACTTGTCCTGAAGGAGTGTACCTGTCCTGACAGTGTGTACCTGTCCTGAAAGTGTGTACCTGTCCTGAAGGGTGTGCACTTGCCCTGAAGGAGTGTACCTGTCCTGGCCTGGCCAGGCACAAAATCTGCCTCGTCCCCTCCACAAGGGGATTGTTTAACAAATTCGCTCCACACCCTACCCCCTCATTCCCGCCCCCCGTCCTCCTTATCAGCACCCTCACTCCACCCCCCCCCCCCCCACCCCACCCCCTCAGTCTTAATGTTCCCGGCCACCTTCAGGCGGCCGGCAGGTGTCTGTGACAGTGCCAGCTATGGGGGCTGGTTCCAGGACCAGGCTTGATCTCCAGTTCACAATCAGCCATGATTGTGTTGAAGCCACGGCTCTGTGTGCGTGTGTGTGTGTGTGTGTGTGTGTGTGTGTGTGTGTGTGTGTGTGTGTGTGTGTGTGTGTGTGTGAGTGAGCGAGTGTGTGTGTGTGTGTGTGTGTGTGTGTGTGTGTGTGTGTGTGTGTGTGTTGAGTGAGCGAGTGGGTGGGAGGGAGATAGAGAGAGTGTGTGTGTGTGTGGGGGGGGGGGGTGCTGGAGGGGAGGGGGAACAGAGGTCGGGTCAGAGAGGGGACGGTGAGGGGAGTGGAGCGAAGAGAGATCCGTTTTAGACACGGGAGAGAATCCAGTTCAATGATCACACATCGTGGGTCACACTACACGCTGTGCTCGCCTTCCCGCCAACGGAATCTCCGCTGTGTTGAACATAACTGAAGTTGTATCAATCTTCTTATTCTAGTTTTTACTGTTGTCATTGTTGTCATTGTTGTTGTTCCTTTTCCTCCTCTTCTTCTTCTGCATCTTCTTCTTCATCTTCTTCTTCTTCTTCTTCTTCTTCTTCTTCTTCTTCTTCTTCTCTCCAGGACAGTCTGAACGACGTGTCAGACTGGTGTCATTCAAACTCGATGGTCATAACCAAATCTATGATCATAGCTACCCGCCAAAAGCGCCAATTGTCTCCTCTTTGCGTAAAACTTCAGCTGAATGGCACTCCTATTGAACAGGTAGATGAGCATCGTGTTTTAGGGGTAACGATAGATAAAGAATTGAAATGGCAATCTCATCTCAATAATGTATGCAAGGTAGTCTCTAAAACCTTTTCCTGTCACCTCAATTAAAGCGCTACGTCAACAATACTGCGCTTAAACTGTTCTTCATTGCTCACAAATTACGCTTCAACAGTGTGGGACGGGAGTAGTGACGTCCACAAAAAGGCTGAATTCTCTCCATAGACGTGCAGCAAAAGTACTCCATCCCGCCGTAACTCTAACTACAGACGAAAAACTAAAAGCGCTGAACATACTTCCTCTGAGTAAGCAACTGGAATTCAACAAGGCATCCTTTACGTTCACAATCTTGACAGATCCTATGCCATGTTATATCAACACCCTTTTTACAAGACTGAACAGGTTTTCTGGCTCGAAGAAATTCCTTCTCCCCTACCCACGCCTAGATCAATACGAAACAAGCCTATCTTACTCTGGACCATATATCTGGAACTCACTTCCACCGAGTCTACAAAATACAATTACTTTAAAACTTTTCAAGAAGCATTCACATAAACATTTTATGTCTCAGTAATTTGATTATTCGATTAAAATGACTAGCGTCCGTTCGCAAAGTCTTCTGTAAACCATACTTTGAATTCACCGTCTAAACATAATACAACCTACTCCGTTAAATCGCTCATCCGCACTCCCACTCTGTCTCCCATCCCTCTTCTCCTCTGCCTACCTACCATTTTCTCTTCTCTCTCCCTCCCCCCCCCCCCCTTCCTCCGACCTCTCTCTCTGTCGTTTTGTTTGTTTGATTGTTTGTTTCTTTATTTGTAAGTTTCTTTCTGTTTGACTACCCACCATGTCACTATTATTTTTTATAAACAGTCTGCTGATCACTGTACAATTAGATTACAGTGTTGCTATGTTGAATTGTTAGCATGAGTGATAAATGTTGAAAGAATGTATGCATGACAAGGACAGATTGTAAGACTAGGCTTTGGTCTAAAATCTTCATCCTTGCATATTAAAGATCAATCAACGAATGAATCAATCTTCTTCTTCTTCTTCTTCTTCTTCTTCTTCTTCTTCTTCTTCTTCTTCTTCTCCCACAGTGTTTCCCCTAAGTATCAACATGTCTTTGGAACATCGACACATAGCGGTGAGAAGCGAGGGCGGGGAGAGGGTAAGGCACTGGCTGGCCATTGAAACTACGCATTTCAAAGAAAGAAAGAAAGCAAGAAAAAGACATGTGGTGCCACAAAAATGACACCAGCGCTTTTGTTGTCCCCATGGGCATTCTGCTGTGTCGGGTACATGTCTCGTGAGAGATCTTCCGCTGAATACATCGTGTGCAGCGAAGTGTGTAGGACAATAGATTGTGTGTGTGTGTATGTGTGAGTGTGTGTGTGTGTGTGTGTGTGTGTGTGTGTGGTGTGTGTGTGTGTGTGTGGTGTGTGTGTGTGTGTGTGAGTGTGTGCGTGTGTGTGTGTGTGTGTGTGTGTGTGTGTGTGTGTGTGTGCGTGTGTGTGTGTGTGTGTGTGTGTGTGTGTGTGTGTGTGTGTGTGTGTGTGTGTGCGCGTGTGCGCGTGCGGCTGATGCGTCGCGTGCGTGCGTGTGTGCGTGCGTGTGTGTGCGTGCGTGCGTGGTGCGTGCGTGCGTGCGTGTGTGTGTGTGTGTGTGTGTGTGTGTGTGTGTGTGTGTGTAAACG
Source organism: Conus canariensis (assembly GCA_033310375.1). Lineage (NCBI taxonomy): Eukaryota > Metazoa > Mollusca > Gastropoda > Neogastropoda > Conidae > Conus > Conus canariensis. The sequence continues at coordinate 11,745,997 of CM065748.1, forward strand.
ATCGTGCGTCTGTGTCCCTTTCCCTCTTGTTGTCTTTTTACCCTCCTCCACCCAACAAAACCCACTTTCTCCCCATTCCCCGATCCATCCCACACCAACTGTCCCTGCCCCCCCCCCCCCCCCCCCCCCCTTCCTTCTCCTTCCATCTTAATCCAACGGATAACACTTGTCGAGCTTTTCAATATTTTGCCATTTGTCGCACTGTGAACTATTTGTCAGCCAAAATGGTCCTTAACTGGGTCCTTTTTTTTCCCCTCTAAACACTTCCACCCCCATTTCTCTGTTCCCTTTCTCTCTTTCTCGCCCATTTTTCTTCTTCTTTTTTTTTTCTTCTTTTGTCTCTTTGCTAAAAAAAAAAAATCAACTATGTATAAGAAATTGTCGACCAATGCATTGTACCTAAATGTGAAAGAAAAAGAGGCATTCTGCTATCTAAACATGCGTGATCATAACTTCTATCTTCACTGGAACTAAGACAACATCCGTGCTATCGTTGCTAGTTTAAAGCATTGCTAGCATTAACCACCACCTCTCCCCACCCCCACTCTCACCTCAACATGGCCTCTGCAATTCACAGTGATATTACGCAACATGGACTGATTTGTCTCCCTTTTCTCCCGCCAGGTCCAGGAGTCACCTGGGAAGACTTACTTCCCTTGCCCCACGTGTCGACAGCCGACGGATCTGCCACAGAACGCTGGCCTCCTGGGCAGTGCCGTGGTCGACGTCTTCCCCATGGACACCTTCGTCTGTAAAGTGAGTGACGTCATCGCCGCCTACGAGTCCGAAAAGTCATGTGACCCGTGCTTTCGCCGGAATATCACTTCTGCTGCTCTGAACTGGTGAGAGGCAGGGAGTGGGGGTGGTGGTGGTGGTGGTGGTGGTGGTGAAGAGAGCTGACAATGATGAGTCTGTATGTCCAAGGGTGACAGATTAATAAACCAGTGAAAATTTTGTTGTCATACGACCTGACCGTAGAAAAAGCTTAAAGATACTAGCAAGCTGAAATGAAGAACATTCAATCAGCGGACATGTATTCAGAGAACCTAATAAGGAACGGTCCCTGACCTGCCCCTCGTCGTCAGTACAATAACAAAGTAGGCTAGAAAACCACCGCTAGGATTCGGTCAGCGTCGCTCGACGGGTGAAGACGTCTGTGGCAACGCTCTCTGTGATCCTGATCGGAGCCGTATTCTCGGTTGCGCGCTTCTGTCTCCGCGTTTCAGCCCAACTTGTGCTCCCCCCCCCCACCCCCCCCCCTCCGCCGTCCCACACACGTACCATGTAACCTATTAGTGCTGTAACCTTTTAATATTTTGTTGTTGTTGTTGTTGTTAAGTGTAGTTAATAGTACAGTAAGACGGTGTCGGCGTACCAAACCTATGTACAAATGGAGAACCAGACGCGGTTTCTCACGCACCATGATATCCAAATGAGCATGCGTATGTCCACCAGTAAGAAAACACACAGACCGTGATGGTGTGCGAGTGTGAGTAAAGAACAAGAAAGTGGAAAAATAAGAGAATGGACACCCAATCAACAAAAGTTTCAAAACTTTTTTTTTTTTTAAGGGAGGATGTGTGAGAGAGAAGAACACGGGAAAAGGTTGAAAAGAGAAAAAAGGAGAAGAATTTAGAAAAACACTTGGTAGAGGACAAACAAAAAACAAAAAACAAAACAAAACAAAAACAACGACGAAAACACTCATAGAAAACTTAGTGAAAAGAAAACGCAAAGGTTTTTTTTTTTTCAACACGACCACTTAAGAAATATCAATCATGTCATTAAAAACGATATCGGCCTATTCCATATGGATTCCTCCTTATAATCTGGTCATATACACTTCGACTCAGAAATCAAAGTATTGATAGACCGCAATGCTGTCAACAGATCAATCGGTCAATAAATCATTAACTAGAACAGTCATTATTCGCAATGCGTGTTTCGTTTGTTTGGTTGTTTTAAGTCAGAAGATAGAACACGGTATCTCAAATTATTAACACGTTGAGACATAAGAGGTGAGTTCATGTACATGACTCAATGAGTAATGATGGAGTGTGACACCTGCAGACAGTTTTTTCCTGAGAGTGTCTGTTCTTTGAGGTGCCAGAGGACTGGTGGAGGTGTGTTCCAGACCACGTTACCAAGAAAGGAAAAGCTGTATGTAAACAGGTGTATTTTGGAGGCTGCAGGATGTAAACAGGTGTATTTTGGAGGCTGCAGGATGTAAACAGGTGTATTTTGGAGGATGCAGGATGTACACAGGTGTATTTTGGAGGCTGCAGGATGTAAACAGGTGTATTTTGGAGGCTGCAGGATGTACACAGGTGTATTTTGGAGGCTGCAGGATGTACACAGGTGTATTTTGGAGGCTGCAGGATGTAAACAGGTGTATTTTGGAGGCTGCAGGATGTAAACAGGTGTATTTTGGAGGCTGCAGGATGTAAACAGGTGTATTTTGGAGGCTGCAGGATGTAAACAGGTGTATTTTGGAGGCTGCAGGGTGTAAAGCAGGTGTATTTTGGAGGCTGCAGGATGTAAGCAGGTGTATTTTGGAGGCTGCAGGATGTACACAGGTGTATTTTGGAGGCTGCAGGATGTACACAGGTGTATTTTGGAGGCTGCAGGATGTACACAGGTGTAGTTTGGAGGCTGCAGGATGTAAACAGGTGTATTTTGGAGGCTGCAGGATGTAAACAGGTGTATTTTGGAGGCTGCAGGATGTAAACAGGTGTATTTTGGAGGCTGCAGGGTGTAAGCAGGTGTATTTTGGAGGCTGCAGGATGTAAACAGGTGTATTTTGGAGGCTGCAGGATGTACACAGGTGTATTTTGGAGGCTGCAGGATGTACACATGTGTATTTTGGAGGCTGCAGGATGTACACAGGTGTAGTTTGGAGGCTGCAGGATGTAAACAGGTGTATTTTGGAGGCTGCAGGATGTAAACAGGTGTATTTTGGAGGCTGCAGGATGTAAACAGGTGTATTCCGAAGGCTGCGGGATGTAAGCAGGTGTATTCTGGAGGCTGCAGGACGTAAACAGGTGTATTCTGGAGGCTGCAGGATGTAAGCAGGTGTATTCTGGAGGCTGCAGGATGTAAGCAGGTGTATTCTGGAGGCTGCAGGATGTAAGCAGATGTATTCTGGAGGCTGCAGGATGTAAACAGTGATTGGAGGTGCAGATTACATTTTTTGGAGGCTGCAGGATGTAAACAGGTGTATTCTGGAGGCTGCAGGATGTAAGCAGGTGTAATTTGGAGGCTGCAGATGTAAGAGGTGTAATTCTGGAGGCTGCAGGATGTAAACAGGTGTATTTGGAGGCTGCAGGATGTAACAGTGTATCGAGGCTGCGGGTGTAACAGTATTTGGAGGCTGCAGGATGTAACAGGTGTATTTGGAGGCTGCAGGATGTAAACAGGTGTATTTTGGAGGCTGCAGATGTAAACAGTGTAATTTGGAGGCTGCAGGATGTACACAGGTGTATTTGGAGGCTGCAGAATGTAAACAGTGTAATTTTGGAGGCTTCAGGATGTAACAGGTGTAATTTGGAGGCTGACAGGGAAAGTAAACAGGTGTATTTTGGAGGCTGCAGAATGTGAACAGTGTATTTTGGAGGCTACAGATGTAAAACATGTGTATTTTGGAGGCTGCAGGGAATGTAAACATGTGTAATTTTGGAGGCTTCAGGAATGTAACATGTGTTTTGGAGGCTCAGGAATGTAAACACAAGGTAATGGAGGCTAGGAAGTAACATGGTGTTTTTTGGAGCTGAAGGAAGTATGATTCAAAAACACCACAAGGAAAGGCTGGATGTAAACATGTTCAGTTTTGGAGCTGAGGAAGTGTGTTCCAACCAACACTACAAAAGAAAGAAAGGCTCTTTGGTTGTGAAAGTGAACCACTCCTCGGTCTGATGAAGTGTGTTCCAAACCACACTACGCCATACACAGAAAGCAGGCCTCTTCTCGGTCTGATGAAGTGTGTTCCAAACCACAACTACCAAGCGGTCGTCTGATGAAGTGTGTTCCAAACCACACTACCATACACAGAAAGCAGGCCTCTTCTCGGTCTGATGAAGTGTGTTCCAAACACACTACCATACACAGAAAGCAGGCCTCTTCTCGGTCTGATGAAGTGTGTTCCAAACCACACTACCATACACAGAAAGCAGGCCTCTTCTCGGTCTGATGAAGTGTGTTCCAAACCACACTACCATACACAGAAAGCAGGCCTCTTCTCGGTCTGATGAAGTGTGTTCCAAACCACACTACCATACACAGAAAGCAGGTCTCTTCTCGGTCTGATGAAGTGTGTTCCAAACCACACTATCATACACAGAAAGCAGGCCTCTTCTCGGTCTGATGAAGTGTGGTCTAAACCACACTACCATACACAGAAAGCAGGTCTCTTCTCGGTCTGATGAAGTGTGTTCTAAACCACACTACCATACACAGAAAGCAGGTGTCTTCTCGGTCTGATGAAGTGTGTTCCAAACCACACTACCATACACAGAAAGCAGGTCTCTCCTCAGTTTGATGAAGTGTGTTCCAAACCACACACCGCCATACACAGAAAACCACACCACCATACACAGAAAGGCAGGGTGTCAGCTGCTCTATTCTCGGCAGCTCAACCTGAGAAAAGTCTGGTTATCGGGTAATTCATGCGAAATCAAGACTGACGAGTTGACGGCACTCATCTGTCTACATCTTTTTTTTTTCTCAGGAACATTCCTTTATATAAAACAAACCTAGCCTTTAAGCTGTTTTCTTTAACACGCTCTGTCGCACTTACACAAGGAGACTTAAAAAACTGATCTTAGGTGGGTTTTTTTTTTTTTTTTTTTTGGTACACACTGATTGTGGTTTCCATAATACTTGCATAATCAGAGTCAGTCTTGAGTTATAAATGACTGTCGAGACTATAGGAGTACGTCGGAATAATGTATTAGCATGAGGTTTCAAGACCTCACGGGTCTTTCACAAGGAATTTACTGATCTGGATATTGATTGACATAAAGCTTTGACGTGACCTGTTATGCGCACCCCGAATTCTATGGCGGTTAGCTTGTTCGGGTTCTGATTAATTACGCACGCGCGCGCGCGCGCCAGAGAGAGAGAGAGAGAGAGAGAGAGAGAGAGAGAGAGAGAGAGAGAGAGAGAGAGAGTGGGGGGGTGTTAAAAGTTGAATAGTGTAATGGTACTAGCTTTACCGAGTGCTTTAAACCCACATACACAGGAACGTCTCGATAACAATCGCTAGGAAATCTTCACACTGGGTCCGTGCAGAAAGACAGCTCCAGTCTGGAGGCCAGTCCAGTCTCCGCTCAGCGAGAAAAAGGCTCTGGAGCAACCCAGGTCTGGAAGTCTCCAAGAAACCCAAGTCTGCAGAAATAGGAAGGTTTTATTCACAGAGTCCTGATTCGAAAGTTCTGTGAAATTCAAACAAATAAGCTCTCATTGTTCATTTTTAACCACTTCATTTAGGTTCCGCTGTTGTGCCTACCTTCTTTTATATAAAACATCGTGCCTGCGTGTGCGTGTGTGCGTGCGTGCGTGCGTGCGTGTGTGTGTGTGTGTGTGTGTGTGTGTGTGTGTGTGTGTGTGTGTGTGTGTGTGTGTGCTCTGGTCTATTCATATAAAGCCATTAACAGGAGACTGCCTTCTTTAAAACGCTCTGTCGCACTTATACGAGGAGACTTTAAGAACTGATCTTAGTGCTCTTATTTTAGTTCACACTGATTGTGCTTTTCATAATACTGGCATAATCAGAGTCATGAGTTATAAATGACTATCGAGACCGTAGGAGTACGTCAAAATCATGTATTATAACGTCAGTACAACCTTGGTTTCAGTCAGTCAGTCATATAAAACGACTGAATATTCAGACCTGGAAATTTCCGTTAATATTCTTAAGTATCAAGATCCAAAGTTCAAATTTCAGCGATTCCACATTCGTGCACGTTTTTTTGAGGCGGGAAAAAAAAACGATTGACACCACCAATTCAGGTGTAGCGCGCCACCTCTATTGCTGCCATGTCGCCATCTTCACAATCGAAAAGGTGTGGTCGAAGAGTTGTGGTAGGCTTAAAAGGTTTGTGTTTTGTACTCAACGTGTTGTTGTTGTTGTTGTTGTTGTTGTTGTTGTTGTTGTTGTTGTTGCCTCAAAAGTTTGGAGCTGCGAAGTATCTGAATGCCATGTTTTTAATGTGTATGCAAATTCTTGCCAACGAGTGTAAAACAGGTAGTTGAAATTGTTTAGTGGCATGTAGTTTAAGTGATCTTCACCACTGTGAGATCAGATAGAGTGAGATTGGGAAAACAAACAAACAATAGAACAAACATGAAAAAAAAACTCCACCCTGCAATGGAAGAGTGAAACATGTTGCAGGTGCGTGGACTGTTGCGAAACCGTCTGCGAGTCATGCACCAAATCCCACCTGCACCCTGACACCCCCACCTCCCAGCACGTGGTCATCTCCCTCCAGGAGCTGAGAGGCCTCCCTCTGGAGAACGTGCTGAAGAGGACCCGCCCTGTTCCCTGCAGTGACCACGTCGGCGAGGACCTGGCCTTCTACTGCCTGGACTGCCGGACGCCCGCCTGTCAGCAGTGCTTGGCCGCCATGCACCGGAAGTGCCGCCATTGCGTCACAGTCTCTGACGCCATTTCCGCCCACGAGGAAGACATGGCGGAGACGGTGCTCCGCCTGCAGGCTTTGCCGCCGGCCGTCTCTGGCACGGCGGAGGAGGGCGTGCGGAGCGGGTTCGGAGATGCTGTGGAGGTGGGTGGTGGTGGTGGTGTGGTGGTGGTGGTGGTGGTACTATGGAAGGCTGTGGTGGTGGTGTTGTGAAGTTAAAGTGGTTGTGTTTATGGAGCAGTGGTGGTGGTGGTGGCGGTGGTGATGGAGTTGCTGGAGGTGGCTGTGCTCGAATAACGGTTGTGTTGAAGTGATGGGGGTGGAGGAACCAGAATCATGGTTGTGTTGAAGTGATGGCTGTAGTGATGGAGGTGGAGGTGCTTGAATAATGGTTGTGTTGAAGTGAGGGTGGTGGTGATGGTGGTGACAGTTATGGTGCGGGGTGGATGGGGATGGTGGTGAATGACGGCAGCGGTTATGACGGGGGAGGGGGTGGGGTGGGGATGGTGATAAACGTTGGGTTTTGGTAGTGGTGTAAGAGCTGGTTGTATCCGTCGTGTGTGGGTAATAGTGGTGATGATGAAGGCTGGGCGGTGGCAGTGCCTGTTGATGGTACTGGTTGTTGCCGTGATGTGTGGCCAATGGTGGTGGTAATGACCATTTGGTGGTCGTGTATTGTATGTCGACAGGAGCAGTGTTGGTGTTGTTTAGGGCAGGATAAAGGGGTGGTGGTGGTCATGGTAGTGGTTGTGGTGATGCAATCGCTGGCTTATAGCAACGGTCCTGAAAGTTCCAGGAGAGCAGTAGTGTGACAGGGTTGTTTGCCACACTCAGTGGCCATTATGTGTGTCACACTCAGTGGCCATTAAGTGTGTCACACTCAGTGGCCATTATGTGTGTCACATTCAGTGGCCGTTATGTGTGTCACACTCAGTGGCTATTATGTGTGCCACATTCAGTGGCCGTTATATGTGTCACATTCAGTGGCCGTTATATGTGCCACATTCAGTGGCCATTATGTGTGTCACATTCAGTGGCCATTATGTGTGCCACATTCAGTGGCCATTATGTGTGTCACATTCAGTGGCCATTATGTGTGCCACATTCAGTGGCCATTATGTGTGTCACATTCAGTGGCCATTATGTGTGCCACATTCAGTGGCCATTATGTGTGTCACATTCAGTGGCCATTATGTGTGCCACATTCAGTGGCCATTATGTGTGCCACATTCAGTGGCCATTATGTGTGCCACATTCAGTGGCCATTATGTGTGCCACATTCAGTGGCCATTATGTGTGCCACATTCAGGGCCATTATGTGTGCCACATTCAGGGGCCATTATGTGTGCCACATTCAGGGGCCATTATGTGAGCCACATTCAGGGGCCATTATGTGTGCCACATTCAGGGGCCATTATGTGTGCCACATTCAGGGGCCATTATGTGTGCCACATTCAGGGGCCATTATGTGTGCCACATTCAGTGGCCATTATGTATGCCACATTCAGGGGCCATTTGTGTGCCACATTCAGTGGCCATTATGTGTGTCACATTCAGGGGCCATTATGTTTTCACATTCAGTGGCCATTATGTGTGTCACATTCAGTGGCCATTATGTGTGCCACATTCAGTGGCCATTATGTGTGTCACATTCAGTGGCCATTATGTGTGTCACATTCAGTGGCCATTATGTGTGCCACATTCAGTGGCCATTATGTGTGTCACATTCAGTGGCCATTATGTGTGCCACATTCAGTGGCCATTATGTGTGCCACATTCAGTGGCCATTATGTGTGCCACACTCAGGGCCATTATGTGTGCCACATTCAGGGGCCATTATGTGTGCCACATTCAGTGGCCATTATGTGTGCCACATTCAGTGGCCATTATGTGTGCCACATTCAGTGGCCATTATGTGTGCCACATTCAGTGGCCATTATGTGTGCCACATTCAGGGCCGTTATGTGTGTCACACTCAGTGGCCATTATGTGTGTCACATTCAGTGGCCGTTATGTGTGTCACATCAGTGGCCATTATGTGTGCCACATTCAGTGGCCGTTATATGTGTCCACATTCAGTGGCCGTTATGTGTGTCACATTCAGTGGCCATTATGTGTGTCACATTCAGTGGCCGTTATGTGTGCACATTCAGTGGCCATTATGTGTGCACATTCAGTGGCCATTATGTGTGTCACACACAGTGGCCATTATGTGTGTCACACTCAGTGGCCATTATGTGTGCCACATTCAGTGGCCGTTATGATGTGTCACATTCAGTGGCCATTATGTGTGTCACATTCAGTGGCCATTATGTGTGCCACATTCAGTGGCCGTTATGTGTGTCACATTCAGTGGCCGTTATATTGCCACATTCAGTGGCCATTATGTGTGCCACATTCAGTGGCCATTATGTGTGCCACATTCAGTGGCCATTATGTGTGTCACATTCAGGGGCCATTATGTGTGTCACATTCAGGGGCCATTATGTGTGCCACATTCAGGGGCCATTATGTGTGCCACATTCAGGGCCATTATGTGTGCCACATTCAGGGGCCATTATGTGTGCCACATTCAGGGGCCATTATGTGTGCACATTCAGGGGCCATTATGTGTGCCACATTCAGGGGCCATTATGTGTGCCACATTCAGGGGCCATTATGTGTGCCACATTCAGGGGCCATTATGTGTGCCACATTCAGGGCCATTATGTGTGTCACATTCAGGGGCCATTATGTGTGTCCACATTCAGTGGCCATTATGTGTGCCACATTCAGTGGCCATTATGTGTGCCACATTCAGGGCCATTATGTGTGTCCACATTCAGTGGCCATTATGTGTGCCACATTCAGTGGGCCATTATGTGTGCCACATTCAGTGGCCATTATTGTGTCCACATTCAGTGGCCATTATGTGTGCCACATTCAGTGGCCATTATGTGTGCCACATTCAGTGGCCATTATGTGTGCCACATTCAGTGGCCATTATGTGTGCCACATTCAGTGGCCATTAGGGTTGTGCCACATTCAGTGGCCATTATGTGTGCCACACTTCAGTGGCCATTATGTGTGTCACATTCAGTGGCCATTATGTGTGCCACATTCAGTGTGTAGGCCATTATGTGTGCCACATTCAGTGGCCATTATGTGTGCCACACTCAGTGGCCATTATGTGTGTCACATTCAGTGGCCATTATGTGTGTCACATTCAGTGGCCATTATGTGTGCCACATTCAGGTTTGTGTCCCTTATTAGTGTGTCACATCATGCCATTTGTGGCACATTCATGCTTATGTGTGCCACATTCAGTGTCCGTTATATGTGTCACATTCAGGGCCTTATGTGTGCCACATCAGTGCTTATGTGTGTCACATTCAGTGGCCATTATGTGTGCCACATTCAGTGTCCGTTATATGTGTCACATTCGTGCCTTAGTGGCCACTTCAGTGCTTATGTGTCACATTCAGTGGCCATTATGTGTGCACATTCAGTGGCCATTATGTGTGTCACATTCAGTGGCCATTATATGTGTCACATTCAGTGGCCGTTATATGTGCCACATTCAGTGGCCATTATGTGTGTCACATTCAGTGGCCATTATGTGTGTCACATTCAGTGGCCATTATGTGTGCCACATTCAGTGGCCATTTATGTGTTGTCACATTCAGTGGCCATTATGTGTGCCACATCAGTGGCCATTATGTGTGCCACATTCAGTGGCCATTATGTGTGTCACATTCAGGGCCATTATGTGTGCCACATTCAGTGGCCATTATGTGTGCCACATTCAGTGGCCATTATGTGTGCCACATTCAGTGGCCATTATGTGTGCCACATTCAGTGGCCATTATGTGTGCCACATTCAGGGGCCATTATGTGTGCCACATTCATGGGCCATTATGTGTGTCACATTCAGTGGCCATTATGTGTGCCACATTCAGGGGCCATTATGTGTGTCACATTCAGGGGCCATTATGTGTGCCACATTCAGTGGCCATTATGTGTGCCACATTCAGGGCCATTATGTGTGCCACATTCAGTGGCCATTATGTGTGCCACATTCAGGGGCCATTATGTGTGCCACATTCAGGGCCATTATGTGTGCCACATTCAGGGCCATTATGTGTGCCACATTCAGGGCCATTATGTGTGCCACATTCAGGGGCCATTATGTGTGCCACATTCAGGGGCCATTATGTGTGCCACATTCAGGGCCATTATGTGTGCCACATTCAGTGGCCATTATGTGTGCCACATTCAGTGGCCATTATGTGTGCCACATTCAGGGGCCATTATGTGTGCCACATTCAGTGGCCATTATGTGTGCCACATTCAGTGGCCATTATGTGTGCCACATTCAGTGGCCAATATGTGTGCCACATTCAGTGGCCATTATGTGTGCCACATTCAGTGGCCATTATGTGTGCCACATTCAGTGGCCATTATTGTGTGCCACATCAGTGGCCATTATGTGTGCCACATTCAGGGCCATTATGTGTGCCACATTCAGTGGCCATTATGTGTGCCACATTCAGGGGCCATTATGTGTGCCACATTCAGTGGCCATTATGTGTGCCACATTCAGTGGCCATTATGTGTGCCACATCAGTGGCCATTATGTGTGCCACATTCAGGGCCATTATGTGTGTCACATTCAGGGCCATTATGTGTGCCACATTCAGTGGCCAATATGTGTGCCACATTCAGTGGGCCATTATGTGTGCCACATTCAGTGGCCATTATGTGTGTCCACATTCAGTGGCCATTATGTGTGCCACATTCAGTGGCCATTATGTGTGTCACATTCAGTGGCCATTATGTGTGCACATTCAGTGGCCATTATGTGTGTCACATTCAGTGGCCATTATGTGTGTCACATTCAGTGGCCATTATGTGTGCCACATTCAGTGGCCATTATGTGTGTCACATTCAGTGGCCATTATGTGTGCCACATTCAGTGGCCATTATGTGTGCCACATTCAGTGGCCATTATGTGTGTCACATTCAGTGGCCATTATGTTTGTGTCACACTCAGTGGCCATTATGTGTGCCACATTCAGTGGCCATTATGTTTGGTCAGTGTGTCACAAATGGTAGTAGTGATATGGGTCAGTGTGTCTTAAATGATGGGAGAGTGATGGACCAGTGTGTCACCATGGTGGTAGAGTGATGGGCAGAGTGTGTCACCAGTGGTGGTAGAGTGATGGGCAGATGTGTCACCAGTGGTGGTAGAGTGATGGGCAGATGTGTCACCAGTGGTGGTAGAGTGATGGATGGACAGTAATGTGTTCACCAGTGGTGGTAGAGTGATGGGCAGATGTGTCACCAGTGGTGTAGAGTGATGGGCAGATGTGTCACCAGTGGTGGTAGAGTGATGGACAGATGTGTCACCAGTGGTGGTAGAGTGATGGCAGATGTGTCACCAGTGGTGGTAGAGTGATGGGCAGATGTGTCACCGTGGTGGTAGAGTGATGGGCAGATGTGTCACCAGTGGTGGTAGAGTGATGGGCAGATGTGTCACCAGTGGTGGTAGAGTGATGGGCAGATGTGTCACCAGTGGTGGTAGAGTGAAGGGCAGATGTGTCACCAGTGGTGGTAGAGTGATGGGCAGATGTGTCACCAGTGGTGGTAGAGTGATGGGCAGATGTGTCACCAGTGGTGGTAGGTATGGGCAGATGTGTCACCAAGTTGGTGGTAGAGTGATGGGCAGATGCCGTGTAGAGTGATGGGCAGATGTGTCACCAGTGGTGGTAGAGTAATGGGCAGATTGTCACCAGTGGTGGTAGAGTGATGGGCAGATGCGTCACCAATTGTGGTAGAGTGATGGGCAGATGCGGTAGAGTGATGGGCAGATGCGTCACCAATTGTGGTAGAGTGATGGGCAGATGCGTCACCAATGGCGGTAGAGTGACGGGCAGATGCGTCACCAATTGTGGTAGAGTGATGGGCAGCTGCGTCACCAATGGCGGTAGAGTGATGGGCAGATGCGTCACCAATTGTGGTAGAGTGATGGGCAGATGCGTCACCAATGGCAGTAGAGTGATGGGCAGATGCGTCACCAATTGTGGTAGAGTGATGGGCAGATGCGTCACCAATGGCGGTAGAGTGACGGGCAGATGCGTCACCAATTGTGGTAGAGTGATGGGCAGATGCGTCACCAATGGCGGTAGAGTGATGGGCAGATGCGTCACCAGTTGTGGTAGAGTGATGGGCAGATGTGTCACCAATGGCGGTAGAGTGACGGGCAGATGTGTCACCAATGGTGGTAGCATTCAGAGTCAGGGCAAGATGATGGTAGTGACGATCACAATGCTGAGGGAGGGGGGGGGGTGACTGGGGTGACGGTGAGAGTGGTGACGATCACAATGCTGAGAGAGAGGGGGTGACTGGGGTGACGGTGAGAGTGGTGACGATCACAATGCTGAAGGAGAGGGGGGGGGGGTGACTGGGGTGACGGTGAGAGTGGTGACGATCACAATGCTGAGGGAGGGGGGGGGGTGACTGGGTGACGGTGAGAGTGGTGACCATCACAATGCTGAAGGAGAGGGGGGGGGGGGGGTGACTGGGGTGACGGTGAGGGTGGTGACGATCACAATGCTGAGGGAGGGGGGGGGGGATGTCTGGGTGACGGTGAGAGTGGTGACCATCACAATGCTGAAGGAGAGGGGGGTGACTGGGTGACGGTGAGAGTGGTAACCATCACAGTACTGAGGGAGAGGGGGGTGACTGGGGTGACGGTGAGAGTGGTGACGATCACAGTGCTGAGGGAGAGGGGGGTGACTGGGGTGACGGTGAGAGTGGTGACGATCACAGTGCTGCGGGAGAGGGGTGTGACTGGGGGTGACGGTGAGAGTGATGACGATCACAGTGCTGAGGGAGAGGGGGGTGACTGGGGTGACGGTGAGAGTGATAACGATCACAGTGCTGAGGGAGAGGGGGGTGACTGGGGTGACGGTGAGAGTGATGACGAACACAGTGCTGAGGGAGAGGGGGATGACTGGGGTGACGGTGAGAGTGATGACGATCACAGTGCTGAGGGAGAGGGGGGGTGACTGGGGTGACGGTGAGAGTGGTGATGATCACAGTGCTGAGGGAGAGGGGGGTGACTGGGGGTGACGGTGAGAGTGGTGACGATCACAGTGCTGAGGGAGAGGGGTGTGACTGGGGGTGACGGTGAGAGTGGTGACGATCACAGTGCTGAGGGAGAGGGGGATGACTGGGGTGACGGTGAGAGTGGTGACGATCACAATGCTCAGGGAGAGGGGGGTGACTGGGGTGACGGTGAGAGTGGTGACGATCACAGTGCTCAGGGAGAGGGGGATTACTGGGGTGACGGTGAGAGTGGTGACGATCACAGTGCTGAGGGAGAGGGGGATGACTGGGGGTGACGGTGAGAGTGGTGACGATCACAGTGCTGAGGGAGAGGGGGGTGACTGGGGGTGACGGTGAGAGTGGTGACGATCACAGTGCTGAGGGAGAGGGGGTGACTGGGGTGACGGTGAGAGTGGTGACGATCACAGTGTTCAGGGAGAGGGGGTGAGGTGACTGGGGTGACGGTGAGAGTGGTGATGATCACAGTGCTCAGGGAGAGGGGGGTGTGACTGGGGTGACGGTGAGAGTGGTAACGATCACAATGCTGAGGGAGAGGGGGGGGTGACTGGGGTGACAGTGGTGACGATCACAGTCCTGAGGGAGAGGGGGTGACTGGGGTGACGGTAAGAGTGGTGACGATCACATTGCTGTGGGAGAGGGGATTGTTGTTTTTGTTGAGGGAGAGGGGGGTGACTGGGGTGACGGTGAGAGTGATGACAATCACAATGCTGAGGGAGAGGGGGGGGGATAACTGGGGTGACGGTGAGAGTGATGACGATCACAATGCTGAGGGAGAAGGTGGGGGGAGGGATGACTGGGGTGACGGTGAGAGTGGTGACGATCACAGTGCTCAGGGAGAGGGGGGTGACTGGGGTGACGGTGAGAGTGGTGACCATCACAATGCTGAGGGAGAGGGGGGGGGGTGTGGACTGGGGTGACGGTGACAATGGTGAAGATCATGCTGCTGGTCAGCGTCATAGCATTGCCATTGAGTGTGTGTGTGTGTGTGTGTGTGTGTGTGTGTGTGTGTGTGTGTGTGTGTGTGTGTGTGTGTGTTGTGTGTGTGTGTGTGTGTGTGTGTGTGTGTGTGTGTGTGTGTGTGTGTGTGTGTGTGTGTGTGTTGTGTGTGTGTGTGTGTGTGTGTGTGTGTGTGTGTGTGTGTGTGTGTGTGTGTGTGTGTGTGTGTGTGTTGTGTGTGTGTTGTGTGTGTGTGTGTGTGTGTGTGTGTGTGTGTGTGTGTGTGTGTGTGTGTTGTGTTGTGTTGTGTGTGTGTGTGTGTGTGTGTGTGTGTGTGTGTGTGTGTGTGTGTGTGTGTGTGTGTGTAACCGTTCCTGTTATTAGGGTGGACTGTGCAGATTCTGCTCTATTTCGTTTTTTCCTTTCTTCGTTGTGAGTCTCTTGTGGCGTGTCCACCACAGGTCCTGGAGGAGACCGTGCGAAGTTCCAGGGAGAGGATCCGGAGCATTGCAGACGACCTGAAGAAGCGGATTGAGGACAGCGAGGAGAAGATGCTGGCAGAGCTGGACCACACGTATCACGTGCTCAGAGGTCAAGTGGAGGGCACCGCAGGACCAGCCAAGGACCACTCCAAGACTTTGCGCACCGCTAACGACCGGATGCAGTTTCTGCTCAAATACGGAAGTGACGTGGAAATCTTGCAGGTTGGCGAATCGAGTGTTTTTGGGTATTGCGGGTCTGTTTCTCTTACTGTGGTTGGTGGTGGTGGTGGTGGTGGTGGTGGTGATGGTGATGCTGCTGTCGTTGACGTTGTTGCTGTTGTTGCTTTATGATTTTAGTTGTGTCGTTGATGCTGTTGTCCCTGCTGCCTCTGATGATGCTTTGAAGAACGATTTGGTAATCTGCATTAATTACAATTACAAATGTCAAAGTGTTTTCCGTTTCAACCACAACATTATTTTTCACATTTATGGTGAAACAGGTTTCACCAGATTTTGGACGCATGTAAACTGTTGTATGATAAGAGTTTGCGTGGATTTGATCATAGAAAGAAAGACTCTAGCAAATTTCATTTGATTTTGTTTAATCTCCACGTAGATTGTATGTTGGTCTTTCCATGTTTGAATTAATCGAAAGATGCTGAGTGAGACTGGGTTTGATAGTGTTAAGTCACTGTCGGGGAATGACTTTCTGGACAGAATGGCGTCTGTGAGTCTTGAAATCAGCTCTCAAACGCCGGATGGATTTTTGTTTCACAAGAGAGTAACGAGTGTGTGTGTGTGTGTGTGTGTGTGTGTGTGTGTGTGTGTGTGTGTGTGCGTGCGTGCGTGCGTGCGTGCGTGCGTGCGTGCGTGCGTGCGTGCGTGCGTGCGTGCGTGCGTGCGTGTGTGTGTGTGTGTGTGTGTTTTCAAAGTTCCATATATTTTATCACAAACATTTACGTAAACATATTCCCAAATCTTTACATTTATTGGTTTTGTGTTTTTTTGTTTTTGTTTTTTTGTTTTAGATCTCTATCCGCTAGTCCTAGACTTCCAATCGAACTTGACAGCAAAGTTCGTATTTCTAGGGAGGATAAACTTCGTACAAATTTAAACATCAATGTCATCGGAGATGACTTATAATATCACGGAATTTCCAAACCAGGATTCGCTGCGAAAGAAACTTTTTCTCAGTACGTGCACATTGATCAAATATGGATATGGTCTTTCCTTGAGTTGGCTGTTTGATACGTTTTGTACTGTTGGTCTGTGTAGACAAACCTTGACAGAGACATATATAGCGACAGATAGATGGTTTGGTAGATGAAGGTGTTATACGGACAGATAAATGGACCGTAGCATGCACGCATGGACGGACGGACAGACAAAGAGAGTAGTCAGGTGGATGAACCAACGCAGGTAAGCAGAGAAGCGGAAACGACCCATGTAGTCGGGGCGGTACTTTAATAAAAATGCATACCATGCGTCTTTATGTTCACGCTGCATTTTGTTATGAATGAACGAGCAGACAAATAATCACACACACACACACACACACACACACACACACACACACACACACACACACACACACAACGCGCACGTACACACACACGCCACCACACACACACACACACACACACACACACACACACACACACACACACACACACACACTCACACACACACACTCACGCACGCACGCACACACACACACACACACACACACACACTCACGCACGCACGCACGCACGCACGCACGCACACACACACACACACACACACACAACACACACACACACACACACACACAGATTACACCACCCCAACCCCCGTTGTTTCCAGACGTACGACATGATCAAAGAAGCCATGAGGAAGCTGGACAGAGGGGGCGGAGTCCGGCAGAACGATGCCATGGGAACAGGAGGTGCCGGAGGACGACGGCAGGAGGAAGAGGAGGAAGGGGAAGAGGAGGATTTGATGTTCCGGGTCAACTTCATGCCTGACGACTCAATCAAGGTCTTCCAGAGAGACTTCCAGACACTGGGACACATCCAGGTGCGATAGAAATCAGCAGATCAATGATTCCATCAGTTGACCAGTTGACAAAACCACAGAAACAACAGTCATCCAACCAGCTGATAACTCTCTCTCTCTCTCTCTCTCTCTCTCTCTCTCTCTCTCTCTCTCTCTCTCTCTCTCTCTCTCTGTCACCACACACACACACACACACACACACACACACACACACACACACACACACACACATGCACACACACACACGCTATAATGGTAATAGCCGCAAATGGCAGCGGGCGAAAGCGAGGCTCACAGGAATGCTGGTGTTGGAGGAAGGGGGGGGGGGAGGTGGAGGGGGGAGGTCATTACGGGGTGAAGGGAGGGTGAAAGGGATAAAGTCACATTGAAATCGACTTTTCAAACGGCGACCTGTCAGTCAGCATAGCTGTGCCAAACCAGGATTGATGACTGCTTGTCAAGCCGACCAATGGCCTGTGCTATCAATCCCGGGGATAACTTGCCCACCCCCAGTCTGCAGGGGGGGGGGGAGGGGGTGTTGGGGGGGGGGGACAGGGCAGTCAGTGGCTGATGTGACGGTGACAGAGGGCATTTTGACCCCACTGCCGTCCGCATTAGGACGGTGTCAGGGTTAAGAAGTATACCCTTCATGGTGATCCTGATAACCCGGATATGAACAATGAATACCTTCCAGAGAAGTATGAAATCTTATCATGTCCACGATATTTGTCATCTTTAATATACAAAGCCTCGACTGAATTCGTGGAAAACCAAATTTTCCCAAAATGTAGCATGTGATTGTTCAAATCTTCTATCAGTGGACCATATTCTTTTTCATTGTTCAGTATCAACTTCATTGTATCAAACGTGGATGTGACTGCAAATGATTCTATCAACACAATAACCCACACACCAGATATTGAATTAAATTAATAGATTTTTGTAAACGCTCATGATGACATAAGAGAGAGAGAGAGAGAGAGAGAGAGAGAGAGAGAGAGAGAGAGAGAGAGAGAAGAGAGAGAGACTGACAGTGGCTTTTTTTTTTTTTTGCTACAGGTTGAAGACTGCAATTCAGACGACGGTTTGTCCTCGTGGGGAGTCACGTGCACGTCACGTGATGAAATCATCGTGGTGGACTGCCGCAACAAGAAGATGCAAAAGTTTACCAGTAACGGAGATCTGGTCGACCACATCCAGGTGAACAACAACAACGACAGTGATCACTGACAAAATAGTGATAGTGTTAACAATAGTGATAACAATAATTGAGGTATTGACCACTCACGGAGGCTTCATTATCTCCGTGGTGACGGCAACAACAACAGACGGACAGTCCGAGTACTGCCCGCATTGAA
Source organism: Conus canariensis (assembly GCA_033310375.1). NCBI lineage: Eukaryota > Metazoa > Mollusca > Gastropoda > Neogastropoda > Conidae > Conus > Conus canariensis. Next base: position 11,764,555 of record CM065748.1, read on the forward strand.
ATTCACCTGGGACTCCTTGAGGGCAGTGGTCTGGCCTGTTGTTGGAAGCAGAGTGAAGCTGCTGCATCCTGGCATTTCGATGCATTTCCCCTTCGTTCCTCTTGTCTATTCTACCATCCGCACCCCCCCCCCCCCTCCCCCCTCCTCCTCTGCACCCATTACCTGCTCCACCTGCAATAGTCTTTCTCCACCCCATTGTCTTTTACCTACCCATGTCGACTGTTATAAGGTCATGGGACAGAAATTACGTCTGTCATTGGTCTGACCATACTTACTTCCCATAGACACGTTTGTCCTTGGTCTGACCATAGTTACTTCCCATAGACACGTTTGTCATTGGTCTGAACATAGTTGCTTCCCATAGACACGTTTGTCCTTGGTCTGACCATAGTTACTTCCCATAGACACGTTTGTCATTGGTCTGACCAGAGTTGCTTCCCATAGACACGTTTGTGATTGGTCTGAACATAGTTGCTTCCCATAGACACGTTTGTGATTGGTCTGACCATAGTTACTTCCCATAGACACGTTTGTGATTGGTCTGACCAGAGTTGCTTCCCATAGACACGTTTGTGATTGGTCTGACCATAGTTACTTCCATAGACACGCGTGAAACCCAAAATCGCTTCACTTCACAATATTGTCACGTTAAAAATGTAACAAATGCAACAGTCTAGCACAAAAAAACCTCTGTGTTGATTTTCTCAGTATTATATTAACTGACCAAGTCATGTCTGGGGGTTAGTTAAAACTTGGGATTTGGATGACGAGCGAGAAGGCAGAGACACAGACAGACAAACAGAATGCAGTTGATGTATAAGGCATGTATTGTTACCACTAGTGATTGTCGTCATCGTGTTTCCATGTATACAGATTTCCGAGGAGCCCCGTGACGTCACATGCTGTGGGGATGATGATGTCGCCATTACTATCATGAAAAAGCAGATCTTTGTCGTCACCGTGTCCGGTCAGTGAACGCGCTTGCATGTGTGTGTGTGTGTGTGTGTGTGTGTATGTGTGTGTGTGTGTGTGTGTGTGTGTGTGTGTGTGTGTGTGTGTGTGTGTGTGTGTGTGTGAAGGATTAAAGCACAAGTGATGTTATCATTATTCATGTGCAATATTTTCGCTCGATGATTATTTGTTTGTTTGTTTGTTTGTTTTTTTTTTTCTTTTTTTTGTTTTTGGAAGAGATGAGCATCTGTAACCAGATTTAGGATTTTACAGAAGAAAGATTTTTACGCAGTTTTCGCGCCTTTTAAAAAATCTGTTTTAATGAGTCGTGTGTGGGGTTTTAATAATTTTTTTTAAAAAAACCTGTATAATAATTGACTTTAATGAGATGATAACCCTGATATAGCTCCTTACGGTCGGCTGAACTATCAACAACATAACAAAATTAAACTGAAAATGTGTAATTAGCTTTGTAATAATAATAATAATAATAATTGTTCTTATTTTTGCTTTGTTATTTTTAACTTTGTTACATTCATTGTTGTTTTTGAAGACATAACAAGCAGAATCCACTGCTCTGACTGTTGTTATCACCACTAATTATTATCATTTATAATTATCATTCCTACCCCACCTGTTCGTCAGGCTCCATGGCCTTGAAGGGTCGGATCAAAACCCACAAACAGTATGACGCCATCTCCTACTCTGCCTCCGCTAACGCCTTTCTGGTCTCCTGCCTGGCCGACACCTCCCTTGACGTCATTGACCGCCAGGGTGACGTCATCCGCTGCTTTAATGTGGACCCCTCCGGCAGCCCCATCTTCGTAGACCCACGTTACGTCACGTTTTCGCGGGAAGGGAACTACGTCATTAGTGACGTGGCCACCAACACTGTGAAATGCATTTCGCCAGAAGGGGTGCTGCTGTTTTCTTATCAGGTCAGCTGACTCACGTGGTTGTACTCTGTCTTGGACTGTACTGTTCAAGCTGAGGCTGTTAACTGAGTGTGATTTGTTCCAGAGATATGGCAACGGTTTACGGTGTGTAATAATGAAAGCTAAACATAATGTATGTTATGAAAGTATTTTTATGAAACATACTTAGTGCGTGTCTTTATAGCCTTTTTTTTTTTTTTCTTTTTGCCTCAAATTTATTGAGTGTATGTATTTATAATCGATAGCCAGCTGCGTTACGTGCTTGTATTTAAAACTGGTTAATCTATCATACTGATAAATCTATCGTAGTATTTTCAGACTCTTATTTTACATAGAGGTGAATAATCATTGGTCTGTAGTCGTCATAAAAGTTATTATCAATAGAAGCTAGGAAAAGTTTACAGAAGGAGAGAGAGAGAGAGAGAGAGAGAGAGAGAGAGAGAGAGAGAGAGAGAGTGGGGGAGGGGGAGAAATGGAGAGAGACAGAGAGAGAGAGAGGGAGGGAGAGACAGAGAGAGAGGAGAGAGAGAGAGAGAGAGAGAGAGAGAGAGAGAGCTGTAGGAGGAGGGAAACAGTCGTTATCTTCCGTGACAGCCCCATCAACTGTCCGTTATCTGCCCTGACAGCCCCATCAACTGTCTGTTACCTGACAGCCCCATCAACTGTCTGTTATCTGACAGCCCCATCAACTGTCTGTTGTCTGACAGCCCCATCAGCTGTCTGTTATCTGCCCTGACAGCCCCATCAACTGTCTGTTGTCTGACAGCCCCATCAACTGTCCGTTATCTGACAGCCCCATCAACTGTCTGTTACCTGACAGCCCCATCAACTGTCTGTTACCTGACAGCCCCATCAACTGTCTGTTATCTGACAGCCCCATCAACTGTCTGTTATCTGACAGCCTCATCAACTGTGTTATCTGACATCCCCATCAACTGTCTGTTATCTGACAGCCCCATCAACTGTCTGATATCTGACAGCCCCATCAGCTGTCTGATATCTGACAGCCCCATCAACTGTCTGATATCTGACAGCCCCATCAACTGCCTGTTATCTGACAGCCCCATCAACTGTCTGATATCTGACAGCCCCATCAACTGTCTGTTATCCGACAGCCCCATCAACTGTCTGTTATCTGACAGCCCCATCAACTGTCTGTTGTCTGACAGCCCCATCAACTGTCTGTTACCTGCCCTGACAGCCCCACCAACTGTCTGTTGTCTGACAGCCCCATCAACTGTCTGTTATCTGACAGCCCCATCAACTGTCTGTTATCTGACAGCCCCATCAACTGTCTGTTGTCTGACAGCACCATCAACTGTCTGTTATCTGCCTGACAGCCCCATCAACTGTCTGTTTGCTGACAGCCCCATCAACTGTCCGTTATCCTGACAGCCCCATCAACTGTCTGTTATCTGCCCTGACAGCCCCATCAACTGTCTGTTATCTGACAGCCCCATCAACTGTCTGTTACCTGACAGCCCCATCAACTCTCTGTTATCTGACAGCCCCATCAACTGTCTGTTATCTGACAGCCCCATCAACTGTCTGTTATCTGACAGACCCATCAACTGTCTGTTGTCTGACAGCCCCATCAACTGTCTGTTATCTGACAACCCCATCAACTGTCTGTTATCTGACAGCCCCATCAACTGTCTGTTATCTGACAGCCCCATCAACTGTCTGTTATCTGACAGCCCCATCAACTGTCTATTGTCTGACAGCCCCATCAACTGTCTGTTATCTGACAG
>CM065748.1:11773191-11775691 GCA_033310375.1 Conus canariensis
TACCATATAACAGCAAACACATCTACCAGATAACAGCAAACGCATCTACCATATAACAGCAACCACATCTACTATATAACAGCAAACACATCTACCATGTAACAGCAAACACGTCTACCATGTGACAGCAAACACATCTACCGTATGACACCAAACACATCTACCATATAACAGCAAACGCATCTACCATATAACAGCAAACACACCTACCATGTAACAAACACATCTAACATGTAACAGCAAACACATCTGCCATATAACAGCAAACACATCTACCATATAACAGCAAACACATCTACCCTATAACAGCAAATACATCTACCGTATAACAAACACATCCACCAGATAACAGCAAACACATCTACCATATAACAGCAAACACATCTGCCTTATAACAGCAAACACATCTGCCATATAACAGCAAACACATCAGAGTGCCATGCCTGCACCATAGACAGTGGAGTGCTACACCTTGCACCATAGATAGTGGAGTGCTACACCTTGCACCATAGATAGTGGAGTGCTACACCTTGCACCATAGATAGTGGAGTGTTATGCCTCCACCATAGATAGTGGAGTGCTATGCCTCCACCATAGATAGTGGAGTGCTATGCCTCCACCATAGATGGCAGAGTGCTATGTCTGCACCATAGATAGCGGAGTGCTATTCCTGCACCGTAGATAGCGGAGTGCCATGCCTGCACCATAGATAGCGGAGTGCTATGTCTGCATTATAGATAGCAGGGGTCTATGTCTGCACCATAGATAGTGGAGTGCTATGCCTGCATCATAGATAGCGGGGCGTTATGTCTGCACCATAGATAGCGGAGTGCTATGTCTGCATCATAGATAGGGAGTGCTATGTCTGCACCATAGATAGCGGAGTGCTATGTCTGCACCATAGATAGCGGAGTGCTATGTCTGCATCATAGATAGCGGAGTGTTATGTCTGCACCATAGTACGATGTTATGTCTGCACCTAGATAGCGGAGTGTTATGTCTGCATCATAGATAGGGAGGCTATGTCCTGCATCATAGATAGCGGGCGTTATGTCTGCACATAGATAGCGGAGTGCTATGCCTGCATCATAGATAGCGGGGCGTTATGTCTGCACCATAGATAGCGGAGTGCTATGTCTGCATCATAGATAGTGGAGTGCTATGCCTGCATCATAGATAGCGGGGCGTTATGTCTGCATCATAGATAGCGGAGTGCTATGTCTGCATCATAGATAGCGGAGTGCTATGTCTGCACCATAGATAGCGGAGTGCTATGTCTGCATCATAGATAGCGGAGTGCTATGTCTGCACCATAGATAGCGGAGTGCTATGTCTGCACCATAGATAGCGGAGTGCTATGTCTGCATCATAGATAGCGGAGTGCTATGTCTGCACCATAGATAGCGGAGTGTTATGTCTGCATCATAGATAGCGGAGTGCTATGTCTGCACCATAGATAGCGGAGTGCTATGTCTGCATCATAGATAGTGGAGTGCTATGCCTGCATCATAGATAGCGGGGCGTTATGTCTGCATCATAGATAGCGGAGTGTATGTCTGCATCATAGATAGCGGAGTGCTATGTCTGCACCATAGATAGCGGAGTGCTATGTCTGCATCATAGATAGCGGAGTGCTATGTCTGCACCATAGATAGCGGAGTGCTATGTCTGCACCATAGATAGCGGAGTGCTATGCCTTCGCCTTAGCTAGCGGAGCGGCGTGTCGGGTGCAGAGGGTGCTAACCGTGTCCGTGTGTCGGCAGGTGTTCAGCTACAGCGGACCAGAGCAGATGAAGGTCCGCTACAAGGTGACCTGCTGGTGCCCGCGTTGTCTGTCCTCCGCGGAGAAGGACCAGGCTGGACACTCCGCTGACCGATAGATCATGACGTCACTTTCCACTCTGACGTCACGGCCCTGCATCCGCGCCACGCTGCTGCTGTTGACAGCTTGTTTCAGTTAGACGTTCCTCTTGGTGGATTTGATGTTCTGCGTGATGTTTTTTGTCGGATGTATATCGTCGGATGACCTCACAAGAGGGGCATGATCTGTCTGCTTCCACTCGCTTTATTTATTTTTCGTCAGTATCATCATCATTACATCATCAACGTCATCGTTATCATTGTCTTCGTTGTCGTTGTTGTTTGTGTCGTTGCTTCTGTTGTTGTTGTTGTTGTCCTTAGTATTTGGAACTGTTCTGTACATTGTTATTGTGTCAGTGGTCGGCGCTGTTCCCGGTGTGCACAGAGGTGAAGGTGAAAGCGGTGATGACTGTGTTGTAGATGGAGACGATTGTTATGATGACAATGTGCTAAGAATAAGCATCGCACGGATATCGGATATTTTTAAGATGAAAAAAAAGAAAAAGATAAATTAACAATTGAAAACTACCCCTGACCAACTAAAATGGAGCCTGGCAGAGCCCGTATAAAAATGTTCAAAGTGATGAATTACAGAATGCATTTCGGCACTCTCTGTACACTTCCATCCCCCCCCCCTCCC
>CM065748.1:11778191-11798191 GCA_033310375.1 Conus canariensis
AATTTTGTGGACGTTACCAGAAATTATAGGCTACTGAAAATGGATTGCGATTAATGCCTACATGTGTGTTATTATGGAAATTAAGTGGAAATGAAAATGTCAGTTCGCGTGTGTATGCGCCAACATGTGCGCACGTTTGTTCTCGCTCTCTGTCTGTCTGTCTGTCTGTCTGTCTCTCTCTGACTTGCTCTCTCTCTTTCTCTCTCTCTCTCTCTCTCTCTCTCTCTCAAAGTGTCAAGAGAGTGTATTTCTCTCTCTCTCTCTCTCTCTCTCTCTCTCTCTCTCTCTCTCTCTCAAAGCGTCAAAAGCGTCTCTCTCTCTCTCTCTCTCTCTCTCTCTCTCTCTCTCTCTGGGAGCTGGTGGATGTCAGGCGGTGAACAGTCGTTGGGATCTGTCTTGGGCAAACAATGAATGATGAGTGTCACAGGCTTTGTCTCCTCTGTGGCAGAGACCGCTGTTAGGTGCCATGCCTTCAGAAACACTGGCATGTAGACAGCGACGTGGACTGTCTGTCTTACTGCTTTCATGAAGAAACATGCAGGTTCAGGATTACCGAGATCGGGACTGACATCGAATATGGCTGCCTTAACGGCGGGATTAAAAAAAAACAAAAAACGGTCATACACACAAAACTCCACTCTCTTTGTTGGGTAGATGGGATTAATACTTCCCTATCTACATAGGGAGTGTCCGCAGGAGTATCAGCCTGCGTACGCCAAAAAAAAAAAAAAAAAAAAAGAAAAAGAAAACCAGGACTACCGGTGTCGAGTGTGGTTTCCTCCTCACCTATTTGTTCTTGGGGAGTTTGTTTTGTTTCAATGTGGCGATGTGGAACTGAATCCAGGACCCCGTATTTCTTTGAAACAGACACAGCTTGGATCTCATTCCTCACGCTCCCCTCGTGCTTGTGTTGGAGACACATCATCGGGTGCTTCATCCCAGAACTGATGATCAGAGCTCCAATGACGTCATGTCTATGCTCCATCAGCTGAACATAAAGTTTGATGCGGTGAGGGATGACACCAGAGGCCTCCAAGACGGTTTTGATGTGCTGCACGAGGAAATCAAGAACATGAAGGAAGAGTGCTCCCATCTGCGAGAAAAATCGCCCCACTGAGGGAGAGCAACGTCCGCCTGGAGAAGAGGATTGAAGAGACGGAGGAGAAGAGCGATGACTTGGCATGCAGGTCTAAACGGAACAACGTCATCATCCATGGACTCCACAGAGCAGAGAAAAGGAGTCGACAGATGACCTGGACCCGTGGAAGTCATTTTCAATGGCAACGACAGTCCATGAATTAGACCGTTTGCTTTTAGGATTAGTCTTAAACCGATTTTGTTGCATGAGGAGTTCATGGTTACACAAACATTTTTCAAAAGGTTGACGAACTCAAGCACGGTCAATATATTAAACATTTCTCATATTTGTAACGGATGCAAACACAACCCACTGTGGTGTGGTCACGTCTCCAGTTAGGAATCTATTAGCCTGCTACCTCTATGTTAGCAATGAACAGTTGACCGGCTAGATCGCTGTAACAGCAGAGGGGAGACGATCCAAGACTGGAGAACGAGGCGGTGACCGCAGGATGCACGTGATCCAGACTCTAACCTGGCATTGCAGGACAACTGACCAAGGACCACGCTCAAAACGTTTGTCCCGCCCTCCCTCAAGGATCCTAGTAAGGTCCACCTACAAGGTTAGACGGTCCAGCATCATTCAAAACAGAATGGAACATGGTGTAACACCAAAGTTTAAACTGCGTTCTTGCGTCTTACTATTTTGATTATTTTTTTGTGTGTAAAATGAGATTATGCGAAACAAAAGAACATTTTGTGCAAAGGTAAATGAAAAATGAAAAAAAAAAAAAAAAAAACTTTCAAATTTAAAATAATCCCTGGACAGTTCCCTTGACAATTTTGACTCGAATAAGCATTGTGGTGAGATATAGATATGCACACCACATTATAACAAACAGCAGTTTTTAACGGAAATGTCCTGATACACGACCTTTGTGGTCTGCGGGGATACATTGATGTAAACAACGAGACTAGCTCAACTCATGATGGTTAGTTCAGCCAAAAAGCAGTGTTCAATATAGGTCCAATATTAGCAGCGTAAAATATAGGTCCAAGACAGGCAGCATTCAATGTAGGTCCAAGATAGGCAGTGTCAAATATAGGTCCAAGATAGGCAGCATTCAATATAGGTCCAAGACAGGCAGTGTTAAATATAGGTCCAAGATAGGCAGCATTCAATACAGGTCCAAGATAGGCAGTGTTAAAGATAGGTCCAAGATAGGCAGTGTAGAGGTCCCATATAGGCAGTGTTAAATATAGGTCCAAGATAGGCAGCATTCAATATAGGTCCAAGATAGGCAGTGTTAAATATTGGTCCAAAATAGGCAGTGTTAAATATAGGTCCAAGATAGGCAATGTAAAATATAGGTCCAAGATAGGCAGCGTTCAATATAGGTCCAAGATAGGCAGTGTTAAATATAAGTCCAAGATCGGCAGCATTCAATATAGGTCCAAGAGAGGCAGTGTTAAATATAGGTCCAAGATAGGCAGTGCTAAATATAGGCCCAAAATAGGCAGTGTTAAATATAGGTCCAAGATAGGCAGTGCTAAATTTAGGTCCAAAACAGGCAGTGTTAAATATAGGTCCAAGACAGGCAGTGCTAAATATAAGTCCAAGACAGGCAGTGCTAAATATAGGTCCAAGATAATTCCAAAATGGTTGGTGAAATCCTAAGGCTGAAAAGGCTTTAACTAAACACTTCACTCATCATCCACCCGTTTCATCCAAAAACAATGATTTCCTTCATCATCCATCTGTTGGATCCAATGAAAATAGTGATTTCCTTCATCATCCATCTGTTGGATCCAATGAAAATAGTGATTTCCTTCATCATCCATCTGTTGGATCCAATGAAAATAGTGATTTCCTTCATCATCCATCTGTTGGATCCAATGAAAATAGTGATTTCCTTCATCATCCATCTGTTGGATCCAATGAAAATAGTGATTTCCTTCATCATCCATCTGTTGGATCCAATGAAAATAGTGATTTCCTTCATCATCCATCTGTTGGATCCAATGAAAATAGTGATCTCCTTCATCATCCATCTGTTGGATCCAATGAAAACTAGTGATCTCCTTCATCATCCATCTGTTGGATCCAATGAAAACTAGTGATCTCCTTCATCATCCATCTGTATTAGGATCCCATATATGATAAAACTAGTGATCTCCTTCATCATCCATCTGTTGGATCCAATGAAAATAGTGATTTCCTTCAAACAATCAAAAGCATCAGTTAAATGACACACAGAGAGTTTAATATCATTGGGCAAGTTTGTGAACGAGTCTCAGCATGTATTGGGTGCATGAACGAAACATTTTCTGTCAGATGGCTTCCATAATCCTTACTTGTGTGCATGCACGAACGCGCAGAGAGAGAGAGAGAGAGAGAGAGAGAGAGAGACTCGAGACAGATTAACAATAAAATCAAAGCATTTGGACTATGGTAATCTTTATTCCCAGTTCTCTGAAGAGCGTAACAATCCCACACACTCGGATGTTGTCTAATAAAATAAATAAAGTACAAGCAACAGAAAACAGGCATGGACTGTTAAAGTAAGTGGCCAATCTTCGTTCAAACATTAAAAACCAAATAGTTGTATCAAGTCCAACAAAATCAAAAGAATAAGTCTTTTCGTCTAGATACACCGATATATGACTGATCATGGTAGGGGCCAATTTGGGTCAATTTATGATAGAATTCACGGTAAGAAATCAAATCATGGACATGTACAAGCCTTCAATTTTAGTGTGTCTACATGGGGACACTAGTTTTTCATATATTAACCATTTTAAGATAAACATGTCAATGTGTGTGTATGTGTGTGCATGTGTGTGTGCATGAGAGAGAGAGAGAGAGGGGAGAGAGGACAGACAGAGACAGAGAGAGACAGACAGACAGAGACAGAGAGCATGTATGTGTGTGTGAGAGCGAGAGCGAGAGAGAGAGAGAGAGAATGAGTGTGTTTGTGTGTGTGTGTGTGTGTGCGCGTGCGTGAGAGAGAGAGAGAGAGAGAGAGAGAGAGAGAGAGAGAGAGAGTATGTAGCCTTGGTAAGATCCATCTCTTATGAAAAACAAACTAAATAATTCACATCAAAAGGCGTGAACACATGCACACGTGCGAGCGCGCGCACACACACACACACATATTAATACATGGTGCAGAATATCTGCATTCCAATTGATATTACAAGTTATATTCAGTCAGTGGACACTGTTGAAAACAAATACAAAAACACACACAATATATCAAATTCATGCTGACATGTTACCAAAATCATCCCCCCATCCCGACATTCTCCCCAGACCAGTTCTAATGCCTTCCTCAAGCCACCACAATCTTTACACGATAACTGCATCAAAGTTTCATGCTTTCACATTTTCTCAATTTTAAAGAACAGTAATACTTCTTTTCTTAAAGCAAACCAATCTTGTATCAGTTTAGAACAGTACAGATGGATGGCTTTACTGAATTCAGCATCAGGAAGCAATTTAAAATGCAATCCTATTATCAGCCAGACAAGCAATGAGAGCAACTATGTGATCTTTGTGCCTGTCCTTGGTATTTTCACATAACAACCTACACATCTAAACAGAACAGCCTTAGTTTTAAAGGACCTTTCAACAACACATTTATTCCACCTGTCTTGATGTTCCATGAACTCTTTGACTAAGTGCTTAATAGTACGGTAAACATCTGCATCTTCGGTGGGAATAAAACCAGAAGGCCAATGTGCATAACATAGCATGCATGTTATATGAGTATTTGCAAAGTACCACTCCAGCGTTGTGCACATACAGCAAACAAAGAAATGTAGGTCATACCAAACAAAGAAATGCAGGTCATACCAAACAAAGAAATGTAGGTCATACCAAACAATGCAAACTTAAGGCCAGCATGCTGATCGTGACCCCTCTTCACATTTTTCGCTCGCCCAATAGCAGGGGCCGCATGCTAAACGACCCAAACCATCCTCCACCCCAAAAAGTTAATGGGGGAAAAAAACACACCCCAAAAGGAGAAACAAACAAACAAAAAACACACGTTTTTCATACATTAAAAGACACCAAAAAAAAAAAAAAAGAAAAAAAAAATCAGTAAACTAAAGTGAAACAAACTGTCTGGTACTACAAAGGGTCCAGCATGCCAGGCCATTACCACAGACCCTCCAGAAGAGGATCGCTGAAGGTTCAAAGGGCCAGTAACTCTGATCCACTGTAGGGGCCAGTCACTCTGATCCACTGTAGGGGCCAGTCACTCTGATCCACTGTAGGTGCCAGTCACTCTGATCCACTGTAGGGGCCAGTCACTCTGATCCACTGTAGGGGCCAGTCACTCTGATCCACTGTAGGGGCCAGTCAGTCTAATCCATTGTATTTCAAGAAAAAAACCAGCATGGGAACAACTGCCTACACACACAGTACCCGTTAGCGGACATGACCGATGTGAAGAGCTGATCTATACGTTTACACTCTACATGAACCATGAGGGCCACTGAATATTCAGGGAACTGGAAAGCAAAAAGCAAATAAGGGATGACATGCTTTTCTTTTCCCCCGCAAATCTTTTTTTTATCTCGTTTAAAATGATGTTGAAAAAATCCTATCAACATATTTAAAGATGATATACCAACTCCAGTTGGTAAACAAACACTGAAATAAATTGTGTATAATATAATATAGTATAATGCAATATAACATAAGATAATATAAGATACTATAACATGGCATGATATAGTATAAATAATGTAACATAATATAATATCATTCATCATGTCACATAGTATAATGAAATATACGGGTAGGAGAACCAACTGATAAAGATAAGAAAAGTCTGGCATGGAAGAGATGAGGCAAACTGAACTATACTACACAAAAAAGGGGAGGGCAGATTTACTGTAAATGTTCCGATCTACATAACGTCTGTAATGCCACAGCAAGACCACATGCCAGGGTAGACAGCACTAGTGCATGCAAATCATGATTACCACACAGACATTAGTCATCTAGCAGAGTGCAGTGGACATGGTCACAATATTTTTCATTGTGAAATGGATCACCTACGAACAAACACTGGAATCATAATTATTGGACAGTGTTTTGAAACAAATGCTCATGTTTTCTAACAAATTCAATTCCATTCCAATGTCTGAAGATTTTTTTTAAAGCTGGAAAAACTGACAGCAGAATTTATCATGTTTAGAGTAATATACAACAACGATTTTTGTTTCGTTTCACTAAGTTCACAGCTATACATACACACATATAGACACCTCCATGATTCAATGTTCATGCACTTATGGCTCCGCCCAATCACAATGTGTGCTGGATCCCTCTCTCTCTCTCTCACACACACACATACACGCACACACACAGAGAGTCTATAGTTAATGCTTGGGCACTGAACGGCCAAAGCAAGTCAGAGTTCGTGCACACACACACATACACACACCAATGGTTTTATGCTTGGGCACCAACAGCCAAAGCAAGTCTGAGTTTATCTTGTAGTGGAACAGGGTATGGGCAAGACCTCAGTTGCCTGATCAATTACACAGTCTTCACAAAGTTATCCAACAGCTCTTTATCCAGACATTTACAAGAAAGAGGCCAGGGTCAGTTAAAAGAGAAACACACAGAGGAGGTTCAAAATACTGACCTTTTCGTAAAAATGGTAATTTATTTTCACAAATCACCACATTGGAAGCACTCGCAATTAAAGAGCAGATAGCAGTTACAAAGTCCCACTTCACATAGCTTACGATCATTAAACATGAAGGGACAAAACAACGATGGTGGGCTAAGCAAGGGGGCCCAGCCCTGATGAGAACAAGCAGCGAGGAGACAGGGATGGAGAGAGTAAACAAGTGGGAGGGGAGTAACCCTCCCCAAAGTGCACAGTGAAAAACTGAAAGTGTATGTCCAATGAACAATCCTGTGGACATGTTTCAAGCAACCAGAACTGGAGATTTCACGTCCATCCAAAGCCAGCAGTGCAGCCTGGTCAACTGAGAGGTATTGCTCTTCTGTCCTTGTCCTGCTGACCACACAGACACTGGCCAGCACAGGAGGAGAGTGGGGGACAGGAGGAGAGCGGGGGACAGGAGGAGAGCGGGGGACAAGAGAATGGGGGACAGGGGGAGAGTGGAGCCGGCCACAGGCAGAGTTTGGGAGGTTGAAGACTGGGAAGGGCAGAAAGGAATGGTGGGAAGGGTGAGGGGGATGGAACGTAATCATGTGTTAAAGGATCAAAGACTTCAATGTCGGTGGAAGTCAAAGCCTTTTTAACTGCATTTTTGTGTAACCAAATGTAGTACTTTGTTCACCTACTCGGCTAAACGTGCCTGCACTTACGTACTGCATATCCACAGAATGTGAATTCTACCCCGTGCATCTGCCTTTTGAGGGAAGAAGGTACCGAGGGAGGAAAGGAAGAATGAGGGGAGGGAGGGGGAAGAGACAGAGACAAAAAAAGTGAGGGGGGGGGGAGAGAGAGAGAGAGACAGAGAGAGAGAGAGACTTAAAATAATTAAAAACAAATTACACAGATTTTAATGGACGGTTAACTAAAATTAAAAAACTTATCTGACATGCTGAATCTGACATGTCTCTTATGTGACTAGAGACCATGATCTACACTAATTTTGCAAAAAATTGACATTAAAAATGATCGAATAAACAAAACAAAAAACTAGTAAAAAAAAAAAAAAAAAAAAAAAAAAAAGAAAACAACTTGGTTTTCCTTCTCATCCAAGTTATCACCAACTGAGGTCAGAAACAAGCATTATGTACAACCAAAAAATGCCATTAGCTTTTTATGTTCAAATTTTGTGCGGATCATGAATCACTCACCTTTTCAGCACAGACGGTGAGACAAAGACAAAAACATGACTCCTCTAACATTGCAAGGTCATAATTATACAGATAAGCATCCTAATAGACAGGATACATGTGTTGTGAGGAAACAGCAACTCTGCAGTTGGTGAACCGTTTGATATTTCATGACATTCAGCTCAAACAAACAAAGCTTGAATACTGTTAACTGCCTGCCTTTTCCAAGCTAGAGAAACATCAGAAAGACCTGACAATACTGTACATAGTGTATAGGGCCAAGGTTCCTATGGCATACATCCACATGCTGATAGTCCACCCCATGGCATGCAGGCAACAGCTCAGAGTTCACCTATGTGGCATGTGCAGAACATTTTTACATTTACCCTTTGGGCACACAGACAAAAGCTCACTGTTACCTGTATGACAAACTGACAAAACCGCACAGGCACCCATATGGCGTGGTACAAAAGCCCACAGTGGCCCACATGACATACACCCATAAAACATACATATGTACATTCACAGTAACTGTATGGCAATGTGTATACACACACACACACACCTAAGGAATACATACACAAGTTCACAGTTATTTGTGCAGCATACAGAAAAACAAAACAAAACAAACTCTCAAATTCAGCCACTAAGCAAACAGAAAAACAGTCACAGTGCTAGTGACGTATACATCATCACAGCAACATTCAAACACTGACACTGACCTACCATCACTGACACTGACCTACAAAGACAAACACTGATGGCGACAACAGACAAGTGCTGACAGTGACATAAAACCACTGACAGAGACATGCAACCGCTGACAGTGACATACAATCATTGACAGTCTCATACGACATAACAAATCTGTGAGCCAAGTCAACCATATGACAAACAGATAAAGTAACAACTTTGGTATTTTGATAAAAACTCAAAGCACATGATGTCCCCTTCATACCAAAACCAAACTGATGACAGCTCGCACTGCTACAAGTCACAGCGCACACACACAGGCCGGTCATGCCACAGACAATGCTGTCCAAAGTTCTCTGTGGAACTTGATGATCAACCAATGAGAATGATCACAGCTCACAGGGCCACATACAGACACACAGGCCAAACACGTCTGTCACACCACAGACAATGTTGTCCTTAGTTCTCTATGGAACTTGAGATGGCATACATAAATAAACATATGCACAACAACAAGAAGCACTTTTTGAGCTTGCAGAATTCTGACAAAATTCAGATCACAGGGGACACTGAGACATTCCCAAAGCACCTGCCCAGTTACCAAACACTCTGTGGGTTGAACAGAGAAACCCGAGGGCTAGGCACACACCACGCTGGCAAACCGAGAGCAACTGAGAAAGACACATCCACAGTTTGCCGCCATCTTTCACACTGACCAGGCTGTGCTTCCTTCTGCTTCCCTTTTCACCCCCAATTACTATAACACATTAACAAAAAACAATGACAGCATTTCAACGCAACTAACAACAAAAACAAAACAAAAAAACCCACACATACACAAAGGCCATATCAGCTTCTAGCAAAAAAAAAAAGGGACAGCTAGCATCTGCTCTAGACAGTATAGTATAAACTTAATAATACTTGATCACCAGATTACTAAAAAGAAAAAATTGGCATGTTATACATCTTAACAAGAGAGAAAAGAAAAGCTTACAGAATTTCTGCAGCAAAGACAGGAGCATGTGCCACAAAGGCAGAGCAACATGGACATGGACGCAGCACAGAAACATTAACACAACAATTAGGAGTGAAAGAAAGGAAAAAAAACAAACAAACAAACAGGCACAACCAGCACAGAGTTTCCAGGTGGTAAGGATACAACATATCTGAAAGAACCCTGGTTCCCGCACAGGGTCTTAAATGCTATTCAGGCAAGCAGATGGTTCAACAATGTATCTACCTATACTGCTCAGTTTGTAGATTTATATTATCTACACTTTTAAAATACTTAAAAAAATTTTTCTAAACTAAATGTGCTATTAGCAAATTTAAGCAAATATGCATCAATGCCAGAGTATTATAATAATAAAATAACAATGAAATGAGACACACAAAAAAAATTTAAGCATGAATTTGAATAAAAACTTCATTTTTCTCACTTTTCACAACATTTACTGTTACATTGTGAAAACAGCTATTCTTTGTTTGTCCGTCTGTTTCACCAATCTTGAAAACAATGTCACAATTTCTGGACTGACTGAAAAAAGTAATGAATATACTTACCATCAAAATAATGAAACTGATCAGAAGATAGTTTAAGCCACACTCTCCTTTTTTTCTCTCCTTCGTGATGTACCTGAACCAAATTTTAAGTAAAAAAAAATGTCATAGTATTGAAATCATGTAAAGCTATGCCTGTGTGTGTATACATATATGTGTGAGTCTGAATTTGAGTGTGCATTACAATGCATTAATAAACCTGTTGAGAGTTTTTACTGTGTGAATGTACTTGTCCATATGTACACATGCGTACTCAAACAGAAATATAATTATGTATTTATCTAATATCATTAAAAATTTGAAGTCCTTAAAAAATAAAGCAGTTTATGGCTATCCAGATACTTTGGCATCCAGGCATAATAAACAAGACAAACATGCAATCAAATCTCTCTTGATAGCTTTCTCATGTCAAATAACAAACGAACAACCACCCTCACCACCACCCCCACCCCCAATCCAGTAGTATAAAAAAAAAACTGTTAGGAACTGAAAGCTTGCAAACTCAATACACAGAATTTTAAACACAACAACAACAACAACAAAAAGAAGAAAACCCAGTCAATCTACTCTTGGATTGTACAACAATTTTTGGGGTTAAAAATGAAAATGCAAAAGCCTGTTCTGACAGAGCGCTCTAAAAAAAAAAAAACCCTGATTACTATTACCACAAAGAGATACCCATACACACAGACATCCATATTCTCCCACCTTCTCCTCCCCCTTTAACACACACACACACACACACAAAGATCCAAATAAAAAGACGTGGACGGAACAAGATGTCTCCTGTCTGTGATCATCTGACAACCAAATACCAACGACAGTAACAGGGTTCACCCGATGCTTTCCATCCCTATCTCCAAAGCTTTGTTCACACCACCATATGGACCAGTCAGTTGTCAGCTGATGGTGGTCACAGCCTTCACCAGCACCTGACAGTGCTCACTATACAGCATCAGTCATCAGTGCCATCTCCTCTGAATCTCTTTCATCACCTGCTCCAAATTTATAGCCACTCCTTCGCTTTCATGAAGAAAAATCACAGAGGATACAATCAGAGATCATGACCAATTCTCCAGGATTTTTCAAGCACCCATAAATCATTGCCCTAAGTACTTTCAAAGCCTTACAATGGTGGTTCAATGTCAATAATTTTCTAGGATCCACATGAACTCTGTGCAAAGCTCTATACAAATCAATCTGAGTCAACCAGACGCACGTGTCTTTTGTTTCTCTCTTTCTTTCTTTTTTGGAAGGTCCATACAGAAGATGATTTACACAATAGAAAATGATGTTTGCTAATTTTGGCAAAACTCGGCTGCCTGAAGTAGACAGTCAGTTATAATATACTATGAAATACCTTTCAAATACTCGCACAAACATTCAGCTTCTGGATGTAATTTTTTGTCAACAACCAAGTGTTCCATCTCATCTGAGTAAAAAAATAATCTATTATCGCATTTATCTTCTCATGAAAATTGCATGCATGATAGTTAGTGTTACTGTAAACCTTATGCTCTTCTCCTTTAGAGCATTTTATCAGTCTGTTAACGGGCTCATGATTATACTACATATTACAATTTTATAAAATATACGTACAAGCAAGCACTTGTAAATATGAATTCAAATTCTTATTCATACACACACAGACACACACACAAAAACACCCCTTACAGTCACAATAGCTCATAAACATGGATACCAGGCATCACTTTCAGGCGACATAATAAAGATAACTTATAAGATGAATTGAAAGTATTTCAAAGCTAGCTAATTTCAGAGACCAAAACAATACAGAATATCACGTTTCACTTGTCTGACCACAGAAGCACAATGACCTAATTCATGACCGCTTGAAGAAGAACTAGGAAACATTTAATGTAAAAGCTCAAACTCACTGCGCATTCAATACAGTGGTGGGGGGAAACAAGTGCATGCTGACAATTCCTCCAACCTTACAACGACGACTTGGAAAAAAATGAAAAAGAAAGAAAAAAAAGGAGTGGGGGTTGTGAAAAATTATAGCATTTGATTATAAATATAAAGTCCTTCACTGGCAGCATATGGAGACCATCGTAGTCCGTCTTGAAAACAGAACCATTCATGTTGCCTGCAAAGAGGCCTTCTGTCTGCTGATTCAGACTCATCAGTGAGACATTGTGTATACACACACACACACACAGGTCTACAAATATACCTTTTTTACTTGGTACATAAGCAGTGGTCTGATAATAATGTTTTTTGTGCCTACAAACCATAAAGCTACATACACCAAACAGATCAGTTTGACTGGGAACTTGTGATCCATGGAGTATACATGAAGGTCAGTGCTATGTACTAGGTGGGAAGTTTTCCTGGAAAAAGGATGATCGGCAGAGCTACGTATTGCAGAATTCTATGTTAGGCTGGACGTTTTCTCACAGTCTGGGTGATCAGTGCAGTATATATGGTGGAGACCAGAATTACATATTGGGGTGGATTCCATCTCCAGTGTTAGTTTATTAGTTTATTTGTTAACTGAGAATGCTTATGGTATTCTGAAACTTGAGCGTTGTTGTTTTCAGTGAATTATTACCATTCTGTCTGATGTGAAAAACATAGTGCTCAGCCAACCTATCTGAAGATCATCTGAAACGTAATAATGTAATGACATGCTACATAAAGTATATCTTGTAATAATTACATGTATATTACATCATGGTACCTAACACTATCAGGCACCTCCACTGATTTTTCTTCTAGAAGTAAAATGCCATCTCATGTCCAGCCTACATACAGTCATGATGCCACAACGGCTATACAGTTTCAGTTGAAAAACAGCTGTTACGTAATTTCCCATTTTTGTGTAGACAAGATATGAGAAATGAGCTCGACATATTGACAACTTTTAAGACATATATATATATCTGTTTTTAAGTGGGAAAAAAAACCCCACCTCCAACACAGATGATAAGTGAACGACTTCTGGGAAACAGGATGACAAGATCTGAATGTAGGACTGGACATTCCCAGTGTTCAGGCGATTCAGACGTGAAGGTCCTCCTGTTCCCTTTCGGACAGTCAGATTGTCTCCCTCCCAGTCCCTGCTCTTAGTCTGTCTAACCATGACCAAAGATGTAATCCTCCTATCCCTGACAGAGCCCCCTCTCATCCCTACACCTACAGGCCATGTGGGAAAATCTGCTTTTCTCCTCCATTCCCCTTCTAACCCTCCAAGCTTCTGAAAAAATGTTTGGGGTATGTGTCCGTAATTAAGCTCACCATTCAGATAGCTCTTGTCCAGACAACAAGACACCACCAGAGTGCACAGCTTTTAGTCGTTTGGTGTATATCCCAGCAGAACATGATGGCCTACTCTTCTACATTAGATAAAATTGGATTTAATGTGCAACTGTTGTTTCTTATCATATACGTTCTCACTAGGGACTACACTTTAAAGTGTCATAGGAAGATGTCGAAGGGATTGGAGTGTGCACTGACATGGATTCTGAAGAGAAACTTTCACCTGCTGTCTGGAGCAGGGATTATACTCACCCCTCTGGAATCCACAAGCCATTGTAAGCAGCACTCAAAACGGAAATCTTTGAAGCAGTTGGAGGGTTGGTAGTACGGCACAGCTCCAGCCTCTACTTTCTCAATGGCCAATCTCACAAGCAAGGTTACTGACCGCATGCTTTGGGGGTACCCTGCGTATCCTCTCTCAGCTTGGCATTTATGCCTACAAAGCTTTTAGCCTGCTCTATCAGGTCTCTTTCACTGCTTTTGTGAATAACTCTTTGCAGAGGATGCACTGTTCATTCATGTTCAGCTTCCCATTATGTTTGTTTGCAGTTGACATTCTTCCCATACTGACTTTTGAAAACATAGGACCAGCCTTCATGGCTTCACCCCATAGACGCCACATCTAAGCAACAACACTCCCTCCACCCCCTCTCCTCCAAACACCTCATCCAAACATCAGCCTCCCCAAGAAAACTTTCACTTGCATAATCATAACATGTGTGCAGCCTGTACCTTTCCCTGAGTGGACAACAACTAACAGAGAGAAAGAAAACAACAAGATATATATATATGCGAACTTTCCCCAGCAAAAAAAAAAAAGACAAATAGGATGAAACAATAAGATTTGTAACTGGAAGCTTATCCCTATAAATCATGCAACAAAATATATATACCATACATTCTGACCAAGAACATAATGATGTTCTGAACAATGAGGACTATTTCTAAATAGTTGATTTATAAGATGCTTTCTTTAGGATGAAATGTTTTTGAGACAAATCACATGACAATGTTCAACTGTGTTTGAATGACTTTAATCTCTAGATATAAACAATCAACCAATGAGACAGGTCATTCTGATCAACCATACATGTTGCAGAAATGAACAGCTCCTTCACCTCTATCCTAAGCCTTTTCCACCTGAGCCTAGGCAAAAAAGGGACAGAGTTGCACCTTCAATCCAACAATGTTCCTCAGGATAAATATGCGAAAAAGTGAAGCCTTGTTTTGAAATCATGTTAAGTTTTGTTGTTGTTATTTGTTCATTATCCCCAACAAACAGGTAAACAAATGCACACAGGCAAAGAGATGGATGTACACACACATGCACGCACACACACACAATATACACAAACAGATGGACGTAAGCATACATAACATCATATACACACAAACTGATGAATGCTAAATGTATATGAATTTCACATATACACACAGATTCACGAACATATAAACATCACACAGACACATACAGATGGATGCGTATAACATCACACCTAAACAAATGGACGAATGCATAGATACCTAAGCAACACACACACATGTGAACAGATGGACGCACACACATACAAACATGAATTTGCTTGCATGCTCCTTTAAAATCTTTGCCCAAGACCTCATTGTTAGCCACTAGCTACCTTTTTTCTTCACATCAGAAAAACCCAGAGAGAAGCTACTGCAGCACAGAATGAAAGGCAGAACTAAAGAAAAGGAATATCACTTTCCCGATGTCATACCCATATCACAAATCATAGATACGCAAATCAATGTATGAAAAGAAACCCAAAAGGACCATTTCTCAAATATAACATTTACAAAAATGACTAACAGAAATATGGACGGAAAAGAAAAAAAAATATCACAAACCTGTTTTGCGTGCTGACACATGAAGTTGTGCCAATTTATTCAGTAATTATGACGATATGCAAAGAGCACAGCCGAGACCAATTTATTCAATAATTGTTTAAAACAAAAAAAAAAGACTCCAAGAAGAAAAAAAAAACAACTCTCACATCACCTTCTGTCACATATCTATATAATGAGGATCAAACCACACCATTTTCTTTGTTTCCCTGTTGGAACTCTGACAACATGAGCATCAACCTCTTGAGTTTGGATTAAATGTGTCCACATTTCAATGCAATGACTGGGATGACTGGTTTTGAAGTACACACACGCACACACACAACACACACGTAGGAACAGACATATACACATGCAAGAACAGAGAACTCCGCACACTGGAACATACTGTTGGTTCTCATAATGGAGAATTTGCAAATTACTTTCGTATTGGATTGTGTCCACTCTGGGTCACCGCACAGCAAACCAAAGGACAAAGGAACTGCTCCAGCTCCTTCCTCTTCCTGACTGATGGTGAAAGTAGCATTATCAAAACACCTGGAGGTGACTGTTCATGAGACAGACATAACAACACCAAAGGGCACAGACTTCGATGTCAAAGTGCAACCTGCCAACTCTACAACACAGGTTCTGACAGGTGAGTGGTGGGACGAGACAGAGAGCCAGCAGAACCTGTCCACAAAGCCAGGGACCAACGTCACCCTGGTTACACCTGATGTGGCTGCAGACTGTGCCCTCTGGGACCGCGGCCACCTCATAACAAACAATGCTGATTCTTGGAGACGTGATGTGGCTGCTTACAACCTCCCTGCAGGACTGGTGAGTTCATAGAACAGGACATAGGCCTCTGACGACACGGCCTGGTTGGATCGGGCCGGAGACACTCTGTGGACACAAGATCAGCATGTAACATTCACAGCACATGTATACACACTGTCAACAGACCTTTTCCAGGACACATGATCAGCATGTAACATTCACAGCACATGTATACACACTGTCAACAGACCTTTTCAAGGACACATGATCAGCATGTAACATTCACAGCACATGTATACACACTGTCACAAGACCTTTTCAAGGACACATGATCAGCATGTAACATACACAGCACATGTATACACACTGTCAACAGACCTTTCAAGGACACAATGATCAGACATGTAACATACACAGCACATGTATACACACTGTCAACAGATCCTTTCAAGGACACAAGATCGACATGTAACATTCACAGCACATGTATACACACTGTCAACAGATCTTTTCAAGGACACATGATCAGCATGTAACATTCACAGCACATTATACACACTGTCAACAGATCTTTTCCAGGACACATGATCAGCATGTAACATTCACAGCACATATACACACTGTCAACAGATCTTTTCCAGGACACATGATCAGCATGTAACATTCACAGCACATTATACACACTGTCAACAGACTTTTCAAGGACACAGATCAGCATGTAACATTCACACACATGTAACACACTGTCAACAGACCTTTTCAAGGAGACAACACATGCATGCAAAGTAACAATAACCACAGTGTATGTTTATTGCAACAGGTATTTCCCACCTGTAAGAGTGTTATGAAGTGAGAAGCCTGTTGAATTTTTAATTGTATTTCAGATACCTGTTGATCTTTGAAGTTTTTGCTTAAAGCATTTGCAATACCTGTGTGGCACTGCAAGCTGTTTTGTGTACTATGTAATGTCAACTTGACGTCAATTTCTTGACGTAAATTTCTTTTCAGTGAGACATTTTTTTCTCTTGTCCGTTTTGGGTTGGCTTTGTCAGCAAGAATTTCTTTCCTGTTAAGCTGAATATTACTATGCCCTGAATGCTTCCGTGCACTAGGGTTATTTTCCTGTGCAAGTCGGCCGGGAGCTGGGCCGCTCTGGGACTAGGGCAACGTTCTACAAGGATGATGTGGACGAGAAGTGTAGCAGGAGTCACTGTCAACAAATCTGATAGGATGTGGACATCACTGGAGTGGTGATGGTTGTTGCAATGGAAACTGAAATTCTTACATGCTTCAAACTGGACATGCTTCAAAGTGGCAAGTTCTGTGTTTTTATGTGTCTGTGATATCGGAAATCGGAAAGTCTGTTCCCCTGTGAACTGTCCTCTGTCCTCAGAACTGAGACTGATTTACTCAAAGACAGCTTGTGTGTGAGATAGAGAGAGAGAGCTGTGTGAGATATTTTCTTCATGTTTGAGACCAATTCAAATTACTTGTGTATTGTAATATATAGACTCAGAGGAAATTTCCTGGTTTATTTTCTTTTCTTATGATTGCAGAGTGAGAGAAAGAATGGAAGATGTGTGAACTTGCGTGTTTGTTCTTAACTTTGTCTGTCTTTCCCTCACTTCACAGCAAAGTGAGAAGATGGGGAGGAGGCAGCAGGAGGCCAACCAGGATCTGTTCTCACCGACACCACAGACAGGGGCAAGAGGAAATCCTGAGAGAGGATTAGCAAGGATCAAGATCCCGTGAAAGAACAGTGAAGAGAAGAGACACACATGGACAGACTGTGCCAGCTTTTGACTGGGCTGACTGCTGAGCACCATCTTATTCACAGACCTGACAGACAGGGCTGACTGCTGAGCACCATCTTATTCACAGACCTGACAGACAGGGCTGACTGCTGAACCCCATCTTATTCACAGACCTGACAGACTGGGCTGACTGCTGAGCACCGACCTTTTCACTGAACTGTATGACAGGGCTGACTGCTGAGCACCGACCTGTTCACTGAACTGTATGACAGGGCTGAATGCTGAGCACCGACCTGTTCACTGAACTGTATGACTGGGCTGAATGCTGAGCACCGACCTGTTCACTGAACTGTATGACTGGGCTGATTGCTGAGCACCGACCTGTTCACTGAACTGTATGACTGGGCTGAATGCTGAGCACCGACCTGTTCACTGAACTGTATGACTGGGCTGAATGCTGAGCACCGACCTGTTCACTGAACTGTATGACTGGGCTGAATGCTGAGCACCGACCTGTTCACTGAACTGTATGACTGGGCTGATTGCTGAGCACCGACCTGTTCACTGAACTGTATGACTGGGCTGAATGCTGAGCACCGACCTGTTCACTGAACTGTATGACTGGGCTGATTGCTGAGCACCGACCTGTTCACTGAACTGTATGACTGGGTTGAATGCTGAGCACCGACCTGTTCACCGAACTGTATGATTGGGCTGACTGCTGACCACCGACCTGTTCACCGAACTGTATGACTGGGCTGAATGCTGAGCACCAAGCTGTTCACTGAACTGTATGACTGGGCTGACTGCTGAGCAATGACCTGTTCACCAAACTGTGTGACCTCCAACCAACAGTCTGTGAGTGACTTCACACACATTTCCTTTATCACTGAGGCTGCATCAACCACACTGACAACACTGTGGTGGTCTGCAGACCTAGAATTTCTTTACTGACCACAGTGAGTCATCCGTCACTCTCCTGGTTGCCGTCAACACTGACAACATCATCAGTTGAAGCAAGAGGGGCTATGGCTCGTAAGGCCAGAGACCACAGGGGAAAAGTCATCCTGACGAGGCTCTAGCACGACCACCACCTCCTTTCAGTCTGCTTTCCTAGTAATTTGTATCCAAACTGGGTTAAGGCTAACTATACCATCTGGTAAGCAGAGATAATGGCATCATTCCCCCCCCCCCCCCCCCCCCCCCCCCGACAGATATCAACAACAATGAACATTCCTTATAACACCTGCTACTAGCTATAAGTACACAGAACATTGGCCATCATTCATCCATGGTCTACAATAAAGCCATTTCCTGGCGAAGCACATCGGCAGGTCCACTTTGAAGAGATGGTATTCCGATTCATCTTCTTTCCTGCCTACACACTGTACACTGAATTTAATGCAGTTACTTAAAAGAGATAAAAACCAGAGCACACACACACACACACACACACACACACACACACACACACACACACACACACCAGTCATGCCAATAAAACAGACCAATACTGTATGAACAGCTCAACTTGACCCCAACTGTGAACACACATGCAGACAGACTCATACACACTCACAACTACAACATGAACAGCTCAATCTGACCCAGGTATTAGCACACAGGTAGACACACAAACAAGCAGACAGACTGCTCAACTTGACCACTAACTGTGTATCATTGAAGGTGTGCCAGTCGCCAGAGAAGGGATTTTTGCATATGGCCGTGTAATGACCAGAGTGCACTCCTCCTGAGTGCTCGCTGACAGCATACAGGTCATAGGTCACTTTCTGCGTGCCGTCGCTGCTATAGTCGGACAGGTTGAGTCCTGTGGAAAACGTGAGCGTAATGGAAAAGTCAGGTTCAAATGGCGCTGAACTGTTCTGCATATTGTTCATTGCTATCCTTGTTTTTCAAGTGCATGATATAATTACAGCCACACTAAGAATAATAACAATACTGATGGTAATAATCACAACAAAAAAACAATATTCATAAAAATAATACTCATCATCATCATCATAATGATAAGAAGAATGGAATATTCATGATTGTACTTTGTCTTGCATCAGCTTTGAGCATTTTCAAAAGGGTTTAAAATCAATCTTTTCTTTTAACTTTTCAACAAAACTATATAAATACTTACATTTGCAAGTCTAAACAACCATCCAAACAGT
>CM065748.1:11800691-11838191 GCA_033310375.1 Conus canariensis
ATGTCAAGTCTCTTGAGCACATCCAACGTTATCTTTTCGTCTCTTGCCTTTTCCTCCGGTTTGCTGACTAGACATTGATGAGTGAATATCATTGCCTCCCTTGGCTTAGGGAGACAGCTTGGCTGGCTAGACATTGGTGAGTGAATATCACTGCCTCCCTTGGCTTAGGGAGAAAGCTTTGCTGGCTAGACACTGGTCACAGATGTTGTGGCCATGATTTACTATGCTTGTAGCATCGCCAACAAGAGAGACCAACTTTACCTCACAGACCTGGACCTGACTGATGTTGTCAAAATTCATAAGGCACTTCCAGAATCTTGAAATTTTCAATAAGAACACTGAAAGACTGGCATTCCAGGTAAGAAAAGACCTCCCCCCAAAACTGAAATCTGTGTGTGTGATCATCAGTTGGAGTGTGAGGTAGCATGAACTTCTATAGGAAGTGAAGCTTTGTTTAGTCATGCAAAAGTGTAATGAAATAATTTCAGGCTATTTACCTTAACTACCTAGATGGGTTACAGAGTGGAGCTCATTTTTCTTACAAGGGTTCAGAAAATTCATGCTGGAGTTTACTGTGTGAATGGTGAGTAAAGGTTGTTTTGTGCAAATTCAACTCAGTGTGTAAGACTTTGGCTTCTGGACAGTGGTTGGAGCGGGAGGATCCATTGCCAGAGTAATCCATGCTGCTAATGTGGTAAAGCTTTGCCCAGACACTACCACTACTGTTCAGTGACCATCGCTTACCAACAGTCTCCCTCTGGGATGACTGTTGGTTCAATACAGTGGGTAGTGTTACAAACACATCTCACAGCTCTGCATGGGATATGGCCCATAAATGACTCTACCTTATCGGAAGCCACGGAAGGTTGGACAAAGGCAATAACATCCGGTCAGTGGCACACAGGATTTGAGTCATCATATCAAACTATTTCATCATTGTGTGATAATGCTAACAGTTATGCAGTTCTGGATTAGAAGTGTTTGCAGTCACTGTACTTACCGGTCTCTCTTCAGCCTCCATTTCCTCCTCCTTCATGAAAAGACGAAGGCAGGCGTCCAAAGTGAGGTCTGATGTGATCTGTATACAGCAGACACACAGCACACTGTGTTCAGGGAAATCACAAGAGAAAATGATAATGATTTACACACTATTAGAATCCCACAGCCTCTCATGAATGAGCAAACAAACAAAAACACCTACACACACAAACAAAATTACTTCACAAGGAGGAAACAAAAATCAGAATTATCCATCTGTAATCAGAATAAATGCTAAGCTTTATGACGCTTCAATTTCTAAGAGCTTCAGCACTTATGAAAAAACTCTGACCATGTTCACACATCATCATGTCTTGTACAGGATATCCAGAAACACAGTTCAAAAAGGCATGGTTTTCAGTTATATGTGGTTGGAATAAACTTCCCTCAATTGCTTAGTGAAGAACAGCACAAAAATGAAATGCACTATATCTTTAACTTTTTTTTTCTTGCATAAGAACTGACTATTTGTACTACATTCTCCCTATAGTAAAACAGCACACCATCAGAGCTGATATGCCCAATGTAAACTTTGTCCTTGCATACAGAAAGTAAAGGATGAGAGGGAGACAGGGAGAGAATGACGGCAAAGAGACAGTCCGAGGAGCAAAATGGGAATGTGGGAAAATAAAAAGGAAAGAGGTAGGGAATAAAGAGAGAGAGAGAGAGAGAGAGAGAGAGAGAGAGCACATTAAACACAGTACTGTTGGTCTTCCATTCATGGCATTTCTATATGTTGATCATTCCTTTGAAGACTTATTCAAAAACACTGAAAAAAGGTGAGATTATAGTGTTTGACTGGACATTTCACACTGAAATTCAATGATTGTCATCCATTTACTTTCAGCCATAAACAGTAACGACTCCAGCTGACGTTGAATCCAGACTGATTCACAGAATTTGAAGGACCAGCGTTATTAAACTGAATGGTGTTACAAGCCACACACACACACAAAAAGGCAAGTAACCTTTAAAAAACTATTTCAGATAGATATGATTCAAGAGACCATATCAATTGTTTTCAGTGCAAGATTGTACATCAGTCGTGAATGAAAAATGCCAACAATATGGCATCACTGACGGGCTGATTTCAGAGCAATGACAAGGTTGCTGCCGATCAAATTCATTTGTGTCAATAATGTGATACGCACAGTTTTACTTTTTTTTACACTTTTCACACACTGGTTTGAAAAATGTTTATTTTCATGTTTGTCTTACTTCACAGTCCTGTAGTGTGAAACTGAAGTATGCTAAGACCGTGACATACACCTCTACAAACAGTGCCTTTTGGTGTCCGACTCACTTCCTTAAATCTCATGTAATTACTGTGTACTCTGAGCCTGGATCAAGATGTTTTGTTTTTCTAATGCAAGGAAAATTACTTACTTACATTCTACTATCATAAGTCCAACATTAAAAAAAAAAAATGATTCCTTCACATAACAAATGGAACTGCTTGCAGGTTGGTGTTATATTTCACTAGCCAGTTTTGACTTTTATGTTATGCTGTTGCTTTCGTTTATTGCCAGTTTTGACTTCAACGTAATGCTGTTGTTTTTATTTTGTTTGAATAGTTGAATTTGTTTGCATCAGTTCACAGACAAAAAAATTATTTCTTCTATGGCAGACTGTAGAGGACCTGCTGAGGAGGTAAGCCAGGATATTCTGATTCCATGCAATGTGTCTGGCTACGAGGTGATCCCAAGCAAATGGCAACAGTACACAGGATAAGATAAGATAATGTTGCTTATAGCCCAGCCGACCGCAAGGGGCCACATCAGGGCTGTCACCACGTTAAAATCAACTCACAAGTCATTAACCCGTTCGCTGCTTGAAAATGTTACAAACAAAGGCTTTCCCAGTGCCAGGGAAATCTAATGATTTGGGGGTAATAATTAACAAAAAATTCTAGCTCAGAAACTACAAAAGATATAACCAATGAAATATATATGATTTTTGAAGGAAATTGAATGAAGATTTTGAATCTGGGCTTCTTTTGTTTTAATTTTGATAATAAAAAAGTATTTAGGCAATTAGATTTGGATAGATTTTTTTGCACGATCAAAAGCATATGTATTTACCACTACATCTTCACATCCAAACAAGAACACAAAGCAAAAAAGTTGAAAATAAAGTTTGTATTGTCACACTACACCTGTAAATGAAAGTAAAACAGTTTAGAAGTCTATCAAGACGCTCACACTCTATGCAGACAGGTCAGTCCACGACCACGCCCCCCTCTCCCCACCACGCCCCCTTGCTGGACTTCAACCCTCTCTTTCACTGCTCCTCTTCCCCTACCTTTCCCTCTGCCCCGTGCCACGCCGCAAGCAGGCCGCGCTCCCCTCTTGCGCTGACTATCACGTCACTGACCACTGGCACGCAGTGCAGAGTACACACTAGGCGAGCTCGTTCGACGCTGGCAAACCAGTCAGCTGAACACACACTGAGGTCACACAGTACGACACAATAACTGACGAATACGGTCGGCAATTCCATCACTATCATCATCTCACCTTCACGCTCGAGTGAGTCGTTGAATAAAAGATTATTGTCTTTGTCAAAAATCATTAGCAGAGCCTGCTCAGCTGTGTAAATAAGTTGATTTGGTCGCTGCGCTTGTCGAAGGTTGTGCCGCCATCTTTGCAAGCGAGACGAAGTGCTGGCTGGTCATCCAGTCAGTGATGAGAATAAATGGGCTTTCCCCTCACGTGTGGTCATTTACATATCATTTTAATACTACAGACATATAAGGCTTACTACGCACACTCTATTTAAGTCCGTTGATAGAAATAGTAACGAATGAAAATTCAAGAAAAATGCATGACGTCAGTGGACGGCCCATAGGCACTGGGAAAGCATTTTTAATGCGGCGTCAGCTGACGGCTAAAAGGCACTCTACGGGTTAAAAAAAAAAAAAAAAAAAAAAAAAAAACCTTTCACACATCTCTTTAAATGACATCTTCTAGAAACGCACCAGAAACTTCATTAAAAATCTTTCTTCCGTAAAATCTTAAATCAGATGAAAAATGTTAATCTCTCTCAAAAATTCAAGGATCACGTCAGGCGGGACATCCCTGAATAGGATCTTCATGGACTCCGCTGTAAAATGTTTGTGTCTCACATCGTGCAAGTCCCAACACTCTAAAAGAATATGTTTCATTGTGAGTGGCACATGACATGGAATGCACCACGGAGCTTCTTCACTCTTTAAAAGGTAGGAATGAGTAAAATACGAATGGCCGGTGTGCAGCCGGCACAGAACCGTTTCCTCTTTACGACCACCAGACGTAGATGGGAGGAACTCCTTAAGGTTTGGACGGATCCGAAAGAGTTTGTTATCCGTCTGGGTATTCCAATCCTCCTGCCAGAGGTCTTTCACATAATCATTAATTTTGGGTTTCAGATCTGAGCAGGGGATATATATGTTGGACAATTTCTCTCTTGTGGCATTCTTGGCTAAACGATCAACCATTTCGTTCCCTCCGATGCCAACATGACCAGGAACCCAAGCCAGAATAATGTTGTAACCATCCACTTTCAACTTGCTAAAAAGTTCAAAGAAATGTAAAAGTTCTGGATGCTGAAGGTTGCGGCCAGCTATGGCCTCCAAAGCTGACAGCGAATCCGACAGAACCAGAAAGTCCCTCTTCGTAGATTGTGAAATTATTTTCAATGCCAGAACCAGAGCAGTAAGTTCAGCAGAATAGACAGAAGCATCTGGAGGTATATGTTTTAACAGTATCTGAGAAGGAGCACCAGGGCAATAGGCTGCACAGGCCACTCCATCCTCAGACTTGGAACCGTCAGTGAAAATTTTCTGATAAGACGGGAATTTTGAACAGAGTTCAGCATACAAGGCCTTGTATGCCAGAGAGCTGGTAGACTCTTTACGAAAGGCTGCAAGATCAAAACAAATCTCTGGTGTGAAAAAGGTCCACGGAGGCTGATCTGGAAACTTGGAAAAATCCGACACAACTCCTAGGTCTAAACCTGCATTCCGCGCGTGAGGCTGCATACGAACACCAAACGGCGGAATACAGTTAGGGTTGGTTTCGAATTTGCTTTGAAACTGGGGGTCAAAGACACAGTCATAGGCAGGATTCTGCGGTTCTGAGAACAGTCTGATATAGTAATTTAGAGACATTTTCAGCCTGCGGTTGGACAGTGAGGGTTCACCTGCCTCTGCGTACAGGCTGTACACAGGGGTGGTGCGGAAAGCTCCAAGACAGAGACGAAGCCCTTGATGGTGAATAGGATCCAAGAGTTTCAGATAAGAGGGTCTTGCAGAGCCGTACACAGCACAACCATAGTCCAGTTTGGAGCGGACCAGGGCTCTGTAGAGATGCAGCAAAGTTTTCTTATCAGCGCCCCAGTCAGTGTGCGCTAAGACCCGCAGAATATTCAGAGCTTTCTGGCAAGAGGTTTTGAGATTTTTAATGTGGCTGAGAAAGTTGAGTTTTTGATCAAAAATAACTCCAAGGAATTTGGCTTCTTTTACAGCTGGAATGGTGGACTTGTCCAGACGAATTTCAGGATCAACAAAAAATTGACGAAAATTGTGAAAATGGATTGACTGAGTTTTGGTATGTGAGAAGGTAAACCCGTTTTCCTCGGCCCACTGCTGGATCTTGTTGACACAAAGTTGGAGTCGGCGCTGTACGCTGGGGTAAGAAGCTCCAACTGCGTACAGCGCGAAGTCGTCTACGAACAGAGAGGACTCAGAGCCCTGGCTTACCGATTTTACAATGTCATTAATTTTAATGCTGAAAAGGGCAGGAGAAAGGATGCTCCCCTGAGGTACACCCAACTCCTGCCCATGGATGTCAGAGAGTGCGGTGCCAACACGCACCTGGAACTGTCGATCAGCCAAAAAGTTCTGTATAAACAGAGGCAGGTGACCACGGAAACCAAGTCTGTGCAAGTCCAGAAGAATTCCTGATTTCCATGTGGTGTCATACGCTTTTCCGAGGTCGAAAAAGATAGCGACCACATGCTGTTTATTGACAAAGGCATTGCGGATGGTGGTTTCCAGACGGATTAGATGGTCGACTGTTGAGTGGTATTTCCGGAACCCGCACTGTTGACTGGCCAAAAGGCCATCGGTTTCCAGCTTCCACATCAGACGGGAGTTGACCATCTTCTCCATCAACTTACAGAGGCAGCTAGTCAGAGCTGTTGGACGATAGTTGGAAGGGTTGGTAAGGTCCTTTCCAGGCTTTGGAATTGGAATGATCAGGGCTTTCCGCCAGGAGGGCGGAAAGCACCCTGTGGTCCAGATATGGTTGTATACTTTAAGAAGGGTCTGGAGACAGCTTTCTGGAAAATGTTTCAAAACCTGATAATGAATATCATCCAGACCAGGGGCAGAATCAGTGCAGGTTTGTAAAGCTGTTTTCAGTTCATTGATTGAAAAAGGGAGATTGTAGGCTTCAGAGTTGTCTGATGTGAAATTGTATAAAGATTTCTCTCTGAGTTGTTTGTTTTTTAAAAATGCTGCAGATTTATTTGAAGATGAGGAGTTCTGTTGGATGGTGGAAGCCAACAGATTGGCAACAGCTTGTTTGTCAGTGACCAGAGCATCGGCAAGTTTCAAGTGATGAATGGAGGGGTTGGTGTTTTTCCCTTTGATTTTTCTGATGATGTTCCAGACTTTTTTCTTTGAAGTTTTTGATGTCAGCCCGGAGCAGAAGTTTCTCCAAGACTGACGTTTACTGATTTTGAAAGTGTGTCTCGATTTGGCGCGGAGTTTCTGATGGGCTCGAGCGTTGGGACCTGAAGGTCGTTGGTATACCCGACGCTGAGCCCGTTTGCGAACTTTTGAAATTTGTTGGCAGTCTGAATTAAACCAGGGTGTTTTGGGCATTTGGAGTTTGTCAGAAGACATTGGAATACAGGTTTTAGCACAGTTTATCACAGTATTGGTCAGAGATTCTGCTGGGTCTGGACTCTGAAGAAAATCAACTTCCTGGAATTCTTTTGAAATATTGGTTACAAAGAGATCCCAGTTGGCCTTCTTATAATTAAAATGTTGTGAGACAGAAGCGCTCTCAGTTAATACAGGTTTTAAAAGAACAGGGAAATGGTCACTTCCGTGTAGATCGTCATGGACAGACCACTCATAGTCCAGGACCAGCGAGGGGTCACAAATCGACAAATCTAAACACGAAAGTGAACCTGTGGAAGAGTGGAGGTAAGTTGGAGCTCCATCGTTCAGACAACACAAATCAAAGTCTGAAAGGACATCCTCAAGAAGCAGACCTCTGGATGACGAACTGACACTACCCCAAAGAGGATTGTGACCATTAAAGTCACCCAACAGCAAAAAAGGTCGAGGAAGTTCTCCGATCAGACTGACAAGGTCCTGACGACAAACCGGGACAGAAGGTGGCAGATACAGTGAGCAGATTGTAACAGTCTTGTGGAGAGTGACTCTCGCAGCTACAGCCTGAAGGGAGGTAGTCAGAGCGACAGGACTAAACAGCAAAGTTTTGTGTAAAAGAAGGGCAACACCGCCTGACAGTCCCAATGTGGATGGTTGTGCAGGTTTAGAAAGAATATTAAAGCCAGAAAGAGTGAAGGTCTTCTGGCTTTGAATTTTAGTTTCTTGAAGAGCCACGACGGAAGGTTTTACTGTTTGACACAGAAGCTGCAGCTCCTCAAAATTTGAATTTAGGCCACGGATATTCCAATGGATTAGTTTACTACTATCCATGGTGCAGAGGATGAATAGGAGAGAAATCAAGTCATCTCCTCATCATCGTCTGCGTTCAGTGGAGCAAATTTATTGCTTAGTTTCACTGGACTGTTTGGGTCTTCAGACCTGCTGGCAGACTTGCCCACAGGTGAAGAAGGTCTGGATTTTGGAGATGGTGGAGGTTTCTTCCTCATCTCCACCATCTCCACACTTGGTTGAACTCCCTTGCCCGCACGGGCACTGCTCGAGGAAGTTCGAGGCGGGAGGCCTGGCTTTTTCATCTGCCCAGCAGCAGATGGAGTAGACTGCTGGGCAGTCTGAGGGGTGGCAGGATTGTTTGCCTCCACCAGGGGCACCCACTTTGGGTTGGGAGGTGGTGGACTTGCTTCCACCCGAGCTTAACGGTCTTCCTTGTAATGTCTTTGAGAAAATAAATTCATCAGTCTGGCAGCAGACTGAACGGGTCGTTACTTTCTTTATTGCTGAAGCATATGAAGACGCTGTTGGTGTCTGACTGCCAACAACCTGCTTACGTGCCTCAAAAAATGAGATCTTCTTTTCTGTTTTAACTTTCTGAATGTTGGACTCCTGGATCCAGACAGGGCAGTTGCGTGAAGAGGAAGGGTGGTCGCCACCGCAGTTTGCGCAATGAGCCGGGTCTTTACATGGCCCATCATGGGTTGCCTTGCAACAAATACCACACACCTCCTCCCCAGAACAGCGATCTCTGACATGTCCAAATTTCTGACATCTGAAACACCTCAACGGGGATGGGACATACAATTGCACACGGACATTTAGGTACCCTACTTTAATGACCTGAGGCAGCACAGGGTTGCAGAATGTCAGAAAGAGGGTGTTGGTGGGCACTCTTTCTGCACCTTCTTTGACTGTCACCCTATGCACCTCTGTCACACCTTGGGACGCAAGTTCTGTCTTGATCTCCACTTCCGAGACACCTTTCAAATCCGGGCACCGAATAACTCCCTTGGATGAATTCAATTGCTTATGGGGAGTCACCCGAATCTCTCTGTCCACGAGCTTTTTTGCCTTCAACAGCTGTTCCGATTGTTTTTTTGACCTGCACTGGACGAGGAATGATCCGTTCCGTAGCCTTTTCACGGACTGAGGGTCACCCGCTAGACCTTGGAAGCCCTTCTGGATCGCAAAAGGACTCAGAGCTGAAATGGGCTTTTCCTGCTCCGTCCCTTCTATCACGAGCCAGGAAGCCCAGAAACCTGTCCTCTCTCTTATCTCTATATCCGAGTCACCGTCCAATTCGAAATCCCCTGAAATAGGGGCTGCTGCCTTCCTCTTCTTTTTGGGGGGGATGATTTTTGAAAAAGCCATGTTTAGTTTAATTATATTTCGTCTCTCCCTTACCCACCCACCTTGGAGTCCAACTAAGGGGCCAGGGCCAAGAAATCACTGTCTTGACCCCTTCCAGGCTTCAGGAGAGATATACGACAAACAGAACGCCACTACCCCTATCCCTCCTGATCATGCTCAACTCCCGGGAACAGAGAGCCGAGCACTGCAGGGGTTAACTTGGCCAGCGGGAGAACTGCCTGTCTTGACCCAGCCCCAAGAAGGGGGAGCCGATTAGTACACGCGGGCCAGAGTGTACCTCCTGTCTAGGAGAGGTCCGAGCCAAAGTGATGTGTTGAGGGCGCTGGCCCTCTCAATCACCAGGATCTCATCCCCTCCGTCACAGGTCGCACCGCACGGCAAACGCGGCGGATCTTAAGAAGACCACAGAGAGAAAAGGAGTGTGGAAAAGAAGACTTGAAGGGGAGACGAAGATAGAAAAGAGCCAAATAAGAAAGGCAGAAATCAAGAAAAGGAGAAAGGCGGGTTACTATTAGTCAGGATCCTCACCCTTAGCCTATCTGACATGGGAAGCCCTACCAGGGGCATCAACTCCTTACCACGTTATGCTTAGGCCAGACAGCATCTTGACTTCTCAGGCCTAGAAGCAGTTTTAAAAAACCAGCCTATCTTCAAGTATTGATGCCCCCGCCAGCAAAGCCTAAGGGATCACAGGACCACGCAAGCCCTCCGACCACGGCAAGGTTGCAACCCCCGGAGGGAACAGTACACAGGAGCTTATGGCCAAAGGGAGATACTGAATGAGTGTCTCTTCACCCCACCCCACCCCATCCTCTCCCTTATTCCTGTGGCAAGCCACTACAGTGTTTACAGTGTTGTCCGTGAACAGGTGTATGTGCTTCCCCTTGGTTTGCTCCTTGAAGGAGGGGACTGAGTGGCTGACTGTTCCTATTTCTAGGATGCTGATGTGGTTGGATGCCTCCTTGGGGTCCAGGGTCCTCCAGGCCTACAGTAGTTCCATAAAGGTGAGGACCCCACACTGGTGACTTCTGTATAAAGGGACACCAGATGGGTCTGGAAAGGCTTGAGAACACAGCAGCTCTGTGCCCTTCTCCTCCAGGACTACAGTAGTTCCATAAAGGTGAGGACCCCACACTGGTGACTTCTGTATAAAGGGACACCGGATGGGTCTGGAAAGGCTTGAGAACACAGCAGCTCTGTGCCCTTGTCCTCCAGGCCTACAGTAGTTCCATAAAGGTGAGGACCCCACACTGGAGGCTTCTGTGTGAAGGGACACTGGATGGGTCTGGAAAGGCTGAGAACACAGCAGCTCTGTGCCCTTGTCCTCCAGGCGTACAGTAGTTCCATAAAGGTGAGGATCCCACACTGGAGGCTTCTGTGTGAAGGGACACTGGATAGGTTGTGAAAGGCTTGAGAACACAGCAGCTCTGTGTTGTGATGTCCATCCAGTTGTCCACTGCCCACTAGAACCACAGACCTCACAGGATGGTACAGTCCCACTGGCAAGTCTGTTGAGACCAGCGTGCTTGCAGCTTGCATTGGACAGGACGCTTGAGGAATAGTCCCAGGGGAATGACAACAGCCAAAGACTCCATCATGTCCAAAAGAGAGGAGAGGGACCAGGCTGCAGCTTGAGAGGAATACAGCACATGGGAAAAGAGTTCTGAGAGACGGAGCAACCTGTCTGACGGGGGGGGGGGGGGGGGGGGGGGGCGTGAGACACTTGTGGATCCGGTTTCAAAGGACATCCTAATGAAGTAGACAGACTGGCTGGGGCACAACTCATACTTAGAAGGATTGGTACTGAACCCAAACTGAGGGGGAGCAGTCACTTGAAAAATACAACCAGACGACCTCCACTGGCTGTCCCTACAGAAGGTGCTGGATGGAGCAGCCCTCAGGACTGCCAGTGTGTCCTTTCTTGGAGATGAGATGGGAGGTGAACCCCTGGTGTCCACTGCTGGTTGTTTCCATGCATTGGAAGCAAAGAGCAGTGTCTGAAGGCACAGTGTCGCCTTCCTGGGAGAGAAGGGTGTAGAAAAGAAGAGTGATTGTACCCATGGAGTAGACTGTAGCCACCTCGTTCAAAGTGATAAGCATGGACAGCCTCTTTTCCACTACTGCTATATCCAATGCGGGAAAAGTGTCCTGTGACTCTGACTTCTCCGTGGCTGAATGTGCAAAACTAGGAGAGATCTCCATATCCTGCTGTAAAGTCTCCTTCTATGGATGCAGGATAATGGAGTGGACATTTCCTTGGAAAGGAGCTGTGTAAGACAGTCCCACCAATGTCCTATATCCTAGGAGAGAGAGGGCGCACAAGATGGCTGTGGTCAAGCCACACCACCAAATTGTGGGATGACCCCACAGCTGTGGCCAGTGTGTGTGTGACACTGACAGATCCAGCAATCAGTGTGGATCCTGACCCATGTCTGGTCACTGAGACACATTTTACATTCACTACACACTCATACCAAAAAAAAAAAAAAATGGTAGGTAGGCACTCAAGGTCTGACCAGCCCGTTGGGCTAATGCGTAGGTCAGACATCTGCAGAGTCGTAGCCACGAGACCCTCTTCTTCAATTCTCTCATCTTTGTTGTTATTTCATTTATCCATCAGCTAAAAATCATGCGTAGTGTGGTCTCAAAACTTAGCAGATGTGGTGTTGCATATATGGACTAGTCCACACGCAGTGACGCCTCCTTGATGAAACTGAAACTGAAACACTAAGACACACCTCAACTTGCAGACTGACTTACCACAGTGACTGTAAGAGTTACTCAGACAGGTGTTGCGGGGACAATGTGTCCACCCTGACCCACATGTGGCTCAACAAGGGCATAGAGAGGGTGTGACTTTGATGGAGAACGGACATCTCCGTCTGCTTGCAAGAGGAGCAAGGCTCGTGTGCCAGTGATCCTTTATCAACGCTTAAAAGTGGGTTGTTAAGGTGACCAACAAGGGCAGCAACACCATCCAACTCTCCAACTTTAGCTTGTATTCTCCACCACCTAACAGCTGGGGTACACTGAATGATGCCCAGGGTCAGACTTTCTTGTCTGATGAGTACCCCCACCAATTCCCACACTCATCCAACTGTTTCTGTCTTTTCCTGTGGGTCTGAACACAAGCTTCACAAATTCCTTCACAATCTTAGACTCCCAGGTTGGGAGCATGTTCTTGGTTAAATGTTGCAAGGTGCAATGAGAGAGAGTTAAGCAAAGAGACAAGCCGAAAAACAAGAGTGAGAGATCAATCATTAATTGGCAGAAAAATAATGATAGATCGATCCTGAACCCTCTAATAGAGATAACAGAGGGTTTGTGAAGCCATAACGTGATGGAGGAAACAAAAAGCCAACAAGGTGTACTGCAGTGGAGACAGAAACAGTCCACACAGATTGTATGAACAGCAAGGTGTTTAATCATACAGTGATGAGGAGGCAGATGTGGCCTCATGCTGTCTGCTGTGAGTGGGACATTCTTATTACTGCATTAGTCATGAAAATTTGGCCAAATAAGAGTTTATCAACTGCCGTGCTTACATCTGCATGATATGGTGCTGTATATGACACCATTATCAACTGCCGTACTTACATCAGCGTGATATGGTGCTGTATATGACACCATTATCAACTGCCGTACTTACATCAGCGTGATATGGTGCTGTATATGACACCATTATCAACTGCCATACTTACATCAGCGTGATATAAAGCTGTATATGACACCATTATCAACTGCCGTACTTACATCAGCGTGATATGGTGCTGTATATGACACCATTATCAACTGCCGTACTTACATCAGCATGATACGGCGCTGTATATGACACCAATCTGTTACACTGCAGCTGAACAGCGTCCACATGACTACGGAAAAATTGGATGCAGTGTTTAACCTTTAGCACCCTGTTGGTGCACTGTGTCGCCGCACCGATTATTTCCCTTGTATCTGCAGGCACATTGTGTCGCCGAGCAAAGGGTGTTCAAAATTAGCGGTTTCGTGAACACTATTTCCATTACTAATAATGGAAATGCGGTCACTTCCGATTCAAAACAAGGCTAAACTTTGCTCCTCCGTCAACCATCTGCATTTCCTTCGATTCGACACGCGACACGGAAT
Organism: Conus canariensis; assembly: GCA_033310375.1. Lineage (NCBI taxonomy): Eukaryota > Metazoa > Mollusca > Gastropoda > Neogastropoda > Conidae > Conus > Conus canariensis. The sequence goes on from CM065748.1 coordinate 11,813,902, forward strand.
TTTTGAAAAGTAAACATTGATTTGGAGGATTTTCGCAACACCAAAATGGCAGAGACTGATTTAGAAAGATTACTACACGAAGTTTTCTACGATTCTGACTCAGAAAATGAGTTTGAAGGCTTCACACAAGCTGAAATTGATGGTGAAGTGGTGGCTAGTGATGATGAAGAAGACTGAATAGTCTTTCAAGTGATGCGATGACGATGTTCCGAGTGGGTATCAACATCCATGGCTCACTGATTTCATCAAAACTTCTAATGCCAAGGAGATGCCTGATGGCATTTCTGAGGGATAACCGTTTCGTTTGTTTATGCCAGATGAAATTATCACTTTGTTAGTGACAGAAACAAATCGATATGCCAGTCAAGTGAAGGAGAAGAGAGGGGAAAACGTTGAACGCCACCCGTACATCAGCAATTGGAAAGACGTCAGCTTCGACGAAATGACGAATATGCTTTTTTTTTTTTTCAATCCACAAAATATGCAAGCAGAACAAAATGCGTTACATGAAAACATTCCTCAGCTATCCCTTTATTAATACACAAAAAATCAAGTCTCTACATACAATACTAGCAAAGTTATAACAAATTTAAACAAGTAGATGCTCAAATTTTTTGCTCCTTGCGAAAGAATGCAGGGACAAAGAAAAGAAGTCAAAAAAAAATGTGGTGTGCTAAAGGTTAACATGACAAAAGGGATTAGAGTTTTAGACTAGGACTGACTGACTTACCTTGGGAATAGGAAGAGAGAGATCCCAAAAAGGGTCAAAGGTCACAGAACGATGACCACACTCGTCAAATTTCAGTTCACTCTTCAGCTGGCCCACAAAAATATCTGAAATATTTTTTTCCAAGAGAAAGTTGACAGAAATCTTTCTCTCTTCACTCAATCACATGACTTAAATTCAATAATGAAACAGCAAAAACGTATAAGCAAAAATCATATGCACACTGAGAACTTCCAAGCTCTTTTTTTTTCACACACCTTGTTATCTCCTTTCTGCACAAACTCCCACAACGTTCAATAACACTCTACCAAACAATGTCACAAATAACGATGCAACAATATTCTATATAACTCTTCCAGAATGTTACATAAAACAACCAAAAATTGTTATATATCACTTTACTGGAGAATGTCACATATAGCTTTGTCACACAATGACATGCATAAATCTACTAAGCACTATTACATACAACTCTACCACAGTGTTAAGTACAATGGAAAAAAAAAACCCAACAACTCTACAACATAATGGCACATAAAGTGTACCCCACAATGTTATGATGAGATTAATGCTTGTGTTACTTTCTCCCTCTCTCTCTCCCCTTCTTCCTCTTTCTAATATTATTTCTTGGCTTTCAACTTTTCCTTTAGTTCTTTCTCTTTCACAATCTACATTTTTTTTTTCATCATAATATTAACGTTTGTTTGAATCTTCCCCCCACCCCCATCCCCTACCCCCCAACCCACAACAACATTATTTCTTATTCCTCACTGTTTTGAAAACCAATCTTGCTTTATGAGTAAGAATGTTGCAAATGAAAACATGCTTGTGTACATGAACATGACTGGCTCATGAATCAATGTTCATTCCTCCTCCGACTATACTGATAATATCAGTCTGGTGACTGACACTTTTTATATCCTCTTTCCGCATACGAATATCATACATTGCGTGGTTAAGCATGCGTGCGTGCGCGTGTGTGTATTACAGACAATTCTTGTGTGTGTGTTTTTTTCAAATGTTAATACGAATCATTACTGTCCTTGTTACATATTAGTTTTTTATCGCATAATAGTGTCTGTTCTGAAGGGACAAGGGCCAGATGTAAAAAAAAAGCATCTCTTTGCTTATCTGGTACCTTTGGGAATAAAGATCATCAATCAATCAATCTCTCTCTATCGATGACTCAAGCAAATGCTGCTATATATATATAACTCTACCAGTTACTGTTATTTATAACTCTAAAACATGATGTTATATACAACTTTACCATACGATGTTATATGTCACTCTTATCGCACAACGTTATACACAACTCTGCCAAACAATGCTACATGTAACTCTAGCACACAATACAACACATAACTCTACCGCACAATGACACATGTAACTCTACCACACAACGTTACATCAGTCTATCACACACATACAGTGGAGTCCACTCAACACCTCTAACACAAGTGTCAGGGCACCAGAGAAATTTTAACCAATACTTCCGCAAACGAAGACAGTCTCAGACAGTGTGTCCAGTTGGGAGAGCCAATGTGTGACTGGAACTGCTGTCAAGGCATGCCATTCTCCATGTTTCAAAAGTATCACTGATGATCCACTGTATACACACACACACACACATACACACACAAAGGCAGAATGACAGACAGAGGCCATCAAACAAACAACAGAGAAGCAGACTATCATCTCACCAACAATATGGCTATTGTCTCGAGTGAGGTAGGCATTCCAGTATTCCTTGGCTTTTTCCGGATCGCTGCAACACAACTCTTTGTTTTAGACTGAACAGCCTTAAAACTGCTACGTCAACAAATGCATCACACCAAAATGACTAATACTGATTACAGCAAAGATTATCTTTAAATATTTGATTCAGTATCTTAAGCTTTTTTTTTTCTCTTTAGAGTGTGATGACAAGCTTCAAAATAATTTGACAGTTATTTAAAGGGGCTGTGTGTGTGTGTGGCTCCGTGAGTGTGTGCATGTGTGTGATGTGTGTGTGTATGGTGATGGGGTGGGAGTTACAGGCAACAGTATGCATATCAGCGCATCTGTGCGAGTGTATGTGGAAAAGACAGGTGAGGGTGAGGGAGGGAGGGTAAAAGCAGAGGATGTGTCAGCTAGTGTATGTGTTGTCTGAATGCAGATGTGTATCCATGAATTCCTCTAATATCATGAAGCCTTTGATGAGTTGAAACACATTAGAAAAATGTCCTATTTTCAGTAACCTTACCAATATCTGACTTCAGTCGCATAAATGCAAAAAATACAGTTTTCTTTAAAGTTGCACACAAATCCCTCACAGTGAAAGATAAAAACTGAGACAGAGAGAGCCTGAGAGAGAGAGAAAGGAAGAGAGAGATAGGGGAAGGGGGGTGACTGTACAAATTTGTGCCTTCCGTGGAAAGTGAATCTGTGATCTTTCTTTTTTTTTCAATGTGCACACACTTGCCATATACACTGAGCCATCCACAACACAGAAGAGATCCGACACTGATGTTAGGACAGACTATGTTCACACACACACATAGAGACTGGCATGAATATCTCTGGTTTACTCCAGCCCCTTTCTCTTCACTCTTTTCACCCTCAGCCCTTGTGCTTTTGGGGGGCACTGACCTTTTGCTGTCCAGCCGATTATCATCCAGAACAACAGGCTTCGGTTTGGTGGTGACACGGTTCACATCCTCATGAATGCCCTCCAAAAGATATCGAAGGAACTCCTGAGAATCTTGCTGCCTGGAAGAACAAGACCAGCATTCCTCTTATAAGACCGGCACACCACTCTGCTCTTGGGAATCTGACTTTACATCTTATAACAAATCTTCAGAAAAAAAAGAAGAATTTTACTATTTAAAGTAGTTTTACAATATACTTGTCTCTCAAAACAAATGCCTCATCCCCACTCAGCATGCAACATCACCATATCAAGAACTGGGGAGCTTAACTAACCTCCTCACTCAGTAAGGCCATAAGAGTGATCCTTAATGAATTCACTTCATAGTGTCAATTTCAAACTAAAATTATTTTCACACTTTCACCATTTTCATACTTTCTCCAACTAACAGAGAGGTTGGAGGGCATCCTAGTGTTTGGAAAGGTAATAATATCATAAAGCTTCTTGTAGCAGGAAAATTCCTTTTTCTCATACTTACCTTTCTAAAAGAAAAAAAAGTGCCAAGGAAAAGAATGATGGGAAGCCTGACGAGGAAGACATTGCTCCTGCAGGAAAATGACCCTGTACAGTTCCCCAAACCTACAACTTTGTGTCAGAGGCCCCATACTGACTCTACGCACTGGTCTCCATGTTTAATCTGGAGGTAAAAGGATTACTCCCCCCCCCCCCCCTCTCCCCACAAGTAAATGCAGAAAGTAACAATGATAAGCAAAAGTTCAAGCTAAGAATTTCTTAAGCCCTGAATCAAGGAAATGTCTAAAACATCTTGGGGAAGTTATTACAGACAGTGTCCCCTTTAAATACACACAGTGTTACGCAAAAGCTCTTCTGCATGCAAATCACAAAAATACCAATGAAGATTTGACTACAGTGCAAGGTGATAAAGTGGAAACCACAAACAAGTGTACAAAAGTTAGTGCAGTGATAACAGGGCGATTCAAAGATGAAAGGCCACAGTGAAATCAGAAAGGATGTTTGCTGCCTGCACAATAATTATACACTGAGGCAGTCAAGTGATTTCATATCTTCAGTCAGGTCACGCACATTAAGCTTGCCAAATGTGGACTTTGACTTTTAGCATGCTGCCCAATTATGCTCCGCCAGAGGGTACAACTGGCGGAGAGAGCCCTGACTTAATGCGCCCTTATGTCCGCTTTGGGGGGAAGCCGTTTCTGGCCATAGATAGAAGCTTGGCAAACTACCTGCCCAAGCCAGGTGCTCATCCTCTGGGGTTTTACAGGAGTGTTGATCCAGCTGTGCCATAAATGGGTGCACACAGCCCCTGACTCTGTCCTCTTCAGCACTCTGACTGGACAGTGAACCTGCTCAAACTTCAACTTCTGGGCCTGGGAAGGGACAATGAAGGGGACAACAGAGGCGAGGTTTTCATCAACGGCTGCTCTTTGAGCTTTGCGGCTTTGGCTAAGAAAGAGGAGCATGCACAGAGTGTGACTGGTCCATCATTGTGCCACATCAGGCCTGAGGGTCACTGGAGAAAGCATGAACCTCACCTATTCTATAGGCAGACGTCAAGGTAACTGAAAAAGATTCTCTCTACAGACAGACGCAAGCCTCTGACACTAACCCCCACACCACAGTGGCTGGTGTAAAAGAACACTGGAATTAATTACCAACTATGTAAATATTCTGACAAAGTGCCACAGGTTAAGACAAGAATCCAACCACTGTAAATATTCTGACAAAGTGCCACAGGTTAAGACAAGAATCCAACCACTGTAAATATTCTGACAAAGTGCCACAGGTTAAGACAAGAATCCAACCACTGTAAATATTCTGACAAAGTGCCACAGGTTAAGACAAGAATCCAACCACTGTAAATATTCTGACAAAGTGCCACAGGTTAAGACAAGAATCCAACCACTGTAAATATTCTGACAAAGTGCCACAGGTTAAGACAAGAATCCAACCACTGTAAATATTCTGACATAGTGCCACAGGTTAAGACAAGAATCCAACCACTGTAAATATTCTGACAAAGTGCCACAGGTTAAGACAAGAATCCAACCACTGTAAATATTCTGACAAAGTGCCACAGGTTAAGACAAGAATCCAACCACTGTAAATATTCTGACAAAGTGCCACAGGTTAAGACAAGAATCCAACCACTGTAAATATTCTGACAAAGTGCCACAGGAGAAGATTTGAATCCAACCACTGTAAATATTCTGACAAAGTGCCACAGGAGAAGATCTGAATCCAACCACTGTAAATATTCTAAAAAGTGCCACAGGAGAAGATAAAGTCCAAACACTGTAAATAGTTTGACACCTCCAGAAAAGATACCAAGCAAACACGCTGAAGCAAGGTACGAAATAAAGATGGGGAGTTTGTAGTTGTAGAGGGATTCGGTGCTGGCTCTGCGAGATGCCGAGGCGAAGTCCCGTAATCCCTGAGAGGCCCCTGCCCCGGCTAGTGTGTCTAGGACGGACTGGGGTCTCTCCGAGTGGGGGGTAGATGCAGATGTTCGCAGTTGGGCTGGCATAGAAGCCACGCGTGTAGGCGAAGCATCTTGGGATTGGAGCGAGGAAGACCTGACCGGGGTTGTCTCAGCATGTCCCAGCGAGGGCTGAGCCGGAGGGGGGGAACGTGGGTGAGGGACTTGAGGTCCGGGAACCAAGACTGGGTCGGCCACCATGGCGTTACGAGGATCAGCCTGGGTCTTTCCAGCCTTGCCTTCCTGATCACCTTGTGTAGGATGGGGAAGGGGGGAAAGGCATACGTCAGTAGGCCCGTCCAGGGGAGGGATAGTGCGTCGACTGCATCCGCCTGGGGATCTGGAACGGGGGAGACGTACAGGGGCAGGTGATGGTTGAAGCTGGTGGCAAACAGGTCGATCATGGGCACAAACCAATGGTTGCGCGACACCAGCGAAGGAGGGCCTCTGTTCTGAGGGAGAGGCCTATGGAGCGGGACCCTCCCCCTTTGTTGACATAGCAAGCTACCGACGTATTGTCCGTGAGGAGGAGAACAAGTCGATGCGCGACCTTGTGCTGGAGTTGGAGAAGGGCTAGCCTGACCGCTTCCAGCTCCCAGTCCCCCGAGGCGTGACTGTCCTCCACGTGGGCCCCCCAGCCCAAGTTGGAGGCGTCTGTATAAAGTTCCAGTGGTTGGGTTGGGTTGGGAGGGAGATGGGGACCCCGGTGGAGAGAGTGGCTGGAGTGAGCCGCTCCTCCGTCGCCGAAATGAACCAGTGTCCGAGGGGAATGACCTGGTCCCAGCGGTCGGAGGTCTGTGACAAACGTCGGCGGAACTCCCTCTGAAGTTGGCGTTTGGGGACCCGCCCCAGGGGAATGAGGGGAGACAGGGACTCCATCATTCCTAGGAGGGAGGACAGGGTTCTGGCCGAGGTGTGGGGTGCCTGTGACAGGCAGGAGATGAGGTCCACTATGCGTGCAGGCCTCTCCGGGGTCTGCCAGACGAACCGTAGGAATCGTCTGTGGGCCGGGTGAATCAGGATCTGAAAATAGGCGTCCTTCAGGTCTATGGATGTGGCCCAGTCGCGATGATGGATGGAGTCTCGGATCTGGGTGGGGGTCTCCATCTTGAACTTGGTGGGCCTGAGGAACTTGTTGAGGGGCGAAAGATCTAGAATGGGCCTCCATCCTCCCGAGGCTTTTGGGATCACAAAGAGGTGAGAGTAGAAGCCGGGGTTTGGGTGGGAAACCTCCGAGATGGCCCCTCTTTTGAGGAGGTCTTGGACTTCCGTGCGAAGAGCTTCTGCTTTGGCGGGGGAGGGTTCGTTGGGGGAGGGAGGGGGAGATAGCATGAGGGGGGGGACGCTCGTGGGCCCAAGGAAGGCGAAACCCTTCCTGTAGCACCGCCACTATCCAGGGGTGAGGCGCATGCGTCTCCACTGGTGGGCATGCCGGGAGAGGCTGCCCGCCAGGGGGGGCGAGGGTCTGGGCTGGTGGGTGGGGGATAGGGCGAGGGGGGGTGCTACCTGATCTAAGTCCCCCTCGGGCTGTCTCCCTAGTCAGCTCCGGGAGCGTGACTGTTGGCCTAACCGAAAATTTTGCTGATGGGGTTTTGGCTTAGGCCTTGGGAGAAGATTAGGTCGCTTGGCGGGCCGTGCGGTGCGGGAAGGCGATTGTCTGGGATAGGGTCTGTGCCTGGGGAAGGAACGAAGTGGGGGTCTAGCAGGGCGTGGCGGTGGCCTGGGCGCAAAGGACACAGCCTGCTTGCGTTCCTCAACTGCTTGTGCTATGACGTCAGCCGAGTAGTCGCCAAAGAGCGACTGGTCCTGGCCCGGGATGCATCGCAGGGCTGCCTTAAGCGTCGGGGAGAGAGAGGTCCGCGCCAGCATGGCATCTCTCGCGACCAACAAGCAGTTGAAGTGGCTTCTGGCTGCGCTGTCCGCCGCAGCCGAAAGGTGATGCGAAATCCTGTTAACTAGGTGTCGCATGAAAGGATCGCTGAACAAGCGAGGGTCAGGCTCTTGGTGCGCCTCAGAGCCCGAGTCCCCCGGTACTGGGATGGCACCATCGTCCTCCGGCCATAGAGCCTCCGCTCGCTGAAGGGGCATGTCCAAGTAGGTGTGTCCCGCCGTGGTGTGGAGGAAGCCCATCCTGGCTACTCGGTCCCATTCCTTTAGGTTCTTAAAGGAGATGGTGCCGGAAGTAGGGGGGGCAGGTGGGGGATCAACCGACGGTCCGACTGGGAAATGCCCATCTCCCTGGTCACGGGATTGTCCGTAAACAAGGAGGCGACTGAGGGGTTCTTGGGTAGATTGGTCTAGATCTCTGGGCCGGGGGGGGACCGGCGAATTGGGAGAGGGAGAGAACTTCGTCAGCGGGTGCGGCCTCCCTCCTAACGAGGTCTGGTCGCCACCGTTCTATCGTGCGGACATCGTACAATGAGGTGGGGGCTAGCTCCTCGTATCGTCCGCCTCAGGGAGGTACTGGTCCTGAGAGGGTTCATAGCACCCGTCTTCAGGAGGTAAGTCGAGGGGTGCCTGTAGTGTGTCCCCGGTGGCCCTATAATCGGCGGCCGGGACATCGTCCTGCCGATCGGACGGCGCCCGAGGAGGGAGACCAAGGTCGACCCAGGCAAGTGAGGCCGGGTGCCACATTCGACCATGTAGCTGGTCGTGCTGGGTGTTGGCGTTAAGCCACTGGTCTCTCTCGGGGGCATAGAGCCACCGGTCCCCGGGGAGGTAAACGGGCTGTGGCGGCCCTGGGGTGTAGGCAGAAAGTCCCCGGGGACCCGGGTAACCTGAATCACTGTTGGGGGGTCTTGAGAGGCCGTGGCCTGTCGTCCCCGTCCAGGTCCGTGCACTGCACCATACACGTCCTTGGAATGGGCCTGGGAGGGCCATAATGGTATGGAGGAGGATGCGGAAGTCGAGCCCCCAACCCGCGAAAGTGCGGATTGGTCAGGATGCGGTCCCGTGTTCCTCCCCCTGGAGGAATATGTCAGGTTACCCTTGGTCCCGCTGGTAGATCCTCCCCCCGGAGGAGCGGGACCGCGGACGTTGCCCAAATGGGGATCCGAAAAGGTCGGTTCCCCAACGTCCAATACCCCTAGGGAAGAAGGTGACGTTCGATCGGGGTAGGTCGACCGTCCTTGTGCATGGGCACGGCCGGGCCCATGGCGCGGCGTGCCCGCACGCCCAGGATTATGGACACCACCGAGGTCGTGCGTCGGGGTGACCATAAGGCTGCTTCCGGAGTCGAAGCGCTCCTCGAGCTCAGGTGTTGGCTGCACCTGTGCCCGGTGGGGCCGAGCGCTATGAGTGCACGTATCAATTTGGGGGGAAAAAGAGATACGTGACTCATCAAGGCGAGTGACGGATGGTGATTCCATCCCAGATCCGTCACCCGTGCTGGTCCGCGGCTCGGCAAGGTGCCCCGGGGGCCGAGATTCGCGTGACTCAGCATGATAGTTAGAAGTCTCCGAGCGAGTCCGTAGGCTAGAGGGCAAGCTGGCCGATGGAGAAGGGGTGGGGGAGGGCGAATTCCGTTGGCTAGTCTTTGCTCGGCCGGGCCCCTTGAGGGGAGCCTTGCCCTTAGACTTTCTGGGCAGCACCTTGAGGGGAGCTTTGCCCTTAGACTTTGCAGGCAGATCAAATGAAAGGCATTTTGAAATGGTGGCCGCTTGCCTATCAGCCTTGGGACGCCGCGGTCGTGCGTCCGTCGGTTTGGTAGACGAGGAAAGATCACGCGTCCCTTCCGCGGAGAAGTCGTCTCTGTCTACCCGAACCGTACGTTCATCTGTGCGAACGGATTGCTCCGAGATGGAATCGACCCGCGGGTTCTCCGGGAAATTGAGCGAACTCCGAGCAGTGGAGTGGCTCGACCCGGCGGTGTCCTTCACCATGTTGGGCACAGGTGGATAGAGCAAACCCGGAACACACGACCGCAAAGAGGAGACAAGGTGGCCGATCGAGAAAATCAATTAATCTCGATCGTCCGTGTGGTGTCGTGCAAAGTGCTCGAGAGATCGACTGAAAACTCGAACTACCCGTACACGCCACCGGTCGTGTGACTGGTATGGCTATTAATAGCAATCTCTACACGTGGAGTATCACTGTGTATAGGTGTGATAGTTCTTGGGCACTAAATCTTAATAAGCAGATCAGTGTCACGCACCCTTACTCGAACACGTTCTACCTGTGAAGGGTAAAGAGTACAGGTGTGATAGTTATTGAGCACTAAACCTTAATAAGCGGAACCAGCACAAAATGCGTGCTGAACCCGAGGCTCGGCAATATGGTGGGGGAACACGACCGGCGAGCGGTGCCGACGATCGCGAGTAACAAAGTCGCGAGAGTGCCGGTAAAAGAGACAAATCTTTTAATAAATACGCTCCCGAGAGTGCCGGTAAAAGAGACAAATCTTTTAATAAATACGCTCCCACCAAGAGCTTCACACGGCAAAATTACTCAGGGTCTAGTGCAAGCCGGAACCAGCACAAAATGCGTGCTGAACCCGAGGCTCGGCAATATGGTGGGGGAACACGACCGGCGAGCGGTGCCGACGATCGCGAGTAACAAAGTCGCGAGAGTGCCGGTAAAAGGGACAAATCTTTTAATAAATACGCTCCCACCAAGAGCCTCACACGGCAAAAAAACTCAGGGTCTAGTGCAAGCCACAACTGAATCAAGTATAGAAACAAAACACAGCAATGTTAACACAAAGGCAAGTATAGGCGAGACAGAGCACAAGACTTATCTTGCTTTGACGGCAGGCCGAAGATGAATGACGTATACGAAGTTGACACTGGCTTCTTCCGGGGCCGGAAGTGGGGTGACATCACGTGACTGCACGTGACTGTCTTATGACTGCATTGGCCACGGAAAAATTCGGCCTGACAGAGCTGGCTAACTGCCGTTGAATGCTATGGTCTGACATGGTATAGTATATGACGCCAAACATTTAGCTTAAGATGGTGTCACAAACCAACTTACGCATAGCCCATGAATCGCGGAGCAAATTTCTGGATCTGAGTCTTGAAGGCATTGGGTGACACGTAGCTCTCTGTGGATGGGTTCTTCCACAGTGACTTCATCAGAGTGGCAAATGCTAACAACAAAAGTAAGCAAACAACAATCAAATACCAGTATAAATGAATGAAAGTGAGGGGAAAGGATCATACATCTAAATTAACCTTATATTTATCGACCCCAGCCATATTCACCTGTCCAGCATCACATAAAAAAGATTACACACCTCCATAAACTTCGTAACTATCAAACCAGCCATATCTGTCTGTCCAGCATAATATATCAAGACTGTACACCTATGTAAACCTTTACAACTCCTGATCCAGCCTTATCCATCCCCCAGCCTTAGCCACCCTAGCTTAGCTCATCCTTTGAGCTCCTCTTGAGAGGGGGAGTGTTGAGATTGATTAAAGAGCTTTGAGACAAACTTTTCTCCCTTTGGAAGCTTTTTCTTCCTGAGGAAGTTTTTCTGTTGGGGGGGGGTTCTATGTTCGTGTTCTAATTTGAGGAGTGCAGTTGAAGAGTTCCCTAGTGTATTATGTGTCATCTTCCATTAGGTGTTGTGAAGGTTTTTCTAAAGCGTTTCTATTTGTGCCACCTCTGAATCTTAAAGATACTGTAACAACACCCTTGAGGGTATTCAGTCGCCCAAGTCCCACAGATGGTGACCTTCTTCAGGCCATTATTATGCATGTTGTAACAGTATGGGTTTGAATGAAAAGAGTTAGACTTACGTCTTATGTGTAAAATGAGCTGTCAATTTTGTGTTGCGCCTTACTGTCTTTTGATTGGAAGGCTCACACTGAGCTTTCCGGTTGCATTATCTCCCCTCACTTGCCAGATGATCTCATCCCCACACACAGACACCCATCCAGACTTCACGACATTACAGACACTTTTTCTTTCATTTTCATATAGCTGACAATGTAGCTGTTTCCAAACTATGCTTTACCAAGTTTTCCTTCAAGTTTCTTTGAGAACTGAACATAATAAACACAAGAAAAGTATATAAAATATTTTCCCAAGGACTCAACTTTCTGGAACAAGACACACACACACACACACACACACACACACACACACACACACACACACTCACTCACAACACACACACACAACACACACAGACGTCTACTGAAAGACGAATAATTGGCATGTTTGTTTTGATCAGGCGGACTTTCATGTTAAACATGATGGATGTTGCTGTCCGATATCATGGCTTGTATTTTTTCACATTTCTTCATTTGAGTTCCTCCATCATACTTGATATGGTAGTGTTACATATATTTAACAGATGTTTTTCTATAATATTATGATGTAGTTATTATTCACAACAGACTATTGTCTTCATTTATTTATTCAAACTGATGTGGTTATGTTATGTATTACAGATTTCCTCCTTCACTAATCATTCATTACTGATGTGGTTTTGTTTTATACTCTAGATAACTGTCTTTGTTTATTTGTTCAAACTGATGTAATAGTGTTGTGTACTACTGTGATCACTATCTTCATCTCCTTATTCATAACTGATATAGCAGTGATATATATCATTGTTTATTGTTTTCATCTAGCTATTCAAATTGATGTCACAGTGTTATGTATTGAAGATGTCTGTCTTCATTTCTTTACTCATAATCATTTGGCAGTTTGTACAACAGATCGCCAACAATCATTTATGTAGTCATAAATGATGAGGTAGTGATAAGGTTCTGTAATACAGAACTTTCTGAGACAGCTGCTTGCATTATTGAAAAAATAACTGATGCAGCAGTGTTGCATGCTAAAAATTGCTGTCTTCAGTAACTGACTTCCTCACATATGATGCCAGAGATCTTTGATGTGACAAGACTTGAGGCTCCAAACAGACTGGGGGACTGACTGATTTCTATGACCAACCTTTCATGAGGCTTCCCTTCATGCTTGAGGTGGTGGTGTTGATGTCCAGCAGATAGCTGTCCTTCAGAAACCACTCCAACAGGGGTTTGGTGTTGCTCAGACACTGGAGCACCGAGTTCATGAAACACTGCACACACACACACACACACACACACACACACACACACACACACACACACACACATACACACAAATACACACACACACACAACACACACCACACCACACACACACACACACACACACACACACACACACACACACACACACACTGCATCAGGTGACATTAATTGCTCTGCAGGATCTGACCTGTGTATTAGGGCTATTGTCGCCAGCCTTCTGTCGGTCGGTCTGCAAGATAATCTGGAAAACTGCTGGAAGGATCTTCAAAGACAAACTGAAAAATAATGTGATTGGATGGCATCTTAGAAGGGAAAGAGGATGGTAGGAGAGGGGATGGAAGAAGGGAGGAGGTCAGATGGAGAGTCAAGGAAAGGGGTAAAGAATGCTGTGGTCACTTTGTGTTTTGTTGGCTTTTTGAAAAGCTGTTGTTGTTTTTTTTTAAACAATTGCACATTTTGAGCTATAACTCTAAATTCATAAATCTAAAATTGAAACAAAAAAAAAAGGAAAACGCTTTCAAATCAAACACTGTAAAGAAGTTTGTTATAGTCTTTTCCACTACTGAACTTAACTGTGTAAATGTTGGAATGTATTGTTATGCTTGCTACCAATGGTGTTTACTCTTCTCTTTAGCAAACACTATAACTAACAATGCATGCGCTAATGCATCATTTTGTATTTTTAAACACATAACACAGAATGCTTTGTATTACTAATCTGATAATAACAAAATCTTTGTGAAATCCATTAGAGTAACATACTAACATCATAAATGTTTACATTTACACCTAACAGGAACACGTAATTTTGTCATGAAATATTTTGAACCTTCACTGTACGGGGAATAAAACTACAATTGGTACATAAATGAATGAATTTCCCGTTTCAGCAGCATCAAGGACTGAATCAGTAACTCTGGCCAGTGACAGAAGCAACAAGTAGCACTCACTCATCTCTGTCAGTTGACAGTAAAAACATACAGGCACAAAAAGGCTATTCGGAGTCAGTCAAATTGATACTCTTCTGCAGGGATTTTTAGCTAATGCCCTGAAGTCGACAATCCTGCATGCACAAGCAGTGTGTCTGAATCAATTTTGTATGAGAAGTTTACGAATTAGTGTGCACACTTTCAAAGCAACTGCCTTCTTTTTTTAACATACTGAATTCCATTCTCTGTGATGTGATGAACAATTTCTTGATATCAAACGCCTGAAGAGCATTTGTGACAGAGAACTGAAATAAACATAAGAATTTATTTTTTAAAAATTATGGTCCTGCAAGCTTTTTCTGACCAGTTTGGGAGGGTGGTGGGTGAGGGATGAGGCCGTCTGATAAGCACTATCTTTTATTATAAAAAAAAAATAATGCCTTTGTGAGTGAGTGTCTGGGGCAAGATGAAACTTAGATGAAAGAGTGTGATTACATGTGGGCATGCTCGAGCACACAAAAACACACTCTTTCATGTCTTCTTCATGCATTTATTTGTCTGCATCTAAATGCCAGCAGTTGGACTGGTGTAAAAAGATTCTGTCCTTAAACATTTCAGTCACATAGTAGTAGTTGCAGTGGTCGTTGTAATAGTGCAGCAGCAGTAGAAGCAGATGTAGTTGTATCTTAGTTTGTACCAGCAGTGCTCAGCTAGGCTTCAGGAGACAATCTCTCTCTCTGATGCACGAATAGATGATTCAGGCTTCCCAACTGCAGCAAGCCTTGTGCTCACTCCTTTCGGATGTGGATGCGGTCAACTGACAGGTGAAAAACCTTTTTCTAGGGCTCTGCACAACCACCACCACCAGATATCACAAATCCCAACTGTTGGCAAACCAGCTTTACAGTTACAACTGCTGAAAGAATCAGCAGCTGCAGCTCTGCAGCAGCAAGTCATTCATGAAGTTGATAATATGTTATCCTGCAGGGTTTTTTTTAGTTGGAACACACTACTCTATCTGTCTTTTATCAAGCTGGCTACAAGTTCTTTGAAAACATGAAGTTTGACTTTGCAACAAAGTAAAGTCCTGAGGAAGAGGAGATAGGGTGTGGCAGGTAAGGCCGGCAGTATCAACGATATTTACAGAGAAAAGACTGTACAATTGTGTAAACAATCTGGTGGTGTTTCATATACTTTCAAACTGCACTGTTGTTTTTTTTCAGATGTCCTGACACAGCTGTGTACAGCATCATGATGATGGCGATATTCAGTGGCCCTAGAGATCTACAGCAGACACTGTCCTCAGACACCAGCAAGAGGTCACTGGGGGTCAGTGTCTGGCAGTGGAGACAGTTTATCCTTTGTTTTCCTATTCAGACTCCATGTGATGGAAATCAACTTTGCCAGATGAGGATTTTTTCCCCTTTGCAGCTACAGCTCTTTAAGGCATTTTTTTTTTTTTTTAAATATCTGGAAAGCTTTTAGTCTCAACAGTTAATATTGACGTCTCTGGACACACACCCCCCCCCTCCCCCCTCCACTATGCTAGTGAAGAATACGACTTCAAATATTCATTTGTTAGTGATCACTTAAACATTATCACCTTGTTCTTATTCCCTGTTTCGAAGAAGTAGTGTGTGTGTGTGTGTGTGTGTGTGTGTGTGTGTGTGTGTGTGTGTGTGTGTGTGTGTGTGTGAGGGAGTGATGTCCTTGCTGAACTTACCGTATTGCCCAAATTCCGCAGACCAACTTTACCCCCATCTTTGTCTTTCACCTTGCCCTGTGAAAAAAAGAACATATGATGACATGCTTCAGTCAGATTTTGTTGTTGTTGTTGGCTTTCTACTGTGTGTGTTCTCAAGTCCCCAATCAGCAACATGGCACAGTGTCTCATTTGTCATACAAAAAAAGGTCAAAGTCATTAAACAAAGCTTGGTCTTGCCCTTCACTGTTGCAACATGATATACTCTAATGTACGTATTTTGTGTGTGTGTGTGTGTGTGTGTGTGTGTGTGTGTGTGTGTGTGTGTGTGTGTGTGTGTATGAACACCAAAATCATGTAAACACACTTAGATACCCTGTTCCAAGTTTGCTTTACCATGTTAGTGATCACTTATTGAAAACCTGTCTTTCTACTGTGCCAAACTTCTAGCTTTACAACAACAACAACAACAGCAACAAAAAGGTTAGAAACTGGTCTTTGTTATCAAGCTTGGGATACAGATCTTAGCAACTGTCTTTTCTTTAATCTGAAATTTCATTATTTATAATACAGATCAACATGTAGACGCACACAAAGCACAATATGGTGTCCATGGTCGAAATCAGTGCAGTGTCTTGATGCTGATCAAACTAATTGTGTCAACGGAAGTTTGAATTTCATAAACTGGCATGCATTGTGTGTGGAAATGAATGAAGTTCACTTGCCTGATTTAGTGATTTACTGATTATGTGAGAAAATCGCATGTCACTGACAAATTGTAATCAAGTGCACCAAATTCCTCTGCAGTTTGGACATTTTTCGTAAAAACTTTTAAAAAAGCATAATTGCTACAATCTGGCCATCTGCAGCAGCAGGCTTCCTAAGCTCTAAGTCTAAGGAAAGCATATAGCAGGCTGGCTGCCTTTCTGTTTCTGTTTCTGCCACAGGTAGCACTTACTCTTAGTTACTGGCTGATGTGGTATGGTGCCGTCAAAGGGGGGTAGTAGTAAGCATGCCTTTCTCAAGGCACCAAGTGTATAGGATTATTTGGAGATGAAATAGTCCCTTGCTTTAAACTTTGTATGTTATTTTCATGCTTGCATTGACTAAAATGATTAAAGTTGATAATGTGTTAGTGTGGGTTTCACTTTAAGTTATTAGTGATGTTACTACTGTTTAGCTAACAATACTGCTTACTACCATTCCCAATAGGCTGGTGCAGAAATTGAACAAAGTGCTGAAAATCATGTTGAAGAAGATGTCCAAAGAGCGACTGAAGGTCCTTGAGTAGGACCGTTACCTTCCAGTGCTCAGTGCTCTTCACATACAGAGAAGTGTTCCATAAGAGTTTTGGGCTCTTCCTGTTCTACATGCTCTGTGCTCTGTTGGACAGCCATTTGTGGACCTGTGACAATCTTAAGATGTTATGCACTAAGATTAAAAGCCAGTGGAAGAAGTGAAAACAATGTGCCAGTACATCCCAGATCTCCAGAATTGTTTGGGAGAGGTGTGCCACTTTGTCCAAGATGCCCTGAGGCAGAAGACAGAGAGAAGTACTTCAACAACAAAGCTGAAGATCAAAATTCTCGGGTGTAAATTTATATGGTCTGCTGCTCCTGCCAGGAAGCAACAATAACAGGCTCATGCGCTGGAAAGGTCCATTTAACCAGGGAGCTCACAGCATTTGCACCCCCTAATATGGGTTATTTCATTTGAAGCTAATGCCATTCAGATTGGTGAGTTGGCCTAACTGATGAAGTTCTGACTGGCTTACCAGATGTCAGTTTCATGGATGACATCCCTTATTACTGCCTCTGAGACTTGGCAAGAAAAGATCACCACTCCGAAAAAGTTCCAGGAAGGCTAAAAGAAGCCAGCCTCACAGTATGACCTTCCAAACGTTAAATGACTACCTAATGTGGATTAAAAAAATTAATCATCAGCCAAGACCGCAAACATCCTGTGCAAAGAAGACAAAATGTTGGCTGCACCATGACCAAAGACAGAAGGAAGCGTCCAGTCTACAGAGCCTCATCAGGTTCTATAGAGAATTCATTCCAAACTTGGCTGCAACCACAAAGTCTTAACAGAGTTGAGAAAGTAAATTCCACTGTGGTGGAGTGGTCTCAGGCAGAAGGGAGGCCTCTTGGTCTTTAGACAGTGAAGAAAAGTGTGACCATACAACAGATCCTGAAGTTACTTAGCTTTCAAAAGACCATCCTTCACATAAATGTGTCATGTGTGGGACTGGGTGCCATCATCCTACAGGGAGCATGCTGGGAAGTTCCCAGTCAGGTGTGTGAGTATGTAACTCACCAAAAAAAAAAAAAAAAAAAAAATAGTGAATAAGTTCATTTAACTGAGGAGAAGAATGCCAGGCTGTTGTGAGTCCATGCTGAGATGTTGCATCAGTACTTGTATAGGACAGACTTCTTCATTGAAACTCTTTGTCAGCTACTGCGAGACCTGCAGACAGTGCAGATGAAGAATGGAAGAGTAGTACTATGGACGATAATATCCATACCAGTACAATGCACAATATATATATACCAGGCACAGACAATCTTGGGAAGGTCTTACTGGGCAGAGTAACCAGACAAAAACAAAAGAACAAAAAAATAAACACCAGGGAAAGGGTCAGAGCATGTAAATTGCACTGGGATGACATGTCTGCATTTGGATGATGGAATGCTAGCTGAATGATTGATTGCACAAGGTTTTGTCTTTGAAATGATACCTTTAACATGAAGTTTAAAGGGAATCAATTCAAAAGCAACATTTTTTTTTTTAAAGATCTGGAAATATAAAAGTTGAGAGAGAGAGAGAGAGAGAGAGAGAGAGAGAGAGAGAGAGAGAGAGTGAGAGCTCAGAGAGAGAGAGAGAGAGAGAGAGAGCAGAGCAACTGCATTAACATCAGCTGACTTTTTCCATGCCGTGCCATACCGCACCATGGCCCTGCTTCTCAAATGAGCCAAAGGCAGGCCAAATGTGGCCACTTTCCATTCCCATGTGCCAGCTGGCGCTCAAAAACATGGCTGGGAGAACAGCCACGAGTTTCTGGACAGAGGACGAAACAAGAGCCATACTGAATTCAAGTGTGGGCAGATGAGGGCCATTCAGAAAACGCTGGACTCTTGAACAAGAAATCTTCATATAAATTTTGTTCACATTCATCCTTGCCAATGAGCATAGCATAGAAAGAAGTGCAAGTCAGTGCTGTGAAAAAAATGCACCATCACATTTTGGTGCATCGCAACTAGCTGAAACAATGACACCAAATCTGCTGCTTGTAGAGAAAAGTTCAACTTTATATGCCTAACAACTGCTCGCCTCTTGCGCCTTATTCGCTGCATCAGTGACCAAAGCCGTTCGTTCTCTTTGCTGCCGTCTTTGTAACAGCTATGCTCTCAGCCAGACAACCACCAGATCTGGAAGCAAACTTCTGGCTTCCAGAGATAACATACTATGGGGTCAAGCTGGCAGTCGCCTGGTTTCATCTATTGCCATGTAAGCACAAAGCAGCTCAAGGAAGCTGGTCATGCAATACCCTGCTGGTGGGGCCCTGAGCTAAATGTAAATGCAGCCAATGTTAATACAGTGTTGATGCCTAATTATGACTCATAAGTTATATAGTTATGAGATTACTGTTCCACTGACACTGACAATATAAGTATTGTTTTAGGTGTGTCTCATGCATATTAATGAGAGAAGGAACCTATGGTAGCATGGGGGTAGATGCAGGAAAGAATGGTGAGGTAGAAGACTGTGCGTTAAACCTTGCAAAAGGAAGTGTGGAAGTGAACGTGAAATGGCACTGTGATGTGAATGAATTGTGTTACTACTAATACTGGTGAGTGCCCTCATGATTGCCTTTGACGTTTGAGGAACTGTTTATCAACCATTTCTACCATGACGAGTCAAAGTAAAGTAATGCCCTTTTGGTGATGAGGTACGACTGACACTGTTCATCCCATGGGGATGCCAGATTACAATGCCATGAGGCCACTGAAGGTCAACTGCCCTGGTCTGCCACTACCAGAGAGTGCTATCCACATGCAGGCATAATACAGTGCAGCAGTAGCTGGCAGACCTGCCCCCACCGGCGACCTGTCCACCAACCTTGCACAAGCTATTTCAAACATATCATGAACAGTATGTCCCCCATCAACATTAATCCAACCAGAGATGACACTGTGTGTTTGCAAAAATGTGTGTGTGTGTGTAAAGTGAGGGAAAGTGAAAAGCAGAACTGAAAGTAAGGATACCTAATGGCATTATTGAAATTATATCTTTAGTATAGTTTCTTTTACTGGTTTTTCTGTTTCATTTTTCTTTTAATGGATGAGATTGTGATATTGCTGTCAGCCAGTTAGGAGCAATATATATCAGTGGTATTATCTGCTAAGCAGTGCTTAATGATTCATTTAGTTTGATTTTCCATACATGTTTCACTTTGTACTCCCATCAGACAATGTACCAGAATCTCAAAATATATAAAGCACACAGTCAATATGTATGAGTGTGGCTGGAGAAATTCCCCAGACAGCAAAAGTACCTTATACTCTTCTGAAAAATCTAAGCAAAATCATAAACTCCCTATTTCTTCTTTTTTAGATATGTGCACTAGTAATAGTCTCATACACAGCTCCTCAAACTTAGCTGTTGCAAAAGAACTATAATCTGAAATCTTATACAATATTAAATTATGATAAATGTAGAGATTGTTGAAGTGACAGCATGGAGTTAAACAAAAATGGGGCTGCACTACATTTCTAAATCATGTTCCTTCAAAGGTTTGTTTTTTTTTTTTTTTTTTCTAGTTCATATGTGTTAAGGTGCTTGCTGGTTGTATTTCTTAATGACCTGTAAGAAAAAGAACATCAAATGTGTAGAGGGAATACTGAAATTTTCAGTATTCCCTCCACACATGTTCTTTTCAGTTTATTTTCAGTGAAAATAGCTCGACAAATGAATACATTCATAATTTTGAATTATAGGATCAGGAGCTCCACGACTGAATTCCAGGTCAAAGCAAAAGCCAATGTGGAGATTCACTGTCATTTTTGTGATTAACTGCTTCACAATTCGAAAATGAAATCAACAAATGTCCATTTATAACTTTCATACCATGTCACATCTTTGTGCATGTTTCACAAGAACACTGAAATTACAGGCTTCAAAATGAATCTTCCATGCCACAAAAAGTTACCCTTTTTTGTGCTTCAGGCCATGTAAACCTCTGCATACCCAAGCACTGAACAACATTACAACAATAACAGCAACAAGAGGACAAGACACCAGCAAACCTTTTGCTAACAAACTTACATTGGTAGAAGTACCACTGCTGGAGCTACGATTGGAGAAACGTGAGTTGGTCTGCTCCTCTCGGGCTTCCCCATAGTGACGACCTCTAGGCCCTATTCCATTGCTCGTGCCAGGACTGGACTCCCGAGAAATGCTTGGGGTATATCCGCTTCGCCCGCCAACCACATCCTTCTTATCCTCTGATCCTGTCTGTCTTACTCGTGGTGACATTCCTAAGATGTCATCCTCCAGTCGGCTTCCTCTACGACTGCTGGGTCGCTGAATGACCCTGTCAGTACTTTCAGTGCGGGATCGGATGGAGCGAGGGGAAGGTTCATCATCAATGTGCAGACTGGCCAGACTTGCAGCTCGCCGACCAGACAATGTCCTGGGTGGAGTGGTACTCACCGAGTCCAGACCAGTCCGAGAGTTTCTCCGATTCAGTGTGGAAGCACCTGCACCTGAGATGTAATCTAATGTTCTATCAGGTGTGGCATACCTGGATCCAGTAAGGCCTGTGCTGTGGTCAGCTTTCAGAGGTGCCAACCTCGAGGATGCACCAATGGACACTGGTGAGGCACGAGCTCTCCGTGTAGCATCATACCCTCCAAGCGTGATATCGTCCAGTTTCCTGCTGGGTCTGACAAGAGTTCCCAGACTGCTCGGCATGGGCCGTGAGCTCCTGTACTGTGAGCTGCTGCCACCAACAGGGGAGGAATAGCCATTTGTCAGACCGCTTGTCCGGCGTGTGGCAGATCCACTGCGGCCCAGACCAGAGGTGGTGTAAGAAGTACCATACGTGGTGGCGTACGCCCCACTTGGCCTGTAGCCTGTGAAGGTGGAGGCAGTGGGCATCTTGGCTCTCCTTCAAGCTGTTCAACCCAGTTCACCTCAATGATCACACAGTTAGCATCCTGACAGGGATCAACTACTTCACTTTTCGCCCTCAGTTTTCATCAGTTTGACATCTTGATAGTCTGCACAATCTTCTTTTCATTCTGTAACTTCTTCAATCTTCGGCCTGTCTACATCCTGGATTTCTGGAAAAAAAAACAAAAAAGTGCTTTGCAATAAGGTACTTTTTTTTTTTTTTTTTTTTTGCTTTCTTCCTTCCCTACCTCTTTCTCATTCTGATTGGCCTGAATAAAATGGTTGTGTGCAGTCATGGCAGTACTACTAAGCAGAACAATTATCAATTACAATGCACGAACAAGAGCACACTAGCACATTTGTGGGAGGAAAAAGAAGAACAATCCTTTTTCTACTGACCTGTTTGTCTTGGCTACCACCTTCCATTTTGTGATTTTTTTTTTTTTTTTTTTTTTTGGGGGGTAGGGGGGGGGATGGGGAATAGTTTTGAAACCACTCTACCCCCTCATCTTCCCCCCTTTATACTAATTATAGATCCTTGCCCTCCTCTCCCCATCCTTCCTCCTCCACCTACCTCTAAAGTAACAATCAATTAGGTTTTCTTGTGTTGAGACAACTTTCAGAACTAAATCAAAGACCTTAAAGACATTTTTTTAAAAAGGTGCAATAGAATTTCCTGTACAACTTTCGTTCTTGTGAACAAATACTTCAGATCCATGTCAAACATGATCCATTTTCAAATCATGCTGCGGATTTTTTCATTTGAGAAGAATTATTAAAGTTCACATCCAAAATATCTCAAACACATGTCATGAAAAATTAAACCGCGAAAATGGAACTTATTCATAAGCCGCAATAGCTTACAAGTCGGTTCTGTCACTTTGCCAAATCTCTGAGTCTTATTACTTTCCTCTTCAGCTCTTGTGGGCTTGGAGAACGTATCACATTAAAATCTCGACTCTCACCTTAAAACAAGGACAAGGACCCTGCACATCAGTGGAGGAAACAACTGCATACAGTCTGTTTGAACGAAAGCCCAGATTCAAGCAAAACAATGAATCCACGGATGTAACATGACCGGAGCCTTTTTGTCTGCGGTCACCCCGAGAATCTCACAACCACCATTTTGTCCTGACGTGAGGTACTTATTTTTGGTCAGTCGTCATAGTAACGTTACGATAAATGGAATTGAACACAAACGCTTCATTGTAAAAATACACCATTTTATATACTATGTTGAATATCAGAGACACAAAGCGCTACAATATACGAAGCAATAGATACTTTCAGCTTTAAAGGTGTTGTTCCAGCGTATTCTATCGACAAATCCACAAGAAGTTTTCATTTGTCGCACTGTTTTAGCAAAAGCTGGACAGGCGTAATAGTGTGCACTGACAATAGACGTTCAGGCATTCCAGTGTTGCTGATTTGGACATTCTAAACTGAGTACTAAAAGCGCATAGATGCAATGAATCATTCCCTTTCTTGTTGTGCTTGTTTTTAGCCACACATTCTGCTTAACTGGGCTGATTCCGATCTGCAATTTAAATTCTTACAACTGCCAAGATGGAGTCACGGAACATACCGCCGTCTGGGAAACAAGTTGCTGTGCAAGATCTGGTTGCACTATCAGACTGGCTACACAGTTCTGTCAACGTCACGGGAAGGTATGTTGAATTAAACTGATGCAAAATGGCAATGAAATTTGTAGCAGTTGCGTCCTGAATAGTTTGGTCTGCCATAGATGGGCGAAGAATTCAAGAATCGAAAGTAGAACAACAGCGGTTATCATCACTGTTAATCTTGATTGGTACACCGAAGGCAATTAGTAACTTGTCAGTTGCGATGGGTGGGGAGTGCATGGAGACTTAGTCGCTGCGAGTTAGCCATCTTCTGCATGTTCAGTGGATGGTGCTGATATAAATAGTAGTTCACCCAAGTGGTTGTAGTCACATAGTTCTTCATCATCATCATTCTTATGGTTCTGATGTATATAGAACTGGGGGGTTCCACTAACTAGGTTGTTGGTATGTAGAACTGGCAGTAGGGGGACTTATGGGGTGGGGTCATGGTGGTAGAGGAAGGGGGGGGGGGGGGGCGCTGGCTGGTCAGATTTGGGAGTTGAAGCACTCCACTGAGGTTGAGGAGATAACTTCGGGAGGCAGGCTTTTCCAGTCCCTGACAGTCCTTGAGAAGAAGGAATACTTCCTGTAGTTCGTTTTGCAGGCAGGGAGAAGATACGTCATAGTTTATACTAAGAAGAAATGTTATATATACCGGCTCGTGTTGGTGTCTGGCACTTTATTTACTTCCTGCTGTTGTTAACGGCTGATCTTTCAATGATATTCAGTCGCACAATCGGTGCAGATCTTAGCATGAACAAATCTCGTTCAGAAACTCTGTGGCTCCAGATCTCCCAGAAGATTATACAATCATCATTAAACAGCCTGATAGAGTGGAGCTGGTGTGATACAGTGAAATGAAAATAAAGAATACTGAGTAAGAGGCCTAGAACTAAATTTTGTGGAACACAGATCCCCGTTCCCACCCCCTATTTTTTTTTTAAACCAAAACAAATCCGAACTT
>CM065748.1:11853191-11860691 GCA_033310375.1 Conus canariensis
CCGTCCCTCTCTTCACTATCCCGGCCCTCTCTCTCACTATCCCTGCTCTCTCTCTATCCCGACCTCTCTTTCAACTATCCCACCCCCTCTCTCTCACTATCCCTGGCCTTTCTCCTCTCACTATCCCCGACCCTCTCTCTTCACTATCCCTGGCCCTCTCTTCCTTCCGCTCTCTCTCTATCCCCGCCCTCTCTTTCACTATCAATGGCCACTCTCCACCACCGGCCTCTTCTCACTCTCACAGTCCCCGGCCCTCTCTCTCACTATCCCCGGCCCTCTCTCTCACTATCCCCCGCCCTTCCTCTCTCTCACACCCCGGCCCTCTCTCTCTCTCACTACCCCGCCCTCTCTCTCTCACTACTCTCGCCTCTCTCTCTCACTATCCCCGCCCTCTCTCTCTCACTATCCACCGGCCCTTCTCTCTCTCTCTCACTATCCCCGCCCTCTCTCTCACTATCCCTGGCCCTCTCTCTCTCATTATCTCCGCCCTCTCTCTCTCATTATCTCCGGCCCTCTCTCTCTACATTATTTCCGGCCCTCTCTCTCTCACTATCCCCTGCCCTCTCTCTTCACTACCCCGGCCTCTCTCTCTCATCCCCTCTCTCTCTCTCTCTCTCACTATCCCCGGCCGTCATTCTCACTCATATCCGTGCCTCTTCTCTCCACTATCCACCGGCCCTCTCTCTCTCTCACTATCCCGGCTCTCTCCTCACTATCCCATGCCTCTCTCTCTCACTATCACCGGCCCTCTCTCTCTCACTATCCCACGCCCTCTCTCTCTCACTATCCCGGCCCTCTCTCCCCTCTCTTCACTATCACCCGGCCTCTCTCTCTCTCACTATCCCGGCGTCTCTCCCTCACTATCCCCGACCCTCTCTCTCTCACTATCCCCGGCCTCTTTCTCTCTCACTATCCCTGCCCTCTCTCTCACTATCCCCGGCCCTCTCTTTCTCATCCCACCCTGCCTTTCACTATCCTGCCTCTCCTCACTATCCCTGACCCTCTCTCTCTCACTATCCCCGACCCTCTCTTCTCTCACTATCCCAGGCCTGTCTCTCTCTCTCTTACACTAGTCCCGGTCCTCTCTCTCTCTCTCACTTCCTCCCCTCTCTCTCTCACTATCCCCGCCTCTCTCTCATCATTATCCCCGCCCCTCTCTCATTATCTCAGCGCTCTTCTCTCTCATATCCCCAGGCCCTTCTCTCTCTCTAATTATCCCTGGCCCTCTCTCTCTCACTATCCCCGGCCCTCTCTCTCTCACTATCCCCGGCCCTCTCTCTCACTATCCCCGGACCTCTCTCTCTTACTATCCCCGCCCTTCTCTCACTATCCCCGGCCCTCTCTCTCACTATCCCCGGCCCTCTCTTTCTCACTATCAACGGCCCTCTCTCTCACTATGCCCGGCCCTCTCTCTCTCTCTCTCTCTCTCTAGCTCTCACTACCCCCGGCCCTCTCTCTCTCTCTTTATTCCTGGACCTCTTTCTCTCTTTCACTATCCGCGGCCCTCTCTCTCTCTCACTATCCCCGGCCCTCCCTCTCTCTCTATCACCAGCCCTCTCTCTCTCTCTCTCACTATCCCCGGCCCTTCTCTCTCATTATCCCCGGCTCTTCTCTCTCTCTCTCTCTCACTATCCCCGCCCCTCCCTCTCACTATCCCCGCCCCTCCCTTTCTCACTATCCCTGCCCCTCCCTCTCTCTGTCCCCGGCCCTCCCTCTTTCGCTATCCCCGATCCTCTCTCTCTTACTATCTCTGGCCCTCTCTCATTATCCCCGGCCATCTCTCTCTCATTATCCCCGGCCCTCTCTCACTATTCCCGGCCCTCTCTCTCTCTCCCTCTCAATATCACCGGCCCTCTCTGTCTCTCACTATCCCCGGCCCTTTCTCTCTCTCACTATCCCCGGCCCTCTCTCTCTCTCTCTCTCTCTCTCTCTCTCTCTCTCTCTCTCTCTCTCTCTCTCTCTACGAAGAAATGGTATTAATGGTAAGCTTTACAGAGCCCTCAAAGGGGTGTATGATTCAGTGCTTCTATGTGTGCGTGATAGACATGAATATACAGATTTATTCCCGTGTTACTGTGGAGTGAAACAAGGATGTTTGTTAAGTCCAAATATGTTCTCCTTTTTCATTAATGAATTAGCAATCGAGTTATCAAGAAGAGGAAGACACGGTGTCCAACTTATTCCGAATGCTGTAGAACTATTTTTGTTATTATTTGCTGACGACATAATTCTCCTGTCTGGAACAGTCTGGGGACTACAGAACCAGTTTAATGTACTGAAAGAAGAGGCAGATAGTTTGGGGTTAACACTAAATTTAGATAAAACAAATATAATAATTTTTCGCATGGGGGGTCACTTGTCTGCTTGGGAGAAATGGTACTACGGAAATGTCGAAGTAAAAGTTGTCAACTCTTATAAATACCTTGGAATGCTGTTTACAACAAGACTTAGCCTTAATTTAACTTGGAATGAAACTTGTCAAAAGGGGAAAAAAGGTGTAATGGAAATACTTAAGACGCTAACAAAACTAAATTGTATTGATGTTTCTGTGTTTTGGAAAATGTTTGACACGCAAATTGTACCTCTCCTTACATATGCCGCGCTGGGGATTATACATAAATAGTCAGATGGAGAGAGTGCATACTTTTGCAATGAAACGTTTTTTGTACGTTCCAATGCACACTTCAAACAAAATTTTATATGGCGAAACTGGGCGATACCCTTTATATGTAAAAACCTACATAAAATGTGTTAAATTTTGGTTTAAATTGTTGAAACTGCCACAAAGTAGATTCTCTAGACAGACATATGATATGGTGTTAATACAAATGGAAAGAGGTAAAGAAAACTGGGCTTCTCGATTAAAAAACGTTATGTCAGAAAACGGTTTTGCGATTGCCTGGATGAGCCAAGGTGTAGGTAATGAGCTGTTGTTTATCTCAGAATTTAAAACCAGATTAATTGATTCGTTTAAACAAAACTGGCATTCAGACATGGAGAACAAAGAAAAATATCGTTGGTTCTATTCTTTCAAAAGCATATTTCAACCTGAAAAATTTCTAAAAGTTGTTGTGAATAAATGGCACCGAACTAATTTAGCTAGATTCCGACTAAGAACCCTTGGTTTTAATGCTAACATAAAATGGTTTCAGCCTGGTACGTCTACAGATTCACCTTGCCCTCTGTGTAATTCCATTGTTGATGATGAGATTCACTTCGTTTTCTACTGTAAAGCCTATGACAACCTGAGAAAAAAGTGTCCATTGTTTGAAAAAGACATTGTGGTAAGAAAAGATTTGTTTTCTCTGCTTTTATCAGAAGATGACATTATTCTGAATTTGTTGGCCAAATTCATTTCGGAAGCCTGGAATCTTAGATACAAAACAATCATTTCTGCTAGGAGTGCTATGGTAAGGTAGTAATGAGAGAGAGAGGGATGGAGAGAGAGAGAGAGTGAGAGAGAGAGAGAGTGAGAGAGAGAATGTCGTATACATGTATATATGAAGAAAGTAACTGATACAAATATAAGAACCTTAGTATGTTGAATTTTGATATTGTTAAAACAATTTATAGTAGCCTTGGGTGGCCATTTTTTCATAAAGTGTCACTTTCGTTTAGAAAGATGGTTTTCGTTATACTTTTTGTTTTGTTAGTAACTCTGTTTGCTCGTTTGCAACATTACTCAATCATAAGGCTGATCATTCTTTTTGTGTTAAAAATGAAAATGACGCATCACCTATGTCATTAGGACTGTAAGTCAATGACATTAAAGTGTCAAAGTGTCAAAGTCTCTCTCTCTCTCTCTCTCTCTCTCTCTCTCTCTCTCTCTCTCTCCCCTCTCTCTCTCTCTCTCTCACTATCAACAGCCCTATCCCCGGCCCTCTCTCTCTCACTAAACCCAGCCCTCTCTCTCTCACTATCCCCGGCCCTCTTCCCGGCCATATGTCTATCACTATCCGTGGCCCTCTCTCTCTTTCACTATCCCCGGCACTATACCTGGCCCTGTGTCTCTCACTATCCTTGGCCTTCTCTCTATCTCTCACCATCCCCGGCCCTATCCCCGGCCCTCTCTCTCTCTCTCACTGTCCCTGGCCATCTCTCTCTGTCACTATCCCCGGCCCTCTCTCTCTCTCTCTCTCTCTCTCTCTCTCTCTCTCTCACTATCCCTGGCCCTCTCTCTCCTTCTCACTATCACCAGCCCTCACTTTCTCACTACCAACCGCCCTCTTTCTCTCTCACTATCCCCGGCCCTCTCTCTCACTATCCCCGGCCCTCTCCCCAGCCATCTGTCTCTCATTATCCCTGGCCCTCTCTCTCTTTCGTTATCCCCGGCCATATACCTGGCCTTCTCTCTCTCACTTTCCCCGGCCCTGTCCCCGGTCCTCTCTCTCACTATCCATGGCCCTCTTTCTCTCTCACTATCCCCGGCCCACACTCTCTCACTATCTACGGCCCTCTTTCTCTCTCACTATCCCTGGCCCTCTCTCTCTCACTATCTACGGCCCTCTTTCTCTCTCACTATCCCTGGCCCTCTCTCTCTCACTATCTACGGCCCTCTTTCTCTCTCACTATCCCTGGCCCTCTCTCTCTCACTATCCCCGGCCCTCTCTCTCTCATTATCCCCGGCCCTCTCTCTCTCACTATCCCCGGCCCTCTCTCTCTCATTATCCCCGGCCCTCTCTCTCTTATTATTCCCGGCCCTCTCTCTCTCTCTATTTCCGGCCCTCTCTCTCTCTCTCTCACTATCTTCGGCCCTCTCTCTCTCTCTCTCTCACTATTCTAGGCCCTCTCTCTCTCATTATCCCCGGCCCTCTCTCTCTCTCTCTCTCACCATCCCCTGCCCTCTCCCTCTCTCTCACTGTCCTAGGCGTCTCTCATTCATTATCCCCGGCCCTCTCTCTCTCACTGTCCGTGGCGCTATCCCTCACTCTCACTATCCCCAGCGTTCTCTCTCTCATTAACCTCGGTCCTCTCTCTCTCATTATCCCCGACCCTTTCTCTCTAACTATCCCCGGCCCCCTCTCTCTCACTATCCGCGGCCCTCTCTTTCTCACCGTCCCTAGCCCTCTCTCTCTTATTATCCCCGGCCCTCTTTCTCCCACTATCCCCGGCCCTCTCTCTCTCACTATCCCCGGCCCTCTCTCTCTCTCTCTCACCGTCCCCTGTCTCTCTCTCTAACTATCCGCGGCCCTCTCTCTCTCACCGTCCCCGGCCCCCTCTCTCTCACTATCCCCGGCCCCTCTCTCTCACTATCCCCGGCCCCCTCTCTCTCACTATCCGCGCAGCCCTCTCTCTCACCGTCCCCGGCCCCCTCTCTCTCAATATCCCCGGCCCCCTCTCTCTCATATCCGCGGCCCTCTCTCTCTCCGTCCCCGGCCCCCTCTCTCTCACTATCCCTGGCCCTCTCTCTCTCACTATCCGCGGCCCTCTCTCTCACTATCCCCGGCCCTCTCTCTCTCACTATCCCCGGCCCTCTCTCTCTCACTATCCCCGGCCCTCTCTCTCTGCACTATCCCCGGCCCTCTCTCTCTCACTATCCCTGGCCCTCTCTCTCTCACTATCCCCGGCCCTCTCTCTCGCACTATCCCCGGCCCTCTCTCTCTCACTATCCCCGGCCCTCTCTCTCTCTCTCTATCCCCCGCCCTGTTCACTGCGCCTCTCTCACTCTCTCTCTCTGTCCCTGGCCTTCTCTGTCTCTCCACTATCCCCGGCCCTCCTCTCTCTCACTCACTATCCCTGGCCTCTCTCTCTCTCTCTTCTCACTATCACCGGCCCTGTCTCTCACTATCCGTGGCCCTCTTTCTCTCTCACTATCACCGGCCCTTCTCTCTCTCACTATCACCGGCCCTCTCTAATCTGTCACTATCCCTTGGCCCTCTCTCTCTCCACTATCACCGGCCCTCTCTCTTCTTCTCTCTCTCTCACTATCACCTGGCCCTCTCTCTCTCTCACTATCACCGGCCCTCTCTCTCTCTCCTCTCCTCTCTCTCTCTCTCTCACTATCCCTGGCCCTCTCTGTCTCTCACTATCACCGGCCCTCTCTCTCGCTCTCTCTCTCTCTCTCTCTCTCTCTCTCACTATCCCTGGCCCTCTCTGTCTCTCACTATCACCGGCCCTCTCTCTCGCTCTCTCTCTCTCTCTCACTATCCCTGGCCCTCTTTCTCTCTCACTATCCCTGGCCCTCTCTCTGTTATTATCCCCGGCCCTCTCTCTCTCTCTCTCTCTCTCTCTCTCTCTCTCTCTCTCTCTCTCTCTCTTTCCGGCCCTCTCCCTCACTCTCTCCAACCCTCACTCTCACTCTTACTCTCTCAGTGCCTCCAGCTCTCTCTCTTTCTGGCCCTCCCTCACTCACTCTCTCCGGTCCATTCTCTCATTCTTTCCGGTCCTTTCTCTCTCATTCTTTCCGGTCCTTTCTCTCTCATTCTTTCCGGTCCTTTCTCTCTCATTCTTTCCGGTCCTTTCTCACTCTCTCCGGTCCTTTCTCATTCTCTCCTGTCCGTTCTCACTCTCTCCGGTCCTTTCTCTCTCGTTCTTTCCAGTCCTTTCTCATTCTCTCCGGTCCTTTCTCACTCTCTCCTGTCCTTTCTCACTCTCTCCGGTCCTTTCTCTCTCGTTCTTTCCGGTCCTTTCTCATTCTTTCCGGTCCTTTCTCACTCTCTCCGGCCCTTTCTCTCTCGTTCTTTCCGGTCCTTTATCATTCTTTCCGGTCCTTTCTCTCTCATTCTTTCCGGTCCTTTCTCTCTCATTCTTTCCGGTCCTTTCTCTCTCGTTCTTTCCGGTCCTTTCCCTCTCATTCTTTCCGGTCCTTTCTCTCTCGTTCTTTCCGGTCCTTTCTCTCTCGTTCTTTCCGGTCCTTTCTGTCAATCTTTCCGGCCTTTTCTCGTTTACTATTTCCGGCCCTCTCCCTCACTCTCCCTTACCATTTTACTAACTCTTTTAGACCCCTTTTTTTTTCCTTCCGACGCTCCCTCTCTCACTCTCCCCGGCGCGCTCTCTCTCACTCTCTCTATCCCCCTCTTTCTCATTCGCTCCAGCCCTTTTTCTCTCACTCTCTCCAGTTCTCTCTCTCTCTCTCACTTTCTCCAGCCCTTCGCCCTTCTCTCTCTCACTCTCTCCAAAGCCCTCTCCCCTCTTTCACTGTCTCTTTCACTCACTCCAGCCCTCTCTCTCTCTCTCTCTCACTCTTTCCATCCCTCTCACTCTCTCCAGTACCCTCTCTCACTCTTTCCGCCCCCCCCCCATCTCTCTCTCTCTCTCTCTCTCTCTCACTCTCTCTCTCTCTCACTCTCTCCTGCCTTCTCACTTTTTTCTGGCCCTCTCTCTCATTCTCTCCGGACTTCTCTCGCTCACTCTCTTTGGCCCCTCTCTCTCACTCTTTCTGCCTCACCCCCCCCCCTCTCTCTCTCTCTCTTTCTCTCTCTCCAGTCATCTCTCTCACTCTCTCTTTATCCTCCTCCCTCTCTCTCTCTCTCTCTCTCTCTCTCTCTCTCTCTCTCTCTC
>CM065748.1:11865691-11872825 GCA_033310375.1 Conus canariensis
ACACACCTCCCTCTTCTGGAACAAAGAAGTCATCATCCTCGTCGTCATCATCTTCATCATCATCTTCATCATCAACATGGCTGCTGTCCTCTTTATAGCTATTGCTAGCCTCCCCTTTGTAACGTCATCTTATCCTCCCCTTTGTAACGTCATCTTATCCTCCCCTCTGTACTGTCATCTTATCCTCCCCTCTGTAACGTCATCTTATCCTCCCCTTGTAACATCATCTTATCCTCCCCTTTGTAACGTCATCTTATCCTCCCCTCTGTACTGTCATCTTATCTTCCCCTCTGTAACGTCATTTATCTTCCCCTCTGTAACGTCATCTTATCCTCCCCTCTGTATTGTCATCTTATCCTCCCCTCTGTAACATCATCTTGTTCTCCCCTCTGTAACGTCATCTTATCCTCCCCTCTGTAACGTCATCTTATCCTCCCCTCTGTAACATCATCTTATCCTCCCCTCTGTAACATCATCTTGTTCTCCTCTTTGTAACATCATCTTATTCTCATTCTGTAACATCATCTTTCCTCCCCTCTGTAACGTCATCCTCCCCTCTGTAACATCATCTTATCCTCCCGTCTGTAACATCATCTTATCCTCCCTCTGTAACGTCATCTTATTCTCCCCTCTGTAACATCATCTTCCGCTCTGTAACGTCATCTTATTCTCCCGTCTGTAACATCCTCCTCCCTCTGTACTGTCATCTTATCCTCTCCTCTGTAACGTCATCTTATCCTCCCCTCTGTAACGTCATCTTATCCTCCCCCTGTAACGTCATCTTATCTTCCCTCTGTAACGTCATCCTCCCTCTGTAACTCATCCTAACCTCTGTAACGTCATCTTATCTCCCCTCTGAAACGTCATCTTATCCTCCCCTCTGTAACGTCATCTTATCCTCCCCTCTGTAACGCCATCTTATCTCTCCCCTCTGTAACGTCATTTTATCTTCCCTCTGTAACGTCATCTTATCCTCCCCTCTGTAACGTCATCTTACTCTCCCCTCTGTAACGTCACTTATCCTCCCCTCTGTAACGTCATCTTATCCTCCCTCTGTAACGTCTTCTTATCCTCCCCTCTGTAACGTCATCTTATCCTCCCCTCTGTAACGTCTCTTATCCTCCCCTCTGTAACGTCATCTTATTCTCCCCTCTGTAACATCATCACTCCCCTCTGTAACGTCATCTTATCTCCCCTCTGTAAACATCATCCTCCCCTCTGTAACGTCATCTTCTCCTCCCCTCTGTAACTCACTTATCCTCCCCTCTGTAACGTCATCTTATCCTCCCATCTGTAACTCATCTTATTCTCCCCTCTGTAACTCATCTTATCTTCCCTCTGTAACATCTCCTCCCCTCTGTAACTCATCCTCCCTCTGTAACAATCATCCTCCCTCTGTAACTCATCTTATCCTCCCCTCTGTAACGTCATCTTATCCTCCCCTCTGTAACGTCATCTTATCTTCCCCTACTGTAACGTCATCTTATCTTCCCCTCTGTAACGTCATCTTATCCTCCCCTCTGTAACGTCATCTTATCCTCCCCTCTGTAACGTCATCTTATCTTCCTCTCTGTAACGTCATCTTATCCTCCCCTCTGTAACGTCATCTTATCCTCCCCTATGTAACATCATCTTATCCTCCCCTCTGTAACGTCATCTTATCTTCCCCTCTGCAACATCATCTTATCCTCCCCTCTATAACGTCATCTTATTCTCCCCTTTGTAACAACATCCTCCCCTCTGTAACGTGATCTTATCCTCCCCTCTGTAACATCATCCTCCCCTCTGTAACATCATCCTCCCTTCTGTAACATCATCCTCCCCTCTGTAACACCATCTTATCCTCCCCTCTGTAACGTCATCTTATCCTCCCCTCTGTAACGTCATCTTATCCTCCCCTCTGTAACGTCATCTTATCCTCCCCTCTGTAACATAATCCTCCCCTCTGTAACATCATCCTCCCTTCTGTAAAATCATCCTCCCCTCTGTAACACCATCTTATCCTCCCCTCTGTAACGTCATCTTATCCTCCCTCTGTAACGTCATCTTATCCTCCCCTCTGTAACACCATCTTATCCTCCCCTCTGAAACGTCATCTTATCCTCCCCTCTGTAACGTCATCTTATCTTCCCCTCTGTAACGTCATCTTATCCTGCCCTCTGTAACGTCATCTTATCCTCCCCACTGTAACGTTATCTTATCCTCCCCACTGTAACGTCATCTTATCTTCCCCTCTGTAACGTCATCTATCCTCCCCTCTGTAACGTCATCATTTCTCCCCTCTGTAACGTCATCTTATCCTCCCCTCTGTAACGTCATCTATCTTCCCTCTGTAACACCATCTTATCCTCCCCTCTGTAACGTCATCTTATCTTCCCTCTGTAACGTCATCTTATCCTCCCCTCTGTAACGTCATCTTATCCTCCCCTCTGTAACGTCATCTTAATACCTCCCCACTGTAACGTCATCTTATCCTCCCCTCTGTAACGTCATCTTATCCTCTGTCCTCTGTAAACCACCTTATCCTCCCCTTGTAACATCATCCTCCCCTCTGTGTAACAGTCATCTTATCCTCCCCACTGTAACGTCATCTTATCCTCCCTCTGTAACGTCATCTTATCTTCCCCTCTGTAACGTCATCTTATCCTCCCCTCTGTAACGTCATCTTATCTCCCCTCTGTAACGTCATCTTATCCTCCCTCTGTAACGTCATCTTATCCTCCCCTCTGTAACGTCATCTTATCCTCCCCTCTGTAACGTCATCTTATCCTCCCCTCTGTAACGTCATCTTATCCTCCCCTCTGTAACGTCATCTTATCCTCCCCCTGTAACGTCATCTATCTCCCCTCTGTAACGTCATCTTATCCTCCCCTCTGTAACGTCATCTTATCCTCCCCTCTGTAACGCCATCTTATCTTCCCCTCTGTAACGTCATCTTATCCTCCCCTCTGTAACGCCATCTTATCCTCCCCTTCGCCACACTCCAGAGATCCAGAATCGCTTCTTCCTTTTTTCTGCCTACCTGGCTGTATGTCACCTTTCTGCCTACCTGCTGTAGTCACC
This sequence comes from Conus canariensis, assembly GCA_033310375.1. Taxonomy (NCBI): domain Eukaryota; kingdom Metazoa; phylum Mollusca; class Gastropoda; order Neogastropoda; family Conidae; genus Conus; species Conus canariensis. The sequence continues at coordinate 11,868,755 of CM065748.1, forward strand.
TTTCTACCTGGCTGTATGTCACCTTTCTACCTGCTGTATGTCACCTTTCTACCTGGCTGTATGTCACCTTTCTACCTGGCTGTATGTCACCTTTCTACCTGGCTGTATGTCACCTTTCTACCTGCTGACTGTCACCTTTCTACCTGGCTGTATGTCACCTTTCTACCTGGCTGATGTCACCTTTCTACCTGGCTGTATGTCACCTTTCTACCTGGCTGACTGTCACCTTTCTGCCTACCTGGCTGTATGTCACCTTTCTGCCTACCTGGCTGTATGTCACCTTTCTACCTGGCTGTATGTCACCTTTCTACCTGGCTGTATGTCACCTTTCTTTGCCTTTCCTTTGTTCCGGGCTTTGTTCCTTTGTATTTCCTCTTGATCCACATAGACGCCTCCGTCTTCGGCAGCTTGGGACAAGTGGAAAGAGAAATAAGATGGACTGAAGGACGGACGGCAGGGGGGACTGGGAAGGGGAAGAAAGGAAGAAGGCAAAGGAAGAACAAAAGAAAGAAAAGAACATCATGACAAAGGTAGGCAGAGGCAACAAAGAAAGAAAGAAAGAAAGAAAGAAAATAAGAGCAGCGGAAGCAAGATAGAATATGACTGACTGAAAGCCACAAAGGCATACAAAGAAAACAGAACAAGAAGCAATGCCACCAAGCCAAAATCACATACATAAGTTACCAAATATAAGGTTCAGGCTTTTTGTTGTTTGTTTGTTCAATACTCTGATGCACATCAGAAAAAAAAAATCATCATGACTGCAGACATTGACTTAACAAGAGGGCAGGGAAGGGGGGGGGGGGGTTACCATTATTGTGGTGTGTGTGTGTGTGTGTGTGTGTGTGTGTGTGTGGGGTGTGTCTGTCTGTCTGTCTGTCTGTCTGTATTCCTTTTTTTTTATCTGTTTTCAAAACCTACCTGGCGCCCCGCAATACCGTGCATGTCCTGCATCAGCCAAGGCAGACCTGACTACAGGTTTGCAAGAAAGTGCAGCCAGTGGAGGTTTGAACCAATATTCTTTCACCTCCTCTACCACCCTCTTTCCCCATCTTCTCCTTTTCTCGCCTTCCTTCATCGCGCTAGCTTCACTTCACCCACCCCCCACCCCAATTCTCTCCCTCTCTCTCTCTTTCTCTCTCTCTTGGTTCTGGACATGTGGTGGATACTAGTGTGGACAGCTTTATTGAATAATTTGATAACTGAGACAAACACATCCACACCTATACACCTATATTCACGAGATTTTCTATCATGATTGTTTCTCTGATGGTTTACATTAATCCATCTGTCTGTGTCTGTCTGTCTGTCTGATCTGTCTCTCTCTCTCTCTCTCTCTCTCTCTCTCTCTCTTTCACACACACAGAGACAGACAGACACAGACAGACAGGCACACACACACACACACACACACACACACACACACACACACACACACACACACACACCATGAGGACGGCAGGGGTGGGCTGAGGTTGTCGCCCCTCTCGTTTCATCGGCAAGTTCGTAGATGGCGCCCCCATCAGCTGACGGGGCATTGGGCATGTTTCCCGACATTCCATACAACTCGTTGGTGATCATCTCACACTGCGGGTCCGACGTGGCGTACAGACTGTTCACGATCATTTCTGTCAACACCAAAACAACCCCCCAAATGTACACCTCTCTCTCTCTCTCTCTCTCTCTCTCTCTCTCTCTCTCTCTCTCTCTCTCTCTCTCTCTCTCTCTCCTTGATGCTCAAGTTCAACCTATGGTACAGTATGGAGTTGAAGTGTGGGGCCTCGATGTTGCTGCTATTGTACATTGTCAGAAGATCCGGTTTTTTTTTTGTTTTTTGTTTTTTGTTTTTGCTTTGAAGAAATTCCATAGAATGTCATTGCAAACACCAAATGATTTGGTATATGGTGAAACGGCGAGGTTTCCAATATATTTGAATTCCGCCGTTAAATGTGTTCGATACTGGCGTACAATGATTCAGATGCAGGATTACAGATTACCATACAAAGCATATCGAATGATGTTACACTTAGACGGCAGAGGAAAAAAGAACTGGGTGACTAATGTGAGAATGAAATTGTGTGAATATGGTTTCGGATTTGTATGGATGAGCCAAGGCGTTGGTGATGTGGATGTTTTCATCAAGGTATTCCGAGAAAGGCTGGTTGATTGCAGCTGGCAAAATTGGAATTCTCATGTACAGAACAGTGACAGATTTGAATTATACAGAACGTATAGCCATTTACGATGCTTACCTGTCTATATGTCAATGAAAATAGACAAACCTATAAAACACATTATGACTAAGTTTAGATTTGGTGTCTCTGATCTTTTTACTCATTATTTCCGTTATAGACAGTCGTCTACCAGAAATCTGATCTGTCCATTATGCCAAAATACGAAAGAGGATGAAGTTCATTTTGTATTGGTTTGGCCAGTATTAAAAGATCTTAGAGAGCAATTCACCCCACCAAAGTATTTCAATAATCCTTGCCTTTTCAGATTAACCCGGTTAATGTCATCATCAAATGAAAACATTGTTAAACGGTGAGCTCTTTATTCATATAAAGCATTCAAGAAGCAAAGTGTGTATATAAGGTAAAGAACACCAATATCAATTTGCGACATGAATCACAATGTATATCCCCATTCTAAGGGGCTATGGCCTTTATGAATAAAAAAAAAATGTGAGTCTTTGAGTCTCTCTCCTTCCAGTTGTACCTTTAACAAGAGATGAAAAACTAAAAGCACTGAACATGAAAAAATTATTTCCTCTGAGTAAGCAACCTGAATTCAACAAGGCATCACTTATGCTTAAATTTTTGACAAATGACTTGCCATTATACACCAGTGCCTTTTTCATAAGACTGAACAGCTGTCCAAGCTCGCAGAAATTCCATCTCCCCTACCCACACCCGCCGCATCAATCAATCAAGACGCCTAGCTTACCCTGGACCATATGTCTGGAACTCATGTACAATGAGTCTACAAATTATATCAATACACTGAAACATTTCAAGAAATATTTGCATAAAACAGTTTATGTCTCAATGATCTGATTGCTTGATTGAAATATGAAACTTCCATTTGCAAATTCTTCTGCAAGCCATAATGTGAATACACTGTCTGAACACGTGACCTACTCCATTAAGGCGCTCCCCCCACTCCCACTCTCTCTCATACCCCCTTCCCTCCCCCTTCCCGCCATCTCTCTCTCTCTCTCTCTCTCTCTCTCTCTCTCTCTCTCTCTCTCTGTTTTTGTTCATTCTGTTTGACCACTCAGCACGTCATTATTACATTAATGAATAGTCTGCGTGTCTGTATCAGAATTGCATTACAATGTGTTCATGTTGATTTGTCCGTATGAATATGTATTGAAATAATACAGGCATGATAAGGACAGACTGTGGGACTAGGCCTAGGCCTAAAGTCTTCATCCTTGAGAACCAAAGATCAGTCAATCAATCAACCAATTTCTCTCTCTCTCTCTCTCTCTCTCTCTCTCTCTCTCTCTCTCTCGTGTGTGTGTTTGCGCGCACGTGCCTGCGTGTGTGTGTATGTGTGTGTGTGTGTGTGTGTGTGTGTGTGTGTGTGTGTGTGTGTGTGTGTGTGTGTGTGCGCGCACGCGCGCGTGCATCCTACGTACATGCGCACATGTATTTATGCAAGACGTCTATTGTTTAGATGTGAGAGCGGACGTGGTTCTTGTGCCAGTCCCGACATTGTGGATTATGTGAGCGCTAAGTGGGCGCTTTTTTTTTTTTCTCCTAGCCGTGGCCAGTAAACGCAGCCACAGACACGGATGTGACCAGGCTTAGGAATGACGTGAACAACTCGAACAATCCAGGTGGCCCTCTTCTGACATCCCCGATAAACGAGCACACTTCCGACCACTGTAACTGGCCCTCGACAGTCTTCGGTCGGTCGTTGCTCTGACTGAAGAGGATTCAAACTATTCGACCTTGCCCGACGTTCAGAGAGAGAGAGAGAGAGAGAGAGAGAGGGGTGGGAGAGAGAGAGAGAGGATGGGAGGAAAGGATGTAAGCGAAAGAGGGGTCAGCCTGTAACAGTTGT
>CM065748.1:11872925-11902925 GCA_033310375.1 Conus canariensis
ATCAACAATCATCCATTCAATAAACCCAAACCCAACTAATCAATCAGCCACCCTTTTAAAATCAGTAAAACCAATCCGATAGTAAACCCAAAAATTTCAGATCAATCACCCAAGTAATCAATTAAGTACTCAATAAATTTAAAACCACTCAACCAGGTGTTTAATCCCCCGACCAACCCAATAAACCCCCCACCCAATCATTCAAGCATCAAAATAATCATTTAAACCACCCAATCAATCAATCAACCGCCCAAAAAAACAAACGAATCAATTTTAATTCCCAAATTTAAAATTAATCCCCGATCCAGACAAAATCCAATAAAATTAATCAGCCAACCAGTTGAAATGTAATTCAAGGGCGTTCATCTTGCACCAAATTTGAAAAGATAAGTGATTGCTCCTTCGTCATGGTTTACCCTTGCCTAAAGGGAAACCCTAAGAGGTCGAAAGGGCGTCGTGTTTTAACCCCTTTTAATTTGTTTGTCCATGTTATCTGGGAAGCAAATTTCCCAATACCTTTTAAAAATTTATCGGTATAAACCAATAAACCCCCCAAAATTTAAACCCCCTCCAGACAAAATTTACCAAAAAAACCCCTGGTTGTTAAATCAATAAACCCCCCAAAATAAACCACCTCCAGGGGGACTTTACCAATAAACCCCCTGGTGGGTTTTAAACCAATAAACCACCCAAATAAACCCCCTCCAGACAGATTTTCCCAAAGGGAACCCCTGGTGGGAAATTAACCACTAAACCACCCAAATAAACCCCCTCCAGACAGACTTTCCCAATAAACCCCTGGGGGGGTATAAACCAATAAACCCCCCCAAAAAAAACCACCCCCAGGCAGACTTTCCCCACGTCAAGTGAAGGGGCCTCCGTTCTGTTGTCAACCACCCGGGACTTTTCATGTGCTTCTTTTTTGGCAATGGAGTTGGAAGTCGGCACTTTCGTTGAGTGCCATAATTATATCTCGCTCTCCCTCCCTTTCTCCTCCCTACGTTTCCCCGTCATCCAGTCAGATGACATCGTCTTTTGTTTGTTGAATTCCAAGTTCTGATATTTTGAAATGTTGGTGTTGGTGATGTTGTTTGGTTTCACGACTGTAGCAATCAATGATTCGAATCATGTGTCATGCATGCTTTAAACTTTGTGTACTTGCGTGGTGAAGTATAATATTCTGTAATGGTCGCTGTAGGATATACTTATTACAAATCACACTGAGTGCACAAATATACTGATCAGTTAATTAGTGAAGGTCATATAAATCCATGGACATAACTGTCCATATGTTGAGAGCACGTGTTAGACAATTTTTGGTATGTCACATTTCCATGTATAGACATTGAAAAAGTTACAAACTATTCTTGGTATGTTGAGAGCCATTAAGATGACAGACTATACAGTATGTTTCCCTTCGTTTAGTGGAAGAAAATGGAGCATTATCATCATTATTATTATCCACAGTGTGTGAGAGACTGAATTTATCATTTCGGAATGTGTGATTGTGTACAGGATAATTGTAAGAGTGTGTACTCTCAGTCGAGGAGCCTGCACATGTGACAGCAGTGTGGAGTGACTCACTGGCTCACTTGCCTGGTGATATAATGAAAATGGTGCAGGCCAACTCTCTCTCTTCTCTCTCTCTCTCTCTCTCTCTCTCCTCTCTCTCTCTCTCTGAGTGTAACCATGTAATACAATGGTTCTACGTAATGATATTGCTGCAAACAACTGTACTCATTGTTCTACAGCCGAATGTCTGTGACTGACTGCCGATTTATGGTAAATGATTTTATCAAGAGGCACGGCTGTAACCAACTAGGAGGCTGGGTTGCTAGCCCCCCCCCCCCCTCCTACTCCAATCCCCCTTCTACTTCACCACCCCCCCCCCCCCCCTTCCCATCCATCCAGTGAGGAACAAGGAAATAAAACCTAAACTGCACAGGAAGAAAAACTGTTTGACGGATGCGGAGAGAGAGAGAGAGAGAAGAGAGAGAGAGAGAGAGAGAGAGAAGAGTGTGTGTGTGTGTGTGTGTGTCTACACCCCCTCCAACACCACATGCATCCTCACCCCTCCTTCCCCCCCCCCTCTCCCCTCTCTCCTGTGAGCACCACCATCAACTACAATCTCCACAATCCGCCTATACTACCACCCTCATAGACACCTTCCTAATAAAAACCCTTGTGGACACTAACACCTGTCTGGACACCTCCCTAAGGAATCAACTGTGAACACTGACACCTTCGTTGACACCTCGACAAAACTGCTACTGTGGATACTGACACCCTCGTAGAAAGCCTCCCAGTGACGCCCTTGTGGCCACTGACACCCTTATACACACCTCTTAAAAGAACCCTTGTGGCCACTGACATCCCTATACACACCTCTTAAAAGAACCCTTGTGGAGACCGACACCTTTACGGACACCTTCTAAAGGAACCCTTGTGGATACTGACATCTTTACAGACACCTTCTAAAGGAACCCTTGTGGAGACTGACATCTTTACAGACACCTTCTAAAGGAACCCTTGTGGAGACTGACACCTTTACTGACACCTTCTAAAGGAACCCTTGTGGAGATTGACACCTTTACAGATACCTTCTAAAGGAACCCTTGTGGAGAACTGACACCTTTACAGGTACCTTCTAAAGGAACTTTTGTGGAGACTGACACCTTCATAGACACTTTGCCAAGGAAAGAACCGTGCTCACTGACCTACAGAGAACCCTTCTGGAAGTCAATCCTGAGCCGTCTCTTCTTAGTTTTGTTTTGTTCTGTTTTGTTTTATTTTGTTTTGATCTTTGTTCTGTTTTATTTCATTTTGTGTTTTGTTTTGTATTTTGTTTTGTTTTTGTTTTGTTTTGTCTTTTGTTTTGTTTTCTTTTGTTTTGTTTTTTTTTTGCTTTGTTTCGTTTTGTTTTGTGTTTTGTTTTGTTTTGATTTTTGCTTCGTTTTGTTTTGTGTTTTGCCCTCCATTTGTTTTGTTTGGTTTTCTTTAGTTTGTTGTTGTTGTTGTTGTTGTTTCGTCTTGTTTCGTTTTGTTTTGTTTTGTGTTTTGTTTTGTTTTTTGCTTTGTTTTGTTTGTGTTTTGCCTTCCATTTGTTTTGTTTGGTTTTTGTGTGTGTGTGTGTGTGTGTGTGTGTTGTTTCGTCTCGTTTCGATTCGTTTCGTTTTGTTTTGTTTTGTGTTTTGTTTTGTTTTGTTTTGTGGTCTTGCAGACGGACAGACAGGCAGACAGACACAGAGAACGGGAACTCTTTTCATGCGCAGGTTCCAGTCTCACTCACCGTTCTCTTGGCCCGGCTTGTACCTTCCTGAGGCTGCGCTTGGCGTCGGTTGGGCGAGACTCTGCGCACACACTGAGGCACATGAAGATGCGCACACACAGACATATAAAGATGCACACACACAGACACATGAAGATGCACACACAGACAGACATATAAAGATGCACACACCACACACACACACACACACACACACACACACACACACACACACACACACACACACATAAAGATGCACACACACAGAGACACATAAAGATGTACACACAGAATGATCACGGGCCCACCTACCCCCCCCCCACCCCCTCCCCACCCCCAACTCCACCCCCTGCTCTTCTTTCACCCTCTCCTTCCCGCCCGCTTGACCATCAAAACAAGTCGTTTCAAACTATGAGAGCAATGAGCTAGTATACTAGATCGTCGATCGACTAATTTGATAAAAAGAGCTGTCAATCAATCAATCAATCTATTACCTATCGATTAATTTCTCTCTTTGTCTACGCCCTTTTTTCCCTTTCTTTTTTGTTTGTTTATTTGTGTCTTTTTGTACTCCCAGTTCTTATAGAACAGGGAGTACTTTAGAATGGGAACGAAGAAATGCTGTCTGTGTGTCTATGTGTCTGTCCATCCGTCCGTGGTCAAAATGTGTTCCACTCGCTCCAGACAAAACTACTGGGCCGATCTTTCTGAAAATTTGTACATATGTTCATTATGGGACAAGGATGATGCCCGATGTTTTAGCTTACCGTTATATCTGTTACTAACGGCTGTAACGGTCTGTAACGGTTTTTCTTCTTTATGGAATATCTCCGAAAGTACTTGGCCGATCTGTGAAAATTAGCAGGTATGTTCATTATGGGTCACGGATGATGCCGGATGTTTTAGTTTACCCCGTTATAGCCGTTACTAAAGGCTGTAACGGCCTGTAACGGTTTTTCTTCTTTATGGAATATCTCAAAAAGTACTTGGCCGATCTTTCTGAAAATTTGTAGGTATGTTCATTGTGGGTCACGAATAATGCCCGATGTTTTAGTTTACCCCGTTATAGCTGTTACTAACGGCTGTAACGGTTTCTCTTCTTTATGGAATATCTCCGAAAGTACTTAGCCGATCTTTCTAAAAAATTTGTAGGTATGTTCATTATGGGTCACGAATAATGCCCGATGATTTAGTTTACCGTTATAGCCGTTACTAACGGCTGTAACGGCCTGTAAAGGTTTTTCTTTTTTTATGGAATATCTCCGAAAGTACTTAGCCGATCTTTGTGGAAATTAGCAGGTATGTTCATTATGGGTCACGGATGATGCCCGATGTTTTAGTTTACCCCCTTATAGCCGTTACCAACGGCTGTAGCGGCCTGTAACGGTTTTTCTTCTTTATGGAATATCTCAGAAACTACGTGGCCGATCTTTCTGAAAATTTGTACATATGTTCATTATGGGTCAAGGATGATGCCCGATGTTTTAGTTTACCGTTATAGCCGTTACTAACGAATGTAACGGCCTGTAACGGTCTTTCTTCTTTATGGAATATCTCCGAAAGTACTTGGCCGATCTTTGTGAAAATTAGCAGGTATGTTCATTATGGGTCACGGATGATGCCCGATGTTTTGGTTTACCCCGTTATAGCCGTTACTAATGGCTGTAACGGCCTGTAACGGTTTTCCTTCTTTATGGAATATCTCCGAAAGTACTTGGCCGATCGTTTTGAAAATTTGTAGATATGTCCATTATGGGTCACGAATAATGCCCTATGTTTTAGTTTGCCGTTATAGCCGTTACTAACGGCTGTAACGGCCTGTAACGGTTTTTCTTCTTTATGGAATATCTCCGAAAGTACTTGGCCGATCTTTGTGAAAATTAGCAGGTATGTTCATTATGGGCCACGGATGATGCCCGATGTTTTCGTTTACACGTTATAGCCGTTACTAACGGCTGTAACGGCCTGTAACGGTCTTTCTTCTTTATGGAATATCTCAAAAAGTACTTGGCCGATCGTTCTGAAAAAAATTGTAGGTATGTTCATCATGGGTCAAGGATGATGCCCGATGTTTTAGTTTACCGTTATAGCCGTTACTAATGGCTGTAACGGCCTGTAACGGTTTTTCTTTTTTACGGAATATCTCCGAAAGTACATGGCCGATCTTTGTGAAAATTAGCAGGTATGTTCATTATGGGTTACGAATAATGCCCGATGTTTTAGTTTACCGTTATAGCCGTTACTAACGGCTGTGACGGCCTGTAACGGTTTTTCTTTTTTTATAGAATATCTCCGAAAGTACTTGGCCGATCTTTCTGAAAATTAGCAGGTATGTTCACTATGGATTACGGATGATGCCCGATGTTTTAGTTTACCGTTATAGCTGTTACTAACGGCTATAACGGCCCATAACAGTTTTTCTTCTTCTTGGAATATCTCAGGAAGTACTTGGCCGATCTTTCTGAAAATTTGTAGGTATGTTCATTATGGGCGACGGATGATGCCCGACGTTTTAGTTTACCGTTGTAGCCGTTACTAACGGCTGTAATGGCCCATAATTGTTTTTCTTTTTTATGGAATGTCTCAGAAAGCACTTGGACGATCTTTCTGAAAATTTGTAGGTATGTTCATTATGGTTCACGGATCATGTCCGACGTTTTAATTTACCATTATAGCCGTTACTAACGGCTATAAGGGCCCCTAACGGTTTTTCTTCTTCTTGGAATATCTCAGGAAGTACGTGGCCGATATTTCTGAAAATTTGTAGGTATGTTCATTATGGATCACGGATGATGCCCAATGTTTACGTTTACCGTTATAACTTTTACTAATGGCCCATAATGGTTTTCTTCTTGATGGAAAATCTCAGAAAGTTCTTGGCCGATCTTTCTTAAAATTTGTAAGTATGTTCATTATAGGTCACGGATGATGGCTGATGTTTACCAGAATAGCCATTACTAACGGTTACACCAGCCCAAGACGGTTTTTCCTCTTTATGGAATATATCACGCGTATTCAGGATAAACTGGGAGTACGTTTATATGCTTTGCATCTTGTTGTTTTTCATTTGCTGACACTCATCAACTCATCCTGCTATAACTCCGCCTCCCCCTAAACACACACACACACACACACACACACACACACACACACACACACACGCACGCACGCACGCACGCACGCACGCACGCACGCACGCACACACACACACACACACACACACACACACACACACACACACGCACGCACACTCACACACACATACACACACGCACACACGCACGCACGCACGCAGAGAGAGACAGATAGACAGACAGACAGAGATCTATCAATCGACCAATATGTTTGAACACAATTATGAATTATGACCTAAGACCGACACATACTAAATCTGTCGCTATTCTGAATATAGTGGGCGTATCATTTCTGTCATTTACAGGCTATAAATTGTTTGAAAACTCTCAGAAAGCTTAGTGTTTCTCCTACACCTTGCTGTATCCAAAGAAACCCCAAACCAAATTGAAACAGACACACGAACGGTCGACACTCACATGTTCATTCTTCTGTCCTCTTAACTGAATAACATCACAAAAAAAACTTCCCTCCCTAACATGTGTGCTTCTATACCGCCCAGTATTAACCAGTATGGAACACAATTCACAACATCATTAATATAAACAGGGTATCTGATCAAATTACCATACAAAACATCATTTGGTGTCTCAGTGTCTACACTTAGAAATTTCTTTAGACCGAACGAGTGCACTTTTTCAGAGCATACCGTTGTTTAATCCAGGCTCATATTTCGGAACAATAAAATGTTATGGGCTTTATTGGAGCATCAAACGACGATGCGGAAAAATACTTTAATTGTATTTGGTTTTCTCAATACGTAAAGAACTGCATGTTTGGCTATACAGCAAAGAGTATTACATGCAGCAATAAAGCTAGGTTTAGTTGAAAAGCAAATTCCCGAATATTTACAAGCACTTGAAACAGGCATATTCTGTCCGTCCAAAACCATTTTCCCTAGCACTTCAATAACAACCCTTTCTGAACACTAAACGTTTATTTTGTCCGTAGTAACCTGATGACCATGAGATAAAGTCACCTCTTGTAAGTCATCGGGCTGATTTTGCAGGTCAGCAATATTTTAAGACGGAGGAACGACATCATTAACTAATCAACGCATCGGACAATCCCAAAAACCATCCAATAAAAACATACACCATGTTTTCATGTTTCACTTACGTGGCTTGCTGGCTCATTCTAAACACGTCAACCATTGTACATCATTCGTGATGTCATACCTATGGAAACCTTGTCCTACTCTCCTGGTGAAGCAGGTTAGAATATGTACTACAGAAGAACGGTCCTTTGTTTGACTCAGATCCGCAGTCACGCATCCCCCACCCCCACCCTATTCCCTTCCCTCCGCCCGAAAAAAAAATCCTGTCCTGATGAATCTGTACCTTGGCCACACTTCATGTTTCTACTCAGTTTGGTCAACATCCGGACAGTACTTTTTGCTTCAACTTGTGCACAGAACACTCCAGCAACCAGCCGGCGCCGTCACAAACCTTCACCTCCTTCACAGAGGTCACAACACACACAGAACAAGCAAGCAACAGCCGCCACTGTCACAGAGCTAAGCTCCTTTACAGAGGTCGCAACACACAAAGCACCCATTCAGACAGCCAAGCAGTTCCAGATTGGAACTTTTTGAATAGATAAATGTGCATTATGCTGGAACAAGACGTTTTATATATATTTCTTCAATCTAAGACATAAGAGCAAGCTTTGTTTATAATTGAATATATATATATATATATATATATATATATAGTTAATGTGTTATATATATATTTTTTGTGTTATATATATATATATATATAAAACACATTAACATTATATACATATTAACATATAATACATATTGACATCTATACGAAAAGACAGGTGGCTATGCACCCAGGTTTGCATGCAAGCAAACAGAGTGACACAAGCAGAGGGGTGCGTGCACACACACACACACACACACACACACACACACACACACACACACACACACACACGCACGCACGCACGCACGCACACACACACACACACACACACACACACACACACACACACACACACGCACGCAAGCACGCACGCACATACACACACAGGTGCCAAGAACAATGGATTAACATGTATACACACATCATGAGAGAGAGAGAGAGAGAGAGAGGAGGGGGGGGGGAACTGGAAGGGGGTAGGGTGGGTCAGTCGTCTATTCGATTCATGATCATGTGACAAAAGCAGCGTGGGGGGGGGGGGGGGGGGAGCGGTGAAAGGGAAGGCGTTGGCAATGATGACTGTACACGATGTTCATCTTGTTCACTTTAGATTCACTTGTGGCATGCCCATAGACTACTGCCAGCAGGTGGTAGTTCAAAGGGAGGCTACTTTCCTTCCTCTACAGACCTTTCTGCCTCATGTTCATCATCATCTTGTACTGGCATAACTGATGATGTTTAGTCATTCTTGGAATTCATCTTTTTCGAGGCAAATATCTGAAACTATATATATATTCTGTAAACAGCCAGCATCCGAAGAATACACTCAAGAAATGTAAATCATGAAGACGTCATTTTATGCTATCTTTTCATATGTTGCCATTTTCATCTGCGTTCTGAAGTTGTTTTTTTTTTCATTCTGGTCATGAGGCAAATTAGAGATGTATTAGGTGTTACTGTGATGAGAACAGTAACACCAGTAATCTCCAGTTTGCCTTGTGAGTGCAAATAAGGCTTTGCTGCTTTCATACAGTTTTATTTGCTTGATTTGCCACAAACTGCAAAACCTTGACGACGTGATATTTGGCACAATACATCTATATGTGGCCAACCAGTGCCATTATTTACTAACATATTAATTCATTTGTATTTGCTCCTCTGACCAGCAGACATCGGCTGTTCTTGATTGAAAGTTAACATTTGCTCCATGTAGAAAGCAATTGTTTCTGAGGTCAGTTTTATATCTATTGCCGAAAGCGCTCATCGAAGATGTAAGGCCTTTATGATCACGTGACATCTTTATCCAGGGGATGGCTAGGAAGACTATAAATATATATTGAACAAATATGTAGTTTGGGAAAACAACTGCACGCTAACAATTTTTCTATCATGAGAATAATGACTTGGAATCGATTTGAAACTGAGGGGAGGATAAAGGGGGTTATATAAAATACAAGCGAAAAAAAGTGCTTTAGAATATCAATATCTTACTGATGCTTAGTTTTAGGAAAAGTTTGGTTTGCGCTAGTGTTTGTAGTTTCCGAGAAAAGGCATTACGTTCAAGATTTACATAAGAACACACACACACACACACACACACACACACACACACACACACACACACACACACACACACACACTCACTCACTCACTCACACACACACACACACACACACACACACACACACACACACACACACACACACACACACACACACACGGACAGCTGAAATAAGGTGATGACATAGATCCAAAGAAAGGAAAGGAAGAAAATCGGGAACAGAAACAGCTTGCTGAACTCTGTACAATATTTTTACATCATGAAACTTCAGAGAGAGAGAGAGAGAGAGAGAGAGAGAGAGAGAGAGAGAGAGAGAGAGAGAGAGACTGATTGATGGATTGATCTTTAATACGGAAGGATGAAGATTTTAGGCCAAAGCCTAGTCTTACAATCTGTCCTTGTCATGCATACATTATTTCAACACATATCATTCATACTGACAAGAGAGAGAGAGAGAGAGAGAGAGAGAGAGAGAGAGAGAGAGAGAGAGAGAGAGAGAGAGAGAGAGAGAGAGAGCGACTGTGTGTTGGATCATAGCTTTTAAAGAGGAAAAAAGAAGGAAATATATCCATCTGGCAACACTGCAAGCTAGGATACAGCCAGCACATTGAATTCTCACCTCCTTTTGGGCTCTGGAAGAAATAATGCAATGAACATGGTTAAAAAGTACGACTGGGCAACAGCTGAACTACAACAAGCACAACAATGCTACATCTGCTACAAATGTTGCTGTTCTGCAACTGTTGTCGTGGTGGTGGTGGTGGTGGTGATGGTAGTGGTGGCGGTAGTGGTGGTGGTGCTACTACTATTATCACTACTGTTGCAGCTGCTACTACTATCGCTACGATTGCTGCTGCTATTACTGCTACTATTCTTACATCTGTCGCCTCTGCTGCTGCTGCTACTGTGTTGTTGCCGCTGCTGTTGTTACTGCGACTTCTTTTACTACTGCCGCTAGAACTGCCATGTTTCCGCTGCTGCTGCTACTACTACCACTAGAATTGCTGCTGCTGCTACCACATTGCCATATTGCTGCTGCTGCTGCTGCTGCTGCTGCCACTACTACTACTACCACTAGAATTGCCATATTGCTGCTGGTGCTGCTGCTGCTGCTGCTACTACCACTAGAACTGTCACATTACTGCTACTGCTGCTACTATTGCTACCTCCACTAAAACTGCTATTTTGCTGCTACTGCTGCTGCTGCTGCTACTACCACTAAAACTGCCATTTTGCTGCTGCTACTACCACTAAAACTGCCATTTTGCTGCTGCTACTACCACTAAAACTGCCATTTTGCTGCTGCTACTACCACTAAAACTGCCATTTTGCTGCTGCTACTACCACTAAAACTGCCATTTTGCTGCTGCTACTACCACTAAAACTGCCACATTACTGCTACTGCTGCTACTATTATTACTACCTCCACTAAAACTGCTATATTGCTGCTACTGCTGCTGCTGCTGCTACTACCACTAAAACTGCCACATTACTGCTACTGCTGCTACTATTATTACTACCTCCACTAAAACTGCTATATTGCTGCTGCTATTACTACTATCGCTAAAATGCCATATTGCTGCTACTGCTCCTCCTCCTCCTCCTCCTCCTCCTACTACTACTACCGCTAAATCTGCCATATTGCTGCTGCTACTACTACTACTATCAGAACTGCAATATTGCTGCTACTGCTGCTACTATTACTACTTGCACTAAAGCCATATTGCTGCTGCAGCTACGACTACTACTACCACTAGAACTGCCATATTGTTGCTACTGCTGCTACTACTACTGCTACTACTACCACTAGAACTGCTATATTGCTGCTGCTGCTGCTGCTGCTACTACTACTACCACTAAACCTGCTATATTGCTGCTTCTGCTGCTGCTACTACTTCTACGCTAAAATGCTATATTCCTGCTATCCTGCTACTATTGCAGCTACTAGAACTGCCATATTGCTGCTGCTGCTACTACTACTACTACCACCACCAGAGCTTTCATATTGCTGCTATACTGCTGCTACTACTACTACTACTACTACCACTAAAACTTGCCATATATTGCTACTGTTGCTGCTGCTGCTGCTGCTGCTACTACTACTACTACTACTACTACTACTACTACTACTACTACTACTACTACTACTACTACTACTACTTAAACTGCCGTATTGCTGCTGCTGCTGCTGCTGTTATTACTACCACTAAAAGTGCTATGTTGCTGCTGCTACTACTACCACTAAAAGTGCTATATTGCTACTGCTACCACTACCACTAAAACTGCTATATTGCTGCTGCTACTACTGCCACTAAAACTGCTATATTGCTGCTGCTACTGCTACTACTACAACTGCTATATTGCTGCTGATACTACTGCTACCACTAGAAATGCCGTATTGCTACTGCTGCTGCTGCTACCATTTATACTGCCATGCTGCTATTGCGGCTGCTACTACTACTACTATACTGCCACACTACTGCTATTACTGCTAGAGCTAATGCTACTGTTCTTACTACGACTGCCGCTGCTACTACTACTGCTGCTGGTGTTGCTTCCGCTACAACAGCAGCAGCAACAGCAGCAGCAGCAGCAGCAACAACAACAACAGCAACAATAACAACAACGATTATTATTACAGCTACTATTGCTGCTGCTGTTTTTGTTACAACCACTGTTTCTATTACTATTACTGCTGCTGCTGCTGCTGCTGCTGCTGCTGCTGCTGCTGCTGCTGCTGCTGCTGCTGCTGCCGCTGCTACTACTACTACTGCTGCTACAACCGCCGCTTTTGCTGTCGTTTATTGCTGCTGCTAACACTGCTGCAGTGTTAATTGCCCCTCCTGCTACTTTTATCATTACAAGTGTTGCTGCTGCTAACACTGCTGCAGTGTTAATTGCCCCTCCTGCTACTATTATCATTACAAGTGTTGCTGCTGCTGCTTCTGCTTCTGCTACTACCGCTGCTACTGCTGCTGCTTCTTGCTACAGCTCCCGCTGTTGCTGCTACCTCTAACATCAGGCCCCCTACTACGAGTATAATGCACCAAGTTGGCGACGGACTGCCCAACGATCATCTCTAGAAAACTGCAGGCTATTGCAAAACAATTAAAGCCAAATGTCTGGACAATGGCAGTCATTTAGTTGATGAACTGCAGCCAGGAGCACATGGCATGGCAGTGCAGGATTCCCCTCACATGATGAACCGCACTGCCCGTACTGAAGTGAATAGCAAACACTTCATGTTCTGATTGTGATGATGATGATGGTGTTGATGATGATGATGATGATGATGATGATGATGATGATGGTGTTGATGATGATGATGATGATGATGATGATGATGATGATGATGATGATGATGACGATGATAATAATGATGATGGTGATGATGTTAATGATGACGACGACGACGGCGACGACGACGACGACGATGATGATGATGATGATGATGATGGTGATGATAATGACGACGACGAAGATGATGGTGGTGATAATGATGATGATGATTATGACGATGGTGATGGTGATGATGCTGTTGATGTTGATAATGATTGTGATGGTGATGGTGATGATGGCGGTGATGGTGATATTGATGTTAATAATGCGATCGGTGATGATGATGATGATGATGATGATGATGATGATGATGATGATGATGGTGGTGGTGGTGGTGGTGATGGTGGTGGTGGTAGTGATGATGGTGGTGGTGGTAATGGTGGTTGTGATGACGAAAATGGTGGAGTGGTGTGCATGTATACTCTGTTGAAGACGAGAATAATGGTAGTGGTGGTGGTGATGGCGATGATGATGATGATGATGATGATGATGATGATGATGATGATGATGATGATGATGATGATCCTGTGGAGATATGTAGTTTTGTTTTTCTTGAGTTAAAAGTTTGACTCTCTCTCTCTCTCTCTCTCTCTCTCTCTCTCTCTCTCACCCCCCCCCCCCCCCCCCCCCCCCCCCTTACGCCGCCTTCTCCCCCTTTGCTCACCACAGTTCTTCTTTCGTCTGCGAATGCAGACGACCAGAAGGATGACAACGATGATGAGCAGAACAACGGCGCCGACGATCCCAATGATGATCCACTTGGTGCGACTCTCTTGGGACTGATCTGGAGGTGATGGTGACGGAACTGAGAAATACAGGGGGGAGAGGAATCAGAGCGGAGGAGACGGGCGCAGACAGAGGGCGAGGGAAAGAGAAGTGTGTGTGTGTGTGGGGGGGGGGGGGGGGGCATGAACAGACAAACACAGAGACAGTCAGCCAAAGAGTAGCACCCGGTAGCTAGAAAGTGAACTCAATGTCTGTAAAATTGAGCCTCTGCCCTCCCCTTATACTATAATCTCTCTCTCTCTCTCTCTCTCTCTCTCTCTCTCTCTTCTCTCTCTCTCTCTCTCTCCTGTCCCTCCTCACTCTCTCCCCTGTCCCTCCTTCCCCCCCTCTCTCTCTCCTGTCCCTCCTCTCTCTCTCTCTCCCCTGCCCCCCCCCTCTCTCTCTCTCTCTCTCTCTCTCTCTCTCTCTCTCTCTCTCTCTCTCTCTTCTCGCACGTGCGCAGCTAATAAAGCACACTGAATTTGACCACTTGAAGAAAGACGTGTGAAATACTTGGAGGGGAAAAAAAGCAAAGAAAAACGAAAGGCAGAAGAACTGTTTGGACGGCAAGCAATTGACGCCCTTCTTAAGAACAAGGAGACTGAAGCAAACAAACAAACAAACAAAAATTAAAAACAGAAAGAGAGAAAAATCAGCTAAAGAAAGATCAATGCAAAAGTAAACAAAGAACAACTCAACAAGTAAATCTTTAAAAAAAAAAAAAAAAAAACACGACAAAAGAAAGCAATTAAGAAAACAGGCAAGAAGATGATAGATAAAAAAAAAAGAGAATGCAACAAAGGAAAGAACAGGAAAATCAAGAAAATAAAACAAAAAAAATAAGATGATACAAAAAAGAATGAATAAAGCAAAACAAAAGGATGATAAGAACATGTAAAAATGAATAATGCCGATTAAACTAGAACCACCACAACCCCGCTCCCTCTTTCTCACCAAATAACACCACCAACAACAACAACAAAAAGAAATAAAATAAAAAAAAAATTTTTTAAATGAAAAAGACATAAAACAAAGAGCATGAAAAGCAACAAAAAAAAGGAAATAAAGAGAAAAAAAAGCAAGGCCATGGAATTTTTACTTTAATCTTAAAAGAAATAAAAAGAAAATCAGCGACTTAAAAATCAACAAATAAAAACAACAATTAAAATATTGAAAAAAAGCAACAACAAGGAATTTTGACAAGGAATAAAAAAAGGTACAAAAAAGGGGAAAAACAAAAATAAATCACCTGATACAAAAGCATAACAAGATTAAACATTTGCACAGTACTTAATCTAGCTCGACAGTCTTGTCAGTACTGTACACATTACATAAACCTGGCCACACTAATCCTTGACTGCAACTCAAGAAGTCCTAGCTGGAATGCAAGACGGAAAATATCTCCTCTGAGGATCAGCTTCATCTTCAGGTCTGTATGTGGCCTCCTGCCCTCTATCTATCCTGGTGAGAGGGGGGAATGAATCGACTCTGTTCTGTGAAGGTAAAGAAATAATAGGAACATGCCTTGAGTTCCTGCATGCACACAGCACAAACCAGGGAAAGGTATACACAAAGACACCATGAGGCGCTCAAAGAGATCGTGCGTGCGGTAAGCACTGCCACGGAAAACACCTCGCCTCCAGAGTCTCCAGCATGGAAGCAGGATTCACTGAATGGACTGAATGTCTGGGGATCCACAGCAGACCTTCCAGAACAGGAAACACAGCAGACCTTCCAGAACAGCAGACCTTCCAGAACAGGAAACACAGCAGACCTTCCAGAACAGCAGACCTTCCAGAACAGGAAACACAGCAGACCTTCCAGAATAGCAGACCTTCCAGAACAGCAGACCTTCCAGAACAGGACACGCAGCAGACCTTCCAGAACAGGACACACAGCAGACCTTCCAGAACAGCAGACCTTCCAGAACAGGAAACACAGCAGACCTTCCAGAACAGCAGACCTTCCAGAACAGCAGACCTTCCAGAACAGCAGACCTTCCAGAACAGCAGACCTTCCAGAACAGGAACTATTCATAGATCACGAGGAACAGCGGCGTAAAACCAGACATGCTGTTCACCCAGGTTCATCCAAATAAATGGCTGTGAGTTTAGGTTTGATCCTAACTGAACTGACTGCCCTGTGAAAGCAGGCGGGTGGAAGCCCACACGGACAAGACAGAGTATTCCAGTCAACTCAGCAGTTGGAGGGAATCAAGCTTCCTGGCCATAAAGGTTGGAGCAAGGGCAAGGGGGCTTGAGGGCTCATCAGCCTGTATGATCTCATGAAACTGCTCTCGACTGTTGGTCAGACGAGGAATAGAACTTTAGCAATGGCAGAGGCAGCTGAAAAAAGTTCCAGCTGGATCTGGCCAGACAGGAATAGAAATGAAGTTCATAAAGTTTACATTTCCCTGCGTGGAACAGGTGTCCCATAGTTATGTGTACAAGGCATCTGTCCATAAAAGCACATCTTTACACACCCAGCCACCAAGGAGGTGCGAGTTCGAATCCTGACGACACCAGAAATATGTCAGTCAGCAAAAGAGCATCTAGGAGACATGACCTGGACGTGGCCTGACTCCTTGGAGTGTAAAGAGTTCAGGGCCCAAACACGTTGATCACAACCATAGACAGGCGAAAATCATGCAGAACACACACACACACACACACACACACACACACACACACACACACACACACACACACACACACACACATCGAAAGCCACATCTTTTAAACAAGTGCCAAAGAAAACTGTCTTCAAACTCAACATACAAGAGAAAGATCTTCACAATAAATGTGCAGCAAAATGAGGAGGAAACAAGTAATTTGCGCAGAAAAGACCACACTCTGGAAACGTTGAACATCCAAAGCAGTCTGCAGAACCACTGTCATTCAAGACACAGGATTAGTGCGATTAGTTTGGAATATGCAGCAAAACAGAAGAAAGACAACACAAGAAAGCGAGCCTCACTGCAAGCTAGAGTGGTAAAGCAGAAAACATTAGAAATGAATATGCAGCAAAACAGACAGACATCACAAGAAAGCAAGCCTCACTGTAAGCTTGAGTGGTAAAGCAGAAAATATTAGAAATGAATATCACCACAAAGCATTTGAGTTCAGCCATATATGAACAGCTTAGAGCTCATAAGGTGAAAATCGTAAAGAGTAAAAACTCTGAAAAAAAAAAAAAACTTAGGGTGAAAACTAAACAGAAACACAGGTGTTTCCCTTTACTTTTCTTTTTTTAAGTTTTATTTTAAAACACGAAAAAAAAAGTCTATTTCCAGACCTTTTCTTTAAATGAAAAAAAAAAATTATGTACTAAATTTTTAAGCATCAGTGCTGTTGTTGAGCATACGGTGCAAAAAAATATTGTGATGCTTTAACCTTGTTCACTGTTCTGGATTAACTTCGTCCACTGTCCTTTCTGGTCTATTTGTTCACTGTCCTTTCTGGTCTATTTGTTCACTGTCCTTTCAGGTCTATTTGTTCACTGTCCTTTCAGGTCTATAAGTTCACTGTCCTTTCTGGTCTGTTTGTTCACTGTCCTTTCTGTCTATTTGTTCGTTGTCCTTTTGGTCTATTTGTTCGTTGTCCTTTTGGTCTATTTGTTCACTGTCCTTTTGGTCTATTTGTTCACTGTCCTTTTGGTCTACTTGTTCAGTCCTTTCTGGTCCATTTGTTCGTTGTCCTTTTTGTCTACTTGTTCACTGTCCTTTCTGGTCTATGTGTTCACTGTCCTTTCTGTTTTATGTGTTCACTGTCCTTTCTGGTCTGTGTTCACTGTCCGTTCTTTTGTCTATTTGTTAGTTGTCCTTTTGGTCTATTTGTTCACTGTCCTTTTGGTCTATTTGTTCAGTTCTTTCTGGTCTACCTGTTCACTGTCCTTTTCATCTATTCGTTCACTGTCCTTTCTGGTCTATGTGTTCACTGTCTTTTCTGGTCTATTTGTTCACTGTCCTTTCTGGTCCATTTATTCACTGTCCTTTCTGGTCCATTTGTTCACTGTCCTTTCTGGTCCATTTATTCACTGTCCTTTCTGGTCTATTTGTTCACTGTCCTTTCTGGTCCATTTATTCACTGTCCTTTCTGGTCTATTTGTTCACTGTCTTTTCTGGTCTATTTGTTCACTGTCTTTTCTGGTCTATTTGTTCACCGTCTTGTCTTCTGTGCACCTTCAGGGGCAGTAATCCTCAGCGCTTTATTATGGCTCATTCATACATAACTACACCTTGACTCGCCCAGTCATCGCCTCAGCACCGGCAATCCGCATCGAGCAGTTAATACC
Organism: Conus canariensis; assembly: GCA_033310375.1. Classification (NCBI taxonomy): domain Eukaryota; kingdom Metazoa; phylum Mollusca; class Gastropoda; order Neogastropoda; family Conidae; genus Conus; species Conus canariensis. Next base: position 11,890,933 of record CM065748.1, read on the forward strand.
AGGTGGTGCACTTTTCCATCGTGTCGTCATGAACAATTTGCTGGAAGCCATTTAACTTCAAATGAGACTGAGAAAACTCACAGAGGTTGAAAGCTGTCCCGAATGTGTTCCTTGGAAAGTGTCTACATTTCAACTGTGAAAAACAAAAGTAACGGACCTGTCCAGCTCTGAGCCATTCATGTTTGGCTGCACACAAACTGCTGTGACCTTGACTTTGACCTTGACTCAGAGTGACCTTGACTCAGTGTGTGACCTTGACTCAGAGTTACCTGGGGGAGTGCCGCCCCCTGCTGAAGAGGACTGTGAAGGTGTCGTTTCTGAGCTCGGTGGGGTCGGTGAGGTGGGGATGGTAGTGGTGACTGGGAGAAAAAAAAGAATCAGGTGTTCTAGGTGCGAAGACAACGAACAAGACAAGCATGATTTCCTTACAACGGAAAGAAAAGTGAGGGGAGAGAGAGAGAGAGAGAGGAGAGAGAGAGAGAGAGAGAGAGAGAGAGAGAGAGAGACAATGACAATGACAATGAATACTGTTTAATGCCATCAGCAAGTAACATGCTATTTGACATGGGGGTATACTGTCTTCTATGAAACCACCATTGGGAAGAAAAGGGAAAAAAAAGCAAAAAAGGCTCCAAAATGAAACAATCCAATAACTGAACAAAAGGCTCCTGGCCCTAAGCAACATCAAGGGCGACCAACAGGCCTCCAAACCAACTGGGAAGATATAATCGCTGAAAAACAGCCATACTTTATGTTACATCTTTTTTTTTTTTTTTTTTTTTTTTTATTTTCTGTTATCATTTTTTAAAAATATTTTTTGTTTTGTTTTAGGCTGCAATGTCAAGTTTTTTCTTGCGCTTACTAACTGCTTCGGCAATAAACATTGCCATGGACCTTATATATTCTGTTTTATCTGTTTGTAGCAAAGCGACCAAGTTACGCCTCCTTGCAAACGGTGTTCTAAAAACATCATATTTCTCTCGTATGTCTTTATATTCTTTACAACAAAAGAAAAAGTGGAATTCATCCTCTCTATCATTTTCTTTGCATACCGGACACCTAATAGCAGTTCGGGTTTCAGTTATATACCAATGGTGGCTTGCGTCAAGACCAAGTGTCCTGGTACGGAATCGTGCCATTGAATCCCTGTGCCATTTTCGTGTAATTGTTAGTAAATATTTTTCAGGCTGTAAATCACTAAAAAAAAACATGTATACTTTTCGTTATTTTCCATCTCGGAATGCCAAACCTGCTGATAGGATGAGATAAGACGCTCTTTAAATTCCAGAATAAAACGTTTGTCGTCCTCGACGCCCTGGTTGTTCCAAACAAAACCAAAACCATTTTCGAATAGAAATTTCTTTACTTGAAAAACCCAATTTTGTCTTCCACTTTCGTGTTGATTTAATAACATTGGATATGCTTGCCTACTAATCCTGGATGATGGGAGTTTAACTAGACGAAGCCAATACCTGATACATTTAATTTTTGCACGTATCTGCAGAGGGTATCTGCCAGTTTCTCCATATACCATTTTGTTGGAACCATGTATAGGGATATTCAAGAAACGCTTTATTGCTAGTGTGTGTACCTTTTCCATGAATTGATTCTCAAGAAAGCCCCATATTTCGGCACCATAAGTTAGCATTGGTTCCACTTGGGTATCAAACAGCTTCCAAAAGATGGTAGGGTCAATACATCTTAACTTCCTTAATGATCTTAGAATTTCAATCACTCCCTTTCTGCCTTTTCTACACATTCCTAACCATCCCTTGTTCATATTTAGTTTTGTTGTAAAAATTAAACCTAAGTATTTATAGCAGTTGGTTACCAACACTTCTAAATTCCCAAACCACCACTTTTCCCGAGCTGCTAGAAAACCTCCCTTTCTGAAAACTATAATCTTCGTCTTATCTATATTAATAGCTAACTTAAGTCTGTCTGTTTCTTCTTTTAATGCATTTAACTGATTCTGTAATCCAACCACCGTGTCTGAAAAAAGGATTACATCGTCTGCAAATAATAAAAGGAAGACTTCTGCAGCATCAGGTATTAACTGTATTCCATGTCTTCCCTTCTTATTTATTTCAAGCGCCAGTTCGTTAATGAAAAAGGAAAACATTAGCGGACTCAATAAACACCCCTGCTTCACGCCTTGTGGACAATGGAAAAAATCAGAGTATAAGCTTTTGTCTCTTACACAAGCTATAACTGAACTATAAATTCCTTTTAATGACCTATACAATTTACCTTGAACACCAGACTTTTTTAGTATATCCCACAAAATATTTCTATTAACTGTATCGAAAGCCTTCTGGAAGTCAATAAAAGCAACGTACAATTTTCTGTTACTTAATAAGTATTTTTGAACCAGTGCATATAAGGTAAATATGTGATCCATAGTACTATAATCTTTTCTAAACCCTGCCTGCTCTTCAATAATTTTTTCTTCCCGTTCGGCCCATGTACTTAATCTTGTATTTAAAATGGAAGTATAAACTTTGCTCACAGCACTAGTCAAGGCTACCCCTCGATAATTGTCTGGATTATTGGCATCCCCTCTTTTGAAAATCGGAACAATTACAGATTTGGACCATTCCCTTGGAAAATAACCAGAATTAAAAAGTCTGTTGAACAAGATTTCAAGATAATCAATGATACTGTCAACAACATGTTTTAGCATTTCACTCACAATCTTGTCTGGACCAGCACTCTTTCCACATTTCAAGTTTCTAATGCCTCTAATGCTATTCTTAATTTCCTCCTTCGTTATATAGTCGTCAAAGAAAGGCTCTTGATGTTCTTGATCTTCATTCTCAAGATATAAACTATCTTCTCCATCCATGTTATCTATGTTATCACAGTCATTGAATACGCTAAAAAAGTGATCCTGCCACTGTTTGATGCCAATGTCATTATAAACTGTTTTTCTGTTTGTAAGCTTCATTGTTTTCCAGAATAAGTTTGGTTCATTGACAGCGTTTGTTAACTTTGCAAGTCTAACTTCATCAAATTTCCTTTTTTTATCCCGTTTAAGATCAGTATATTTTGTTCTCTCCTTTACATAGAGTTCTTTCTGCTGTTTCCTGTATGTTTCAGTCCTCGCTCTTTGGAAACTCTTTAATAAACGTTCTACTAACGTTCTTTGTTCTTTACATTCCTTATCGAACCACTCGTTGGCTTTTGACTTTTTAGGACTCGTAGTTCTAATGAGACAACTAGCCGCTGTATATAAAGCCATTGTAAATATGTTCAAAGAGTTATCAATATCTTCTTCAATCTTATCACGAGCATGATCAATGTGTTCCTTGAAATGTTTGGAACTTACTTCATGTATAAATGTGTCTTTAAAGTCATCCGACCAAACTATCCTCTCTTCTGTCGGGTCATCTGACTTTTCTGATGATTTTTCTACATCATGGTTTCCTCCATGTTTCCATGTCAGCTGAACTGGGAGGTGCCAAGAAAAGAGGCAATTATTTACAAACAAATCGCAAAAAGGAAGCAAATCTTCTGACAAAATAAAATAGTCAATGACACTACAGCCTTGTGGTGCTACAAATGTAAATTCACCCTCGTCATCACTATTACACGAACCATTGACTATTTTTAAGTTAAAGAGAAAACACAAATCCAACAGTGATTGCCCAAAATTATTAATTACTGAATCTTTTGAAGAACGACTGTTAGATAAATCGTCATCATCATCATCATCATCAACAACAAAACCAAACGTAAAATTATCTATGTTCTCTATTCGTGTCTGCTCACACCCAGTTCTGGCATTGAAATCGCCACACATCATTATATACACATCTTGTTTTTCAAACTCAGTATGACAAAATAACTGGTCTTCCATGGCAAGGATTCCGTCTTTCAGGTTACTGTTAGCATATGCTGGTGAACTCTCTGGAGGAACATAGCATGCTATAAACATTAAATTTCTATCAATATCTAGTAACTCTTTATCAATTTTTATTATTATGAAATTATTGAAATCTACATTTATCCGTTCAACATGCTTTTCATATTTGTTTTTAATAAGCACTAAAACACCACCTGAGCATCGTCCATGTACTGACAGTTTTTTTGCTGGGGAACTGAATTTCAAAAAGCCCGGAAAAACATTACTCAAGTCAAACTGTGGTCCAATAAACGTCTCAGTCAGACAAACAAAATCAAATTTATTTATGAACTGTAGAAAGTCAACATCATGCATTTTACAGAACAGATTTTCTACATTGTAATTAAGAAATGTTATTTCCTGTGCCTGTGGTCGCGCGTTGTCCTATTTCTGGCTGTGGCTAGATCTCAGGCTCCTTTGGCCTGAACGGGATGTGTTATCACTGTCCCTTCCGCGAAGGAATGTTTGCATGTTACCCTGAACTGTCCCACCTCTCGACTCTCTACGATCATTGTCACTTCCACGTGCACCCCGGTTTACACCCCTATCTGCCCTGTTCCCACCCCTGCAGGCAGTACACTGAGGACTGGCTTCCTTCCGAACAAGCCGCTGACTGGCTGGCTGAATCACATGATCACTAGGGGAATCCCCTTGGAGTTCAATGACATTGGCACGATGGCCCCGCTTGGCACCGCACACATCGCCACAACGCTCGTTCGCCGCATCCGGCACCCCTGAAGTCACCGTCATTACCCCTGTCGTCGCTGCCATCGTTGTCGTCATCGAAGATGCGCGCACCGCCCGCGAGACCGCCGTACCCGCTGTCGATACTGCCGTCATCATTCCCTCCGCCGTGACCTCTGCGTACGTGCGTGGGTCGGGTCGCCTCGGCCAATCACCATCTTCCCCCTCACGAAGTAGGCTGCTTGACCTTCCTGCTTTGCACGTGCAACGAGGCCTGCTTGCTGACGTGTCAGGTCATTGGCAACACGTATGCCAGTGTTTTCTAGGCTCCGCCTGAATGATCTGTCCCTAATAATAAACAATTTATCAGTCCAGTTGCGGAATTTTGCGATCATTACTTTCGGTGAGCCGTGTCTTGTCTGTCCAACACGGTGCGCTCTGATCAGATCGTCTTCAGCCCACTTCCTGTCACCACTGACTTTATTCAGTGCGTTAATTACTGCACTGGCACATTTCCTGTCATTTTCATCATCGCTCTCAGGAATACCGTAAAATCGAAGGTTTTCACGGCGTGAAAAAGATTCTAACCGATCGATTTCTTCATTCATATTGCTGACTTGATCTTCCAGATTTTTTACTGTCTCTGAAAGATGATTAGTTACACATTTTGTTGCTGCCACATCTGCTGACACGACACTGAATCCATTCACGAGTTCTTGCACTGTTGCTGATAGTCTTTGATTTTCTATCTGTAAACTATCACAGCGCTGACTGATCGCTTCGCACCTCTCATCCACTCTCCTCAACGCACCTTTAATGTCTGTCAGGTCAGCATTCACCCTTGCAGCATGTTCATTCATTTTCACAGTTTGCTGTTCCATTTTCGTGTTCTGTACTTCAATGGCGTTCAGAATTTGATTGATCTTATCGGCAAGGTTTAGATCGTTACCTTCTTGTTCTTGATTTTTTTGATCAGGCCCCGGTTCGGCTCTACGTCTCCACTGATGAGAAGTCGTTTCAACGTGAGCCACACATGTGCTGCAACACACACTGAGAACACAGCGTGCAACTCCAACTGATGTTGACTGTTCTCCTTTGGAATATTGTCCATCGTGTCAACCTGAAAGACTGTTCCTTGGTGAATGTGTGAAACACTCATTGCTGAAGCATTCATTGTGTTATCACATAATAGTACTTTCACATTCCTAACCACACTCTGAAACATTGCCACAGAAAGTAAACACACCGCCATCGCCAAGAGATCACTCAATGTCATTTCCTTGTCCCTGTCTGTGTCACCGCTCATAAACACTTGTTTTAACCTAGACTTCTGCGACCGAAAAATAAAACGTCCAATTCTAGCTCGCCAGGTATTCACGTCTATCATTTTGATGTTTCTTTGCTTTCACCCCGATGAAATTTATCAGGATACCACAGTCAAAGTGTACTGAAAGTCACCAAACAGTTTAAATTTCCAATTGTAACATGGAGCTCAACCGTGTTGACAAGTCGCCATCTTGCAAACGCCCCCCCCCCCCCCCCCCCGAGAGAGAGAGAGAGAGAGAGAGAGAGAGAGAGACGGGGGAGGGGGGAGGGGGGAGTGAGGAAAGTGAACAAGTAGACCAGAGAGGACAGTGAACAAATAGTTGTTCACTGTCCTGTCTGGTCCACTTGTTCACTGTCCTTTCTATTCTATTTGTTCACTGTCCTTTCTGGTCTAGTTGTTCACTGACTCATCTTCTGTGCCTCTTCAGGGGCAGTAATCCTCCGCGCTTTATTCTGGCTCATTTATATATAACTACACCTTGACTTGCCCACTCACCGCCTCAGCACCAGCAAACTGCAGGGAGCAATTAATACCAGTCAAATGAGAGAGAGAGTAAAGTAACAGAAGTTGAAAGCTGTCCCGAATGTAGTCCTTGGAAAGTGTCCACATCTCAACTTTGAAAAAAAAAAAAGTGACCTATCTGTCTAGCTCTGAGCCATTCCTGTTCGGCTGCACACAAACTGCAGTGGCCTGGACTCAGAGTGACCTTGACTCGGAGTGACCTTGACTCGGAGTGACCTTGACTCAGACTTATCTGCAGAGGAGGACTGTGAGGTCGTCGTTTCGGAGGTTGGTGAGGTGGGAATGGTGGTGGAGGCTGCGAGAAATAAAAACAAATCAGTTGTTCTAGGCTGGAAGACAACTGACAAGACGAGCATGATTTCCTTACAATGGAAAGAAAAGTGAGGGGAGAGACAGACAGACAGACAGACAGAAACAGAGACAGACAGACAGACAGACAGAGAGAGAGAGACGGGGTAGTGGGGTGCAGGGAAGGGAGAAAATCGTGAAGGAGGTGGGGTCGGGGAGGAGAAGAGGGAAGGTGAAGGGAAGGCGACCTCTACTTATGGCCTCCTGTTGTCTGCCGTCTGCGCTCTGGTCGATCTTTCCCACTGATAGGGTCTGTTTCATTGTGCTCCGGATCCGTCTCCTAGGTTTGGAAACTTCGCCCTTTGCACTGACTATCTTTCAGAGTTTGGACGATGAATTTCTGTCTCATCTCAAGCGGATTTTTCTTCGTTATCAGACCACGTACACAGCAGAGCGAGCACGCTGTTTATTTTCACCCTGGATTCCTCGGTATAAGAATGACGATGGTGCCCATAACCAAGAGAAGACAAACGCTGATCTCAAATCACCATGCTTCAAGCACTCATTTCAATTCATTGTACTCCGATGCAAGACCCTGCAACCGAGTGCGAGCCAATCCGTCACTTTGCGTCGCAGTTTTCCGAAGTGTACATCGCGGCGACACCTCCGTAGAGTTAATAACAGAAACAATATTATTTATTTCGTTTTGTTTTGTTTTTAATTTCGTAAAACGAATTACATCTCACAGAAATATATTTCGGCACTTTAAGTTGGTCATGTAAGACCATTTTTTTTTTTTTTTTTTTTTTTTTTTTAATGATTTTCCAACATTAACAAAAGGGATAATCGACATAACATACAATAAACATCATACAAATTGGTACATTAAATCAAGGGAGGGGATGGGGGTAGAAGGGGAAAAAGTATAAACACATGAAAAGAAAACAAAAATCAAATAGTCCATTCAATAATCAACGAAGAATAAAAGAAAAGAAAAAGGTCACAAACGTACAACCTTGACTCTTTCTCATTCATGAGGCACCCGAGGAATGAATACGTCCAGTATGCCTGTCCAAATAGGGTAAAGTGGTTAGTCAGAATGTTTTCACATGTATACACATATTTTCATAAGTTTCATTAGCTACTTATTACCCCCGACTACTTTTTGCTCGTTCTTTTTCTTTTTCCCTCCTCGTCTAACTCATTCCAATAGACCTAACAATTAGTTTTTCATAAGGGTACCATTTTCTATCAAATTCCATGTATTTCATTTCTGAATAATGCATATATTTTTCAACCCTGTATATATTATTAAGTTCTCTCAAGAAATGATTGACAGTAGGTTTTATTTTATTTATTCTGCTTCTATATATGTAATGTTTAGCCCATAGGATAATGTGTTCAAAAACTTCGTCAGTTTTTGTATGCTCATCATTTCCGAATAGAACCAGCTCCACATTAAACTCTATTCTGCTGCAATGTTCACATCTTTCTTTTAATGTTTTTTCTAGTTCCCCCCAGAAATGTTTCGCAAACTGGCACTGCCACAAGTAGTGTTGAACTAAATCGGTTTCGGATTCACAAAATGTACACAGATCAGTGGTAAGAATTCCCATTTTCTTTAAGATACAATTTGTAACCAAAATATTGTGACAAATTCTTATTTGGAACCATTTTAATTTAATTTCTTTAATTTTTTTCACTTGTTTCATTGTTGTTTCCCAATCTACCAAAATTTTTAATTTATCTTCCCATTTTACAAAGGAGCTTATGTCAAATATTGTTATTTTTTCAACGAGAGTGCTGTAAAAAGGTTTCGATCCCTTTTTAACGCTTGATATTATTTGTAGTGCTTTCGTTCTTAGATTACAGGTATTGTTCGTTACTTTAATATTTCTACTTCTTAAATACCTTTTTATTGATGATATACAGCCCATGAATTCGAGATAATTTACAGTGGTATCATATTTTTCAGAAAAAGTTTTATAATCGAGAAAACTTCCATCTTGATTTACAACATCTTTAACTAGGAATATCTGTTTTGCTATCCAGTTTTTAAAGTAAATGACGTCATTACCAACTCTAAACTTATCATTACAGAATAAAGGCTCTGCTAACACCTCATTCGAATTGTTTAAAAAATACCTGATCCGCAAAATCAACATACGAAGTGAAAACGTCTTTCCAAAATTTATTGATTTTTTTGCTGAGGAATTTTCTAGGTCCGTAGACGTCAAATGAATCTATTTCTGGGAACGTAGCACTTAATATTGTTTTCCATTTTGAATTTGTCGTGTATATTCTTTTTAACCAGGTCAGTTTTAAAGCTTGTATATATTTGCTTAAATGTGGAACACCTATACCTCCATTTTCAACAGGAAGTACTGCGTATTTCCTTTTGATCTTGTCAGTTTTTTTATTCCATATAAATTCAAAACATGTTTTCTGAAGCTGATTTATTACATCTTCTGGAGGATTAGGCAGCAGAATCCATAGGTATATGAGTTTTGAAAGAATCATGGACTTCAGTACTGCAATCCTGCCTAGGGGTGTACATATACGTTTTGACCAAACTTTAAACAATTGTTTGACTTCAATAAATTTATCTGCTGTGTTGATTTCTGTCATTTTTGATAATTCTCCTGTGAACCAAATACCTAGTATCCTATATTTTGGTGGATTCCATTTCATTTTCTTTTCAGAAAGATACTCACATTTTGAGTTTTTTAGTTTTCCTAGCCATACGTTTACAGTTTTTTCATAATTGAGTTTTAGTCCTGAAATTTCTTCAAACTCTTTAAGAGTTTTAAACAGATTTTCATACGAAACCCTATCCCCTTCTAATGTAAACACTGTATCATCAGCAAATTGGCTGATTTTAAACATCGTATTGAGTATTTCAATGCCTTTTATTCTCTCGTCTTCCCTGATTTTACATGCTAAAATTTCTGCACACAAAACAAATAGATATGGTGAAATGGGATCACCCTGACGACAACCTCTTTCTACTTCAAAACTCTTAGATACTTTCCCATTCACAACTACATAGGATCTTATGTTTTTATAAAATGTCGAAACCCAGCAGCATATACCTTCCCCAAACCCAAAAGCTTTAAGTATCTTATTCATATATGTCCAATTTATCGAGTCAAACGCCTTCTCATAGTCAATTGATACCAGTAAACCAGGAAGAGAATTTTGTTCCAGATAAAACATTATGTCATACAAGGTTCTTATATTTTCTCCAATGTATCGTCCTGGAACAAAACCCGTCTGGTCTTCATTAATTAATTTATGTAAAACAGTCTTAATTCTATTCGCTATACAGGTGGCACCTATCTTATACGAAACATTTAACAATGAAATTGGTCTCCAGTTTCTTAAAAACTCTCTTGATTTATCGGCTTTTGGTAGACACGTTATTAATCCTTCTCTTTGAGACACAGACATCTCTTTATTTATAAAGCCTTCATTTAATGATCTTATTACAAACTCTCCTATTTGTTTCCAAAAGAACTTAAAGAAATTAACTGTCATCCCATCTGTACCAGGACTTTTATCATTCTGCATATTTTTCAGGGCTTCTGATGCTTCTTGGATGGTAATCATGCCTTCTAAATGTTCTGCTTCGTCTTCATTTAGTTGTGGCAGATTTGAAATATACCTGCTAATTTCAATATCTTTTACTTCTCTTTCCTTGTACAAATGCTCGTAGTATGACCTGGTCTCTTCTAATATTTGATCTGGTTCTAGCAAAACATTTCCTTGATCTGTAACTAATTTCAACATCTGTTTGCTAACAAAATGTCTTTTTTCCAGGTTACAAAAATACTTAGTTACTTTTTCACCCTGTGAAGCCCATCTTGCTCTGGATCTGAGAATGATCCCATCTACTTTTGTTTTACGTAACTGAGCAAGCTCATCTTTCTTTCTTTGTAAATTAATAGTATTAATATGCGTGGGTTTTTCTCTTTCCAAATCTTGTATTTCCTTTTCTAAGCAGTTTTCGGCGTTCATTTGTTCTCTTTTCTTATTGATACTAAACGTAATCGTTTTTGATCTTATTTCCATGATCAGAATTCTAAAAATAACCTATCACTTATCATAAATTGTATTTCATTATTGGGTATCTTGCTTAAGTTCTGCCTGTCATATGGTGATGTAGCATATTGTTCCTTGACATCATTTATAGTTTGGTTCACTAAATTTACATAATTGGCATCCCTAAGTAGCGAAGCGTTAAATTTCCAGAATGTTTTTCTTTTCTGTTCGGTATTTAGTGCTATGTTTAATTTGATCAACGAGTGGTCACTTCTGTAACCCCAAAGGATTTCTGCGTCTCTAATATTACCAGTAAGTGTATCTGATATTAGAAAAAAATCCAATCGACTTTGCTGTATGGGGTTGGATCTTCTCCAGGTATATCTTAGAATTTCAGGATTTAATTCTCTCCAGATATCGACCAATTCTAATTCACTGATCATGTTTAATACCATTTCTCTGGCTTTTGCATTATTTACAGATTTATAATTGTAATAGTCCAAGCTAGGATTAATCACTAGATTCCAGTCTCCACCAATTACGATGTTCAAAATACCAGTCTCCTTGATTTTTGTTTGAATTTCTTCAAAAAAAGTGGGACTGTCGCTGTTTGGTCCATAAATATTTACCAGCACAATTTCAGTGTCTAACGTGTTCAGAATAAGTATAACGTAGTTTCCGTGTCTATCCGTGACTGTTTCCTTTATTTTGAAATCAAAATTATTATTTAGCAATATAGCAACTCCCCTTGATCTCGAATTGTAAGATGAAAACACACATTCATAGCCCCATTCTGCCCTTACTTGTTTTTCAATATTTTTTATGAAATGTGTATCCTGTAGAAAGTAAACTGAATGTTGTTTTTGTCTAAGAAACTGGAACACGTCTCTTCGTTTTTGAAAGTTTCCTAACCCCTGGCAGTTTAAAGAGGATATGCTTAAGTTACTCATTCTTGTCACGTCGTATTAACACATAATCAGTGCAACCTACTTTTTCGAGAGAGCAACAATATCCACGAGTGCCCTTCTTTCTCACATCAACCAAAGATATGCAAACGACACACATTATTAAACAAGAAAGAAAAAAAAATTGCTATAAAAAAAGTCTATATGAAGATGAAATATATGCAATCAAAGACCACATCTGGTGAACGAAATGTGTAGCAACTTCGAAAAAATATATACTAAACAACAGTTAACTCGTATCCGCATAGAAAGGACACACCTT
>CM065748.1:11907925-11915425 GCA_033310375.1 Conus canariensis
TCATATAATAGATGAAAGGGCATGCATTTCCATCAAGCACCCTTATACCAAACGATTCCCCACCAACACCAGGAAATGCCTGTTTCAGCCAAAAATAAAATAAAGGTGAATTCTGTTACTTAATCAACTAACAAGAAAGACCATTTTTGGTGGTGTTTTTGGTCAGGCAAGACCATTTTTGGTGGTGTTTTTGGTCAGGCAAGACGATTTTTGGCGGTGTTTTTATTCAGCGATCTGTCAGATACTGACGCGTTCATTGTTTCAGTGTTTTACTCAAAGCGCCATGTAGACGGTACAGCGTTGCAACAGTAAGGACATCAGTTCTGGCAGCGTAATGATGCAGATGCATATGGCATGAACTGACTCGGAAAAAGATAGATACTGGACAGCACTGCAGATGCAGATCTGTTCATCTGGTTTGATTTTATGCATGGCTCACCAAGTCTGCAGCTTATATTTTTAGCTTGTAAATGTGAAACTCTGTCAGCGTCAGGGGAATTAGACAAACTGAAAGAAAAGGAGTCATACTCACTGAAAGGAAAGAGGTTATACAGACAGAAAGAAAGAGGTTATACACACAGAAAGGAAAGAGGTTATACACACAGAAAGGAAAGAGGTTATACACACAGAAAGGAAAGAGGTTATACACACTGAAAGGAAAGAGGTTATACACACTGAAAGGAAAGAGGTTATACACACAGAAAGGAAAGAGGTCATACACACAGAAAGGAAAGAGGTCATACACACAGAAAGGAAAGAAGTTAGACACACAGAAAGGAAAGAGGCCCCAGGGCAATTTCTTTCCATTATAGTTGGAAGACCAAAGAAGGATGGTGCATACACTGGCTAATCTAAATCAAAAATATGAGCAAGGCAGTTTAAAAGAAAAACCTTATAATGAAATCTGACACCTGCCATCACTCTGATGGAAGACATACTGTCTCCTTGTCCTTCTCGACATCGGAGATGTGTATTTCCCTGTACCTGTCGCAATCAGTTAAAAAAATGTTCGCTTACGGTGAATGGTGCACCGTAGGAATTCCTAGCCATACGTTGAGGTTTTTCCAAGAGGCACCTATGAAGCTCACAAAACTGCTAAAACCTGTGCTAGCTCGGCCAAGTGAAAAAGAGCATGCCTGACAGAAATGTGTTTCCATGGTTGCCTGCCAGCACACAGGGACACCGCAGAGTGGTGTGGAGCCGCAGCAGAGAGGTGGACCTTTCTTGCTTGACAGCCTGAGTGTCAGCATTCCCATGGAGAACTCAGTTCAGAGCATGGACATCCTGTTGTTTGTACCCACTTCAAAGAGCATGATATAAGTTTCTCTGGTGGACATTAAGAGCAGAGAATCACAGAATCTGTTGCCAATGCATTTGAAGAGACAGTGTTGACTGTTCAGGAGCGTGTAGAACACCAGGAAAATAGCAGCCCTGCCTGTGGAGAAGTATGGAGCTCTATGTAGTAAATGCTTAGGAGCTCCTAGGAACAGGTCACTCACCCAAAATAAAGGCAAACACAGAGGCGGCTCAGCATCGGTGACACACTACCAGTATGTGACATTCAATAGCAGTGGAAAGCTAACATGAGGCGGGATTCTTGTGATCTTGCCCCTTTCAAGCAATATTGCCTTCTACCTGGACAGTTAAGTCGGATGGGTGTAAACATGGCTCATGCAATGACGTGCGGGGGTGGGGGGGGGGGGTATGGGATTGCAATGGTACCAGAGCAGGAGGGACCTGGATCAGCCCCACATCATACTCACACACTGACTACAACTAGTGGGAGTTAGCACAGTTTCCGCTTCACTTCCTCTGCTCTCTTACACTCAATGCACTCATCAAGCCTTTGACATGACAACTGTACTACAGTATATGCACACATCAAGCCTTTGACATGACAACTGTACTACAGTGGCAAGTATAAATCAGTTGGGCAGGACACATGGAATGTGTCATTCTCTCAGAATGTCATCTGGTTGTGGTGTATGAATCATTTTCCATTGGCTGCCAGTCTGCCCGAACAGCAAATGCAGAATCAGATGTGAAAATGCCACAAATGATCATAGAGAAAAAAAGTGGAAGCTAGAACCACCAATATTTCAGGCAGTGTAACAGAAACATTGGCTTGATGATCATGTAGACCTTTGAGCTCAAGGACAAATCACCGGTCAGATCGCCGTTTCCTGACTGCCTGACCCTGGTGTTGGGCTGTCGATCTAATTGTTCCCCCTGGGGCCATGCGGCCAGCTTGGCCCACTGTGGGGTCACTGGGAATGAAAAGGCTGATGCTCTGTCCAAGACAGGCAGCGGCATGGAACATTCAGACACCCAGTGACTTACAGAGAGGCCAAATCAATCATCCACAACCAATACTAAAACCAGTTTAAGAAAAGGCTGGGTGCAGTGGTGTTGATCTAATCCATCAGCTTCAGGGATACCAGCATACGATCATCTTCAGACTGAGAACTGGCCACTGCCGACTGCTGAGCCTCCTCCGCCGAATTAAGATTGCCCACACAGAGGAATGTCCGTGCAGCACTGGATCTTAGACCACAGAACACATCCTTCAACACTGTCAAGCCCATAATGTTCTACGGCGTCAAACCTGACCAGAGGGCACAAAGCTGCAAATGCAGCTTTTGGGCAGCCGTCAAGACCTTAAGAAGACTGTGGGATTCATTGTGGCGACAGGATTGAAGATCTGACGCAGCCAATGAAAATCGACAGAAGAAGAAGAAGAAGAAGAAGAAGAAGAAGAAGAAGAACCTGCCTGCTAAACAGTCCAAACAGAGCTAATAAACAGCACAGTCAGGCTGTTTAACAGCAGCTATTGAGGGGGAACAAATTACTGCTAATACGCTTACACTGTGCACTTGAGCTTTTATTATGGTCAAAATCATGGAAGACGACTAAAGCCCAGAAAACGAGCACCTAACACTCAACAGAGTCCGAAAAGCCCAGAAAACGTGCCCCTGACACTCCAGACAACAGAGTCCGAAAAGCCCAGAAAAACGTGCCCCTGACACTCCAGACAACAGAGTCCGAACAGCCCAGAAAACGTGCCCCTGACACTCCAGACAACAGAGTCCGAAAAGCCCAGAAAACGTGCCCCTGACACTCCAGACAACAGAGTCCGAAAAGCCCAGAAAACGTGCCCCTGACACTCCAGAAACAGAGTCCGAACAGCCCAGAAAACGTGCCCCTGACACTCCAGACAACAGAGTCCGAAAAGCCCAGAAAACGTGCCCCTGACACTCCAGGACAACAGAGTCCGAACAGCCCAGAAAACGAGCCCCCTAACACTCCAGACAACAGAGTCCGAACAGCCCAGAAAACGGCACCTGACACTCCAGACAACAGAGTCCGAAAAGCCCAGAAAACGGCACCTGACACTCCAGACAACAGAGTCCGAAAAGCCCAGAAAACGGCACCTGACACTACAGACAACAGAGTCCGAAAAGCCCAGAAAACGAGCCCCCTGACACTCCAGACAACAGAGTCCGAACAGCCCAGAAAACGTGCCCCTGACACTCCAGACAACAGAGTCCGAAAAGCCCAGAAAACGGCACCTGACACTCAACAGAGTCCGAAAAGCCCAGAAAACGTGCCCCCTGACACTCCAGACAACAGAGTCCGAACAGCCCAGAAAACGTGCCCCTGACACTCCAGACAACAGAGTCCGAAAAGCCCAGAAAACGAGCCCCTGACACTCCAGACAACAGAGTCCGAACAGCCCAGAAAACGGCACCTGACACTCCAGACAACAGAGTCCGAACAGCCCAGAAAACGTGCCCCTGACACTCCAGACAACAGAGTCCGAAAAGCCCAGAAAACGAGCCCCTGACACTCCAGACAACAGAGTCCGAACAGCCCAGAAAACGGCACCTGACACTCCAGACAACAGAGTCCGAAAAGCCCAGAAAACGTGCCCCTGACACTCCAGACAACAGAGTCCGAAAAGCCCAGAAAACGGCACCTGACACTCCAGACAACAGAGTCCGAACAGCCCAGAAAACGAGCCCCCTGACACTCCAGACAACAGAGTCCGAAAAGCCCAGAAAACGGCACCTGACACTCCAGACAACAGAGTCCGAAAAGCCCAGAAAACGGCACCTGACACTCCAGACAACAGAGTCCGAAAAGCCCAGAAAACGGCACCTGACACTCCAGACAACAGAGTCCGAAAAGCCCAGAAAACGGCACCTGACACTCCAGACAACAGAGTCCGAAAAGCCCAGAAAACGAGCCCCTGACACTCCAGACAACAGAGTTCGAAAAGCCCAGAAAACGTGTCCCTAACACTCCAGACAACAGAGCGCGGAGACTGCCAGACAAGCACTCCAGGAATGTGGCCTTTTTTTTTTTGCTAAACTGCAGACATGATCATGTCCCCTTGGAGACGGAAAGATGTAAGCCACACAGCAGTATACATTACGGATGGATTCACTACTGTGATCAAAGTTCAAAGTCCATTCAAACCAACCCGAATTCCTCAGCTTAGTGTGGGAGAAAGGGAGAGGCTATAGCTCCCACAGCCTAGGACAAGCGCTTTGTCTGTTTTATCACGGGGAAGAAACAACTGACTCATATCAATTCAAGTAAATTCTCGAACGGTGTGCACACTGGGCGCCCCGCGCCGCCCAAAGTACTGTGACAGGGGGATTGAACTGCACTGTATTCCGCACTAAAACAGACTCCTTCCAAATACCTTTCACAGTTAAAAACCAAAAAAAAAAAAAGACAATGCTATAGGCTGTTAGTGTCCAGAAATAGAGCGCAAATTGTCTGGTTCATAAGTGTGAGAAATATGACTGTATTTGAATAAGCAATTAGATGCAGAAATGGAGACTCGCTGATACACACACACACACACACACACACACACACACACACACACACACACAGCACACACACACAAACAGAGAGAAGAAAGAAGAGAGAGAGAGAGATGAGACAGACAGACAGACAGATTGACGGACGGACGGACGGACATACAATCAGACAGAGACACAGACAGACAGACAGACAGAGTGAGTGAGATAACTGACTTCCTCCATGAACGGTGTGGGTTGTGATGAACAGAGCTTCATTCTGTCCTGATACTACAAGGAAGTAGTGTTCTGTATCAGTTTCCTGTGTGCGTTCCTTCTTTTGACAGTCATGAAAACAGGAACTTTACAACAGATCTTGCTTTGTTTACAGAATAATGCAGGCTATGGAAAGCTTAACATTCATATTCAATATTAGAATACCAACCGTGGAAAAAATATCAAAATAATTGATAAATAGATACATCATTGGAAAAATAAATAAAGGAAGAAAGAAAGAAATGAATAAATATTGATTTAAAAAATAAATGAATAAATAAATAAGTAACCTATAGTGACAGAGCCAGTGTGTTAGAAACGACCAGCTGGTTTCCGTTGTGCTTTATGACTTCGTCTCAGCTAAAAAGACCAGAGATCGACTTATTTGCAGACCGCACAAACTTAAGGTCGTGTTTTTGTGCCAAAAATGGAAGAGGAGGTGGTTATGCCACAGAACAGGAAGCCTCCGGTAGTTCCAGCCAGAGTAAAGTACTGAACAGACCGAAAAAACACGAAAGATTCCATACCTTGTTTAACTCTGGCTTTTGTTTTAACTCGTATCATGGCCGATGAAGATGCATTCTTTAAAACCACTGTATAGATATAAGTGCATCTGAATTGCAAAACTGCCTAATGAGCGACATAACAAGTATTTTTTATCCTTTTGCTAATTTACACATTGCCATAATGTCCTGAATAAACATTATGCCATCAGAATATTTTCAGTCAGCACGAATTATTCACCCAGCCTATCTACATTCTGAATGAAGATGAATGAGGCAATATGACAGCTTTACAAAGATTTTCCTAGACTAGAACATTGTTTTTTGATTGCAAGTTTTGCAGCACACTTCGCGATGTTGGGGACTTTACAATTGAAAAAAATTTATAATCATAGGCATATGTAATTTTTTGGCCAGGAATGTGAAGATTTTGCTTTTGATAAAAATCAAAAACCATGAGCCCGTAAAATGTTTCGGCCATGGAATGTGGGGACTTTGCTGTTAACAAGAATGGAAAACCACATGCCTATGTAATTCTTTGGCCATGGAATGTTGGAGCTTTGTTATTGACAAGAATAGAAAACCATAGGCCTATGAAATTTTTGGCCATGGAATGTTGGAGCTTTGTTATTGGTAGGAATGTAAAACCATAGGTCCTTGTAATTCTTGGTCCTTGGACGAATGGTTTCAGTTTACATTGAATCGAGCCTTTCTTTTAACGATTCATACTTTTTTTTCGAAACTTACGAACAACTTACAAAATAAGGTCTACAAAACGCATACACAAGGTACAAGAAAATAAGAACAACACGAAAACATAAACATCATGATCATCATCATGTTCATAATCATCATCACCGTCATCATCATCATCATCATCATCATCATCATCACCATGCTACTACTGTGATTAACACCCTTCTACTACCTCTACTACCACCACCACCGTCATCACCACTACTGCTACTGATGATCATAAAATGATAATAATACCAGTCCCTTAACAAGCATCATACACGTTTCTTTTTCTATTTACAGACACATGTAAGTACAGCAACAACCACAAAGGACAAAACAAAAACAAAAATCGTTGAATTAATCAAACAAACTGAGAGGGAAAGAGAAAAGCAAATGAATGAATCAACCAGAGAAAACGAAGCAACTGGTCTTTGCCATATCATAAGGAAGCCTTGAAAAATGAATGCATCAATTCAATCAAGAAGCATATGGGAGCCACCGTGTAACACACTGTGCGAACGATGTTGAAGACATGCAGCATGCTTTTCTATTTCTTATTTAGCTTTCAAATACACAATGAAAACTTGAAGTAATGGTGAATCCTTGTCATATTTACATTTGTAGGTATAGACTTTGGCATGCATTTGACCGAAAAAGTAGAACAGTATTTTCATTCAGCAGTAGATTCATAGGGTCGCATTTTCTATTTCCTGTATTTTGAAATCCTTGCCAGAAAGTTTCCACATGAGGGCAGTGCCAAAATGTATGTGGAATGTTTTCTCTTTCTCCCGTACAAAAATTACATCTTTCTGAATTTTCAACGCCCATGTTCAGCAAAACAGTATTGGTTGCCAGTCTTTTAATACCGATTCTAACCTGGAACCATCTTACCTTAATGTCCTGCGTCTGTGGGATTTTCTTAAAAGTTTTAGCCCAGCTAACATCCTTCAGTCATCTTTCATTCCATTTCTGGCAAAAAGTTGGCTCTAGAGTGTCTTGATTCAGTAAATCGTAATGAAGTGAGGCAGCCCTTGAAACTGAACGTATTACAGTTATCAGCTTATTAAACTCACCTTATTCACAACGTTTTTCCTACTCCAGCCTCTGTTGAATGCTTTTTCATAGCAGTAATGTAACTGTTGTATGCCACAAAGTCTGTATTAATGTTAAAT
>CM065748.1:11920425-11984913 GCA_033310375.1 Conus canariensis
TGGACATCATTGACACTGTTAACAGCCAGTGTATGAGTTGTCAACGCAATCACACTGGACATCATTGACGCTGTTGACAGCCACTGTGTGAGTTGTCAACACAATCACACTGGACATCATTGACACTGTTGACAGCCACTGTGTGAGTTGTCAACACAATCACACTGGACATCATTGACACTGTTGACAGCCACTGTGTGAGTTGTCAACACAATCACGCTGGACATCATTGACATTGTTGACAACCACTGTTCGGACAGGACCCCTCCTCTCTCAGAACAATCACACTGGACATCATGGAGTCCGTGGGGCCGTGGCAATGAAGGCCCTCTCAACCCTCCAACATGGATCGCAGTTTGAACCTTGCCAGACAGCTGCAACGTTGACCGCTCTTCTGCATGTACCAGGCTCGTTTTGCGTATCTAGGTCATGTCTACACGTCTAGGTCATGTCTACATGTTTAGGTCATGTCTTGGATATTCAGGTCATGTGATGCACATATACATCATATTTGCATACTTACTCAAACTTTGAAAAAAAAATATATCACCTAACAACAGCCTCGTACCTCAAAAAAAAAAAAAAAAAAAAAAAAAAAAAAAATATATATATATATATGTTGTAGTCCGTATGGTGAAAACATAACTATGATTGAGTTCATAATCTTTTTACATTCCTAAGCAGCCTAAACTTGGTGTAGACCATTTGAGCTACGGTACTTTCTTAAAACAAACTGTTACCTCGTTTTATTTAAAAATGATGAGAGTTGAATTTTATACCTGTAAAAGAGGAGTTCAAGGCACCACAATAAACAGAAAGAAAACTATTTCTGCCTGATACCCCACGAAAGCCAAGAAGCCACGAATAATCAATACTAATGTGCCCTGTTAATCTAAAATGAAGGGGGGTGCATTAAAAGGGGGGGGGGGGGTGTTTTTTGTGTGTGTGTGATGTATACGTTTCTTTTACTACGGATCTGAACATTACTGAAAGAGAAAGAAGAAAGGAGAGACAGTTTTATTAGCTATTTCCACATTGTCATTCCGCCTAAGTTTGACCCTACACACACACATAAAAAAATCCGTTCCTATACTACTACTTCGTGGCCAAGCCGCCTGAATGATAAAATGCCACCACCCATCCATATTAATGACGTTTTCTGGGAGACTGCACTGGAAAATGAATAACGGGGAAACTTCTTATTGTCGGTTAAAGAAGGGAGTGAAGGACGAAGAAAGACTAGATTGGGTGTTTTTTTTTCCCCCATCTTAGATTCAAATGCCGTTTTTATTTTCCTCCCCGCTTTTTGTAACTGCTCAAAAAGTGGTGGCAGCGCTAGAGATGAAAGTTCTGAATGGCAAACTGTATCTGAGTGGGCCAATGTTATTAGGGAGTATGATTCTACTGTCTACATTTTTCTTCCTTACGGTTGTGGCGGTTGATGACTGCGATTTTAGCGGCGAAGTACGGATGGAGACCCAGCGGGTGACACTGAGTTGTCGATGTAACGTCAGTGCGAACAAATGTCCCCGCTGCACTATGAAAATCCAGGGACTGTACATCAAACCCTTTGTGCGGAAAGCCACGCCCTGGACAGTCGCTGAACTGTCCAGTACCCCAACAAGAACATCAGGAGGATATGTCAGAGACAGTACCTATGGAATCACACTCAACCAAAGTTACTCCTCCAGAGTCAGCCATCCTGCCGGAGTTACATTTGAGTGTATCACACACGGACTGGACTATTCCTATCATGCCAAAGACCATGACTATCTCTTGGCGATGAACTTTTCGGATTACTACAATGCAAACTTTTCCGATTCAAACTTTTTGACGGCTGTCACAGCAAACACCGCGGCTACGGTTTTAACCAGATACGTCACACCCGAAGAAGAAGTAACAACCGTTAATACAATAGGCAAACTATCTACTACCCGACCAACTAAAGTTCGTGTCGTACTCTTTTATCTCAAAACCTCAACTCTTTTGCCCCCCTTTCTGATGTTCTTTTGCCTAACTCTTTTGTCCCTTCTGATCTTCTTTTGCCTGTTGTGGCATTAGGTTTTGGGTTGAGTGTTTGTTTTTTTTTGTGGGGTGGGTGGGCTAATAAATCTATGAGAGAACACAAGAAGTAATGCCGAGTCAGTTGTTACATTTATTAACGAAAGGTTAGTTGCAAGTAGTCATATATAAACGGGGGTTGTGTCATCATCTGTCAGCCAGATGCTTCATCATCCTAAAACCACCCTCTTCGACTGGGCCAAGAGGTTTTTCACCACTAAGAAAAGATGGAAGGAGTCGTCACCACCGCCACCACCACCACCACCCTGAACTGCGGCGGGGGGGCTCGAGTGGCAGTAGTAATCGGTGATTGGGGCATCTTGGACCCGGAAGAAAGAGCCATAATGTGGGATCAGTTTGGTCAAAACTCGAACCTGCTAATACGCCTCATGCAAGAACCAACAATAAACAGCCTTTCCAAATCGCTGTCGAAGATGGAGAAACGAGAAGACGTAGAAGCTGTCCTCGTTTCTTTCAGCGCGAATGCCTGTTTTTGGGGAAGCGTTTTCACGAATCGCTGGCGACAGCTCATAAACAAACTTTAAGTCCGCCTTTCCTAACGTCACTAAGATTATCTTCGGCACAGTACTGTATCCCTTTTACGGAGGAGTTCTGAAAAATTCGGTGACAGTTTCCAACACGAATCTGAAAAAGGTCGTTAACAAATTGCGCCAGAAGGATAATGATAAGGATGTCATTATCCGATTGATCAATCTCACAAAAATCACCAGAAGATTCGCAGACAAAAGACCCTTGAGAACGATGTACCGAGATGCTCTGTATCCCAACACAAAATGCGTGGAACGACTCGCGGCTGAAATGTTCTCTGGGGTCATAGTAGACTACCTATAAGCAGACAGCAGCAGCGTTTGGGCGGGTGCGTTTTTTGTTTTTTTGTTTTTTTCTTATTATTACCAGCCCGTTTGTTGCTTTGTAATTTACTTGAATGGCTTTTTGGGAGACTTCGTGGAAGGAACTGTGTGTGTTTTAAAAAAAAAATGTATTCCTTCTTCGTTGGGTTTTTTTTTTTTTTTTTTTTGTCCTCCCCCTATTATTTTAACACATTTCGAACGTTTGATTTTGTACATTATTTGCATTACATGCGCATTTGTTGCGATTTATTTTGACTCCCCCTAAAGAGTCTTAATGATAATAAAATCTTGTACAGCATCCCGGCTTCTTGGGTCAAACATGCGCCAGCAACATAATGGCTATAATCTGGGACGGAAAATGACCCGTTTGCCTCCTCGATTCTTTTTTTTGTTGTTGTTGTTTTTGTTGGTGTGTGTTGGGTCGTCATTAAGAAACACCCACGTTCTTATTAAGAACGAATGTGTAACGGGGGACATTAATTGTTGGTGTAGTGGTGGTGGTGTTTTGATGGTGGACAGTTATTCAGTTTGTGCGAATGTTCAAAACCCACAGTGGCCACGAGTCTCACCACCTTAAGTCCGGGTCGGAGAAATCTTCCTTCCCCTCCCTTCCCTCCCCCACGGCTACTGTACTAACTCTTTACTGAGAAGAACAAAAAAAGGAGGAGTTCTTTATAATTTTAGAGCTTTCTGGGGGAAAATAAAATCCAATTTTACAATAACAACAGCAGCATCAGGTAGTTGGGAGGAGCTTTTTTTTTTTATTCTAAGTATAATTTCTTTGATGCGATCTAAGAAAACCTCCAGTATATTCCACTTTGTAGTTATTTGGTCCAACTTCATACGCCCCAAAAAGAGAGTAAATATATTAGCTTGCAGTTGTTGTTTTTTTTTTTACTATCAGGATTGCTGCGGTGTGTGTGTGAGGCTTGAGACTCCCTTCCCCCCTCCTTTACATATTTTATACTACTACTACTACAAGAAAAGGAAGAAGGGGAGTGTCTGCTGTCAGCCTTTTTTTTTTAAAGAAATAAAATGAGTCATCATCGGGGTGTTTTCTTCTTCTTCGACGGATTTCTGCCACCCTCGGATTTTTTTTTCTTTGATGAAATCGCTCAGTTGACGATTGTCGGACTTACTATTCTGAAGATAACTCGGCTTTTTCGATCGCAGGTGCCATCGGCAGACGGGGAAACTGTCCTCCTCGGGATACTAGACCTTCCTGACCGCTTAAAACAAGTTGAACAGCCCGAAGAAGAAGAAAAAAAAGAACATTAGCAATGCCTTCGATACTAGTTGGTGTAGTTGCCCAGGAAGCTAACTCCTCTTAGCTACAATAACTTTGAAACAACAACAACAACAACAACAAGGGGATTATTGACAGGCGTTGTTTGAAAATGTAAAGGAAAAAAAAAAAAAGTGTTGTGCCGCCACTGCAGAACTGGACAGGGCAGCAGCAATTTTTCCCGGGACACCATGGAGGAGGAAATAGCCAGCGCGGCGGCGGGTGCCTCCAACCAGGCGTCTCGTTTGGGTCTAGAAACGTTACCCGAGCTCGTGTTGCTGATGATCTTCAAGATGCTTCCACTGTCGGACCGGGCTTATCTGGGAAGCGCTTGTAAAAGGTTCAACTCTCTCATGTATTACCCCTCCGTGTGGAGGGACATCAGCATCCGGACGACCCTACAAGAAGGATACTCCGTATTACACGGTCGTGTCGAAGCCGCTGGTCTGTGCAAAAGTGACAAATTCATGATCAAGAAATTTGATAAGTATTTACGGAATGTCAGTGTCTACATTAACAGCTGGTTTCTAAAACATTCGCTTTTTGACATGCTCATAGAGCTTGCGCAGAAAAGACACCTCAAAAGACTGGTCTTTCGAGGGGCTCAATCTGTCCAAGAACCAGTAGTAGTAGCATCAACTACTACTACTACCTCGCTGTTCGTGGCCAACGATCTCCTGGCGACAGTGACTGACTTTCTGCACACACTCGATCCTGCAACGACGGCCATCGAAATACATCTAGTTCTCGACAACGGTGGAGGTGAAAGTTATGAGATGCCATCTGCAAACCCATTGGCGACGAAATTCCGCCATCTTTGGACTATACAAAAAAGGTAGTAGTTGTTGTTGTGCCTCTGAAGAGAAGAACGCGCACGCGCACAACACTCCCATGTTTTTTCTTTTTTTTTTCAGGAGGTTCTCCCTACTGTGTGTTACGGCTAGTAATCGAGGAGCGCTAGGCTGTGTAAGAAAGTTATTATGTTTCCTCCTCCCCCCCTATGATATTTATGAGACAAGAGGACTGACTTTTTTATTTTTTCTCATTGACATAAAATTGTGTATTTCTAATGATGATGATGATGAGGATGGCGACGAGAATCTCCTCTTAACTACCGACGATGATGAGTACCAATTTTAGGATGATTATCACCGTGATCGTCTCTCCCTGTAATCGTCAACATCTAATATCACGCGCCATTGCTCCAGGAATCCCAGCCGTGTGACATTATTATTTCTCTTTCGGGAAAACTTCGGGAGGAAGGGGCCTGAACTTATGATTATTCCGAGTCCCCGCTCGAAGAAGAAGAAGAAGCAAGTAGTGTCTTGCGAAGAGTGGTGTAATAGCTGAGACTCTTCTTCTACTTCTATCCTGTGCGGAAAAATTCTGCAATTATCGCGATTTAGTCCGTGCAAGAAGAAGAAGAAGAAGACGACGACGGCGGCTGCTCCCTCAGTGAGAAGATGGTCGAGGAAACGTTTCTCCCTTCTTTCATCGAGTCAACTTTACAACAAATCCTGATTTTGTCATTTGACTTTGGTACTGTCACTAGCTGGTGCGGGGCACACAAGCGCCAGCAGTCTGTGTCATGGGTCAGATGATGATGATAACGTCTTCTTCTCCTCCTTCCAACTTCTCCCGCGCGTTACGGGAAACGCGCTTTGCCCATTTCGAAATGAAACCTGATGTGGTGACCATTTACTACATTATTCCGATCGACTTCGATGGATAAGGACCTTGTGCTGCCAGGTTTGTTAAAAAAAAAAAAAAGTGAAACGGAAAGAAGACATGCCCGATCCAGTTTCTGCCATTTCCGGGACTTCTGAAGAAGACAAAAAGCTCTAAGATCCTCCACCTTTCTGTCCCGCGCAGCATACCTGTCTTTATTCTTCCAGTTCCAGCCCGACTTAACTCCTGGTGTATTTCCATTCTTATCCGCGTTTTTTTATTACTAATAATATAACATACAATGGTGCGTTTCCACAGGAAATTCACCAAACACTGGGTCTGCTCTAATGTCCGAATGGTCGCCGCGATCGTTGTAGTACTACATGAATCGAGGGGGGGAAAAAAAACACTACTGAAGAAGAATGGTTTAAGTATACGAAATATAATAAATGGACAGCACTGCACAGCTAAAAAAAAATTTTTTTTAATCTGAACCGAACGTGATCCCCGCCACCTATGATGTTTTTCAGCCAAAGAGCAAAAAAAAACACAAAACAAACGAACGACCCGGACGAGCAAGAAGAAGCCCGTGAAAGAAACACAAAATGTCTCGGGGGACAGCTTAAACCCAGAGACGCCGAAGAGGAGGGGAGGTCCGCCGCACTCTGTTGACGAGGTTCATGGCGTGTCCGAAAATCTCACTGGACAGAGCCTTCACCGACTTTTTGTCAGCATTGATCTCGGTCCACGAGTCGTCTCTGAGTTCCTGGAATCGCTCAGCTACGACGGCCTGAAAGTCGCGTTTCTCGTATCTTTCCGCGCCAAAGTCGCCCCGCTCTGCTGCCACTCGGGTGCTGACGCTCAGATAGAGCACCTGGTCGGGTCGCAGCAACCCTCGCTCTGGCTGGCGGCACCACTCCGCACTTAGGTCGGGCTTGGCAGAGGAGAAAGCCACCCTGGAGAATGAATAACGATCAACGACCAAGGTCACTCCCGAAGTCAGCAGTTCCATCATCTCGGGCATGGCCTCCCAGCGGTTGGCGGTAAAGAGCAGATGAATGGCGTGGTCCTCCACCTGACAGGACTGTTGCAGGTACTTGTCGATCGTCTCTCCGATCGACGTCGTCCGGTCCGGAAATTTCATCAGCCGAGCTGGCACGCCGTTCTTGTTTAGACGATCGACTAATAAACCGCATTGTGTGGACTTTCCACTTTTATCACAGCCTTCGAACGCGATAAAAGCTCCGTGATGATTAACGACGGGCAATGATGATGATGACGACATCTTTTTTTTTTTGACCACCCGCACAAACCGAACACATATGATATGAAGAAGTAATGCTTCCATTTATTATTGAAAACGCTTAAGAGAGTCAGACCGGAATATGGCACGGACAACGAATTTGTGGCTGGGGAGAAAAAAAAAAAAACCAACAGTGATCCCTGAATCGGAGAAGATTTACACACACACACACGCACACACCAAAAAAAAAAAAGATCAGTATGAACAAAAAAACAAAAAAGAGCTTCAGTTTTTTTTTGTTTTTCAAAAGCAAACATACAAACAAGTTTGGAATATAGGGACGTGGCGACGTGATTGAAACTTACGCGCGTGGATTTTTATAACCACCACTATTTGGATACGGAATCTACAACTAGAAGAGGGGGCACCTGTTTAATCTGACAACGACAACAACAACAAAAAAGAAATGACTAAAACTTTTCAAAAGCGGCAAACGTTTTTCTCTCCCCAACTCACAGAATCGTTAATACTCGGAATGATAACTTGCCAGTCAATCTTGTTGAAGCAGAAACAGTGAACACTTTCAAAAATTGTCTTGATAAACGGGCCAGATATGTGTCGAAGAAATATTGACTTGCATTTTTCAAACCACGCATGCGTTTTTTTATGCGAGAATAAGACCACAAAAGCTATTTCTCGCGCTCAAACCCGTAAATCATCTAACATTGAGAAGGCTGAAAATGCCTAATAACACGCCACCGATATGTTATGATGTGATATGAGAAAGAGAAACGTAGCACACTCCTCCCCCCGTCTTCTTCTTCTTCTCAGTTCGATCTTCAACTAGAGGGCGCCTGTTCAAACTAACAAAAATTTACTAAAACGTCAGCACACTTTTTCCCCCACTCACAGAATTGTTAATACTCGGAATAATAATAACTTGCCAGTCAATGAACACAAACTGTTCAGAACTTAGTCTCGATAAACGGGCCGGATGTTTCAAACACATATGGACTCTCGCGCGTGTGTGCTATTTATGCGAGAATAAGACCACAAAAACTATTTCACTCGCTAAAACCCGTAAATCATCTAACATTGAGAAGGCTGAAAATGCCTAATAACACGCCGCCGATATGTTATGATGTGATATGAGAAGGAGAAACGTAGCACACTCTCTCCCCCGTCTTCTTCTTCTTCTACTCAGGTCGATCTACAACTAGAGGGCGCCTGTTCAAACTAACAAAAATTTACTAAAACGTCAACACACTTTTTCTTTTCTCCCCACTTACAGAATCGTTAATACTCGGAATAATAATAACTTGCCAGTCAATGAGCACAAAACTGTTCAGAACTTGTCTAAGGCTGAAAATGCCTAACGTGCCGCCGATATGTTATGATGTGATAAGAGAAAGAAAAACGTAGCACACTCTCCTCCCCCCGTCTTCTTCTTCTTCTTCTCAGGTCGATCTACAACTAGAGGGCGCCTGTTCAAACTAACAAAAATTTACTAAAACGTCAGCAAACTTTTTCTTTTCTCCCCACTCACAGAATTGTTAATGCTCGGAATAATAATAACTTGCCAGTCAATGAGCACAAACTGTTCAGAACTTAGTCTCGATAAACGGGCCGGATGTTTCAAACACATATGGACTCGCGCGTGTGTGCTATTTATGCGAGAACAAGACCACAAAAGCTATTTCTCGCGCTAAAACCCGTAAATTATCTAACATCGAGAAGGCTGAAAATGCCTAATAACAGGCCACCGATATGTTATGATGTGATATGAGAAAGAAAAATGTAGCACACTCTCTCCCGTCTTCTTCTTCCGAGTTTCGATCTTGTTGCGATAATAGCCATAGTTCTCTCTTCTTCTGTAAGGAATTTGCTGCTGCGGTAAACTGAACTTGTTCTAGGACAAGGAAACCAAACCATCCAACACTGAGTGGGCTGAAAATGCCTAACGTGCCACCGATATGTTATGATGTGATATGAGAAGGAGAAACGTAGCACACTCCCCCCGTCTTCTTCTACTCAGGTCGATCCACAACTAGAAGAAGAGGCGCCTGTTCAAACTAACAAAAATTTACTAAAACGTCAGCAAACTTTTCTTTTCTCCCCACTCACAGAATTGTTAATATTTGGAATAATAACTTGCCAGTCAATGAACACAAACTGTTCAGAACTTAGTCTCGATAAACAGGCCGGATGTTTCAAACACATATGGACTCTCGCGCGTGTGTGCTATTTATGCGAGAACAAGACCACAAAAACTATTTCTCGCGCTAAAACCTGTAAATCATCTAACATCGAGAAGGCTGAAAATGCCTAATAATATGCCACCGATATGATATGATACGATAATATGAAGAGGAAGAATAATGATGTAGCACACTCTCCTCCCCTCTGTCTTCTTCTTCCGAGTTCGATCTTGTTGCGATAATAGCCATAGTTCTCTCTTCTTCTGTCAGGAATTGGCTGCTGCGGTAAACTGAACTTGTTATAGGACAAGGGAAACCAAACCAAACAAAACGAACGATGATGACTGTAAAATATGTTAGTTCGACTTTAAAAAAGTTTATATCTGTTTTGAGCGTGTTCAACTGTTTCTTGAAAAAAAAAAAAATCCCGACAGACACCTTGTGTGTGTGTGCTGTTAGAAGATATTTTCGTTTCAGGGAATTATTATTAGGCGTCTCCTCTATAATGACGACCTCCTCTTCTTGATAATAACTCGAATGATGATGATGATGAGCATGAGTAAGTAGTGGGCTTCCTTCTTTTTACTACTACTATACTACTACTACTACTACTACTACTAGTACTTATCAAATTGTTTTTGTCCCGAGGATGGTGATGATCGGTAGCTTTCTCATGCTACGGGCTTTTTACTTTTCCGGGGGATTTAAGAGGTAATTCCTGGACTTACTAGCGGTGGGCTGGATTAGGCGTCTGCTATGAGTCTCCTCTCTATCATGATGACGTCCTCCTCTTACCTCGAATGATGATGATGATGATGATGATGATGAGTATGAGTAAGTAGTGGTCTCCTTCGTTTTACTACTACTTATCCAATTTTTTTTTTTTTTTTTGGTCCCCATGGTGATGATTGGTAGCTTTCTCATGATACGGGGTTTTTTACTTTGTAATTCCTGGACTTATTAGCGGTGGCGGGTGGCGGCTTAGTAAGTGAGTAAGTATATATTGCCGGTACCCTCGGGAGCGGGTGGGGTAGACTCGGTTGGTCGTGGTCAGATCGTTACCTCCTCCTCCTTTTTAAAAAACCGAGCAGCTAAAAAAGTTCGGCATGAAAAAAAAAG
Organism: Conus canariensis; assembly: GCA_033310375.1. Taxonomy (NCBI): domain Eukaryota; kingdom Metazoa; phylum Mollusca; class Gastropoda; order Neogastropoda; family Conidae; genus Conus; species Conus canariensis. The sequence continues at coordinate 11,930,872 of CM065748.1, forward strand.
GGTCCTCGATGATTAGAGAACGGTAATAATAATAATATCATCGTGGACCCGGAACTAAAGAGGATGAACTTTATAAAGCGAATGGTTTTACTTTCTGACTTGGGAAGAAGGATAAAACGACCACGCATCTTTTTGGATTGTATAAAAGCGAATGTTTTTTTTTACCTTTTTGACTTGGGAAGAAGATATAAAGCGAATGGTTTTTACTTTTTGACTTGGGAAGAAGGATAAAACGACCATGCATCTTTTTGGATTGTATGAAAGCGAATGGTTTTACCTTTTTTACTTGGGAAGAAGAATAAAACGACCACAACTTTATAAAGCGAATGGTTTTACTTTCTGACTTGGGAAGAAGGATAAAACGACCACGCATCTTTTTGGATTGTATAAAAGCGAATGGTTTTTGAATGGTTTTTACTTTTCGACTTGGGAAGAAGGATAAAACGACCACGCATCTTTTTGGATTGTATGAAAGCGAATGGTTTTACCTTTTTTACTTGGGAAGAAGAATAAAACGACCACAACTTTTTGGATTGTATAAAAGCGAATGGTTTTACCTTTTTGACTTGGGAAGAAGAATAAAACAATATAAAGCGAATGGTTTTCACTTTTTGACTTGGGAAGAAGAATAAAACGACCACGCATCTTTTTGGATTGTATGAAGCGATTGGTTTTACCTTTTTTGACTTGTGGTGGAAAAAAAACGACAACAACTTTTTGGATTGTGTGACCCGTGTAAAGAGTAGTAGTAGTAGTAGTAATCTACTTTTTTGTATATTCGGTTCCTATTTGTTGTTGATTTACCCTTTTGACTTTGTAGAAAAAAAAAATAAAGCGAATGGTTTTTACTTTTTGGACTTGGGAAGAATAAAACATCTTTTTGGATTGTATAAAGCGAATGGTTTTTTTCCTTTTTGACTTGGGAAGAAGAATAAAACGACCGCGCAACTTTTTGGATTTACTCTTTTGACTTGTGGTGGAAAAACAACAACTTTTGGATTGTGTGACCCGTGTAAGATAGTAGTAGTAGTAGTAATCTACTTTTTTATTATTCAGTTCCTATTTGTTGTTGGTGGTGGGTGGTGTTTAAACCCTTTTGACTTTGTGTGTGGGTAGAAACAAAAAACAAAACAAAAAACGCAACTTTGGTTTGTCTACTTTTTGATATTCGCTTCCTATTGTTGTTGGTGGTGGTGGTGTTGTTTAAAGCGAATGCTTTTATCCTTTTGACTTTGTCGTAGAAGTAGAAAAAAAAAAAACACAAACCTTTGTGAGGTTTATATTCGGTTCCTATTGTTGTTGGTGGTGTTTGTTCTTCGCATCATCATATTCGAAAGACTTCTTCTTCACACACAGAAAGAAAAAAGATGCTTGAAGAAGAAATAATTAGTTTACCACCCTTTGGACTTTAAAAAAAAAAAAAAAAAAAGGATTGTGAAGTATTAGTAATCTACTTTTCATATTCGGTTCCTATTGTCGTTGGTGTTGGTTAGAGACTTTGTCGAAGAAAGACTTCTTCGCACGAAAAAGGAAAAGCAGAAGAAAACGGATGCTCCAACTTGCTGCGAGCGAATAACACTTTGGATTTTGTGAACGGTTGGTGTTGCAACTTAAGCGAATGGGTTTTTTTTTTTTTAATTTTTACCCTTGGGAAGGACTGAAAAAAATAAAAGATGCTACAAAACTTGAAATAATAAAGCGAATGTTTTTGGGTTTTTTTGTGTTTTTTTTTTAAAGGAAAACAAACAACAACGACGTTGGATTGTGAACGTAAAGTAAAAACAGTTGTGACTTGGCATCATCATATTCGAAAGACTTCATGAAAACGAAACGACAAGATGCTGCTGCGACTTTGAAATAATGGTTGTTACCCTTTTTGAACTTTAAAACGAACTCGGGGATTGTGAACGTGAGGTGTTGTGACTTCGCATCGTCATATTCGAAAGACTTCTTCCTCTTCACACGCGCGGGGAAAAAAATGAAGATGTTGGAAGAAATAAGTTTACCACCGCCACCACCCCTTTGGAAGGAAAAATAAAACTGGGATTGTGTGAACGTAGTAAGCAGGTAGTAGTAGTCGTAATCTACTTTAGTTTATAGTCGGTTCCTATTGTTGGTGTGTGTGTGTGTTTTTTTTTTTAGAGAGACTTCTTCACACGGAAAGCGACTTGAAGAAATCTAAAACGAAGAAAAAAACCCTTTTGGACTTCTTGAGAAGGTTAAATAAAAAGAAGTTGTTGTTCGTGGTGGTGTTGTTTCCGTAAAGCCGGTGTTTTTTTTTTTTTTTTAACCCCTTTCGACTTTTTTTTTTGTGTGGGGAGAAAAAAATAAAAAAAACTTGGATGAAAATCTACTTCTTTCTAGTAGTATATTCTTCGGTTCCTTTTATCGTTGTTGTTGTGGGTTTGGTGGTGGAGGAGACTTCTTCGCGTCATAGTCGAAAGACTTCTTCTTCTTCTTCTGCTTAGAGCGCGAGTGGTGGTGGTGGGGAGGACAAAAAAAAACGAGGATGCTGGAAGAAATAAGTTTACTACTACCACCCTTTTGGGACTCGTAGTAAGGTCAAAAAACAAAAAAAAAAAGAAAAAGCTGTTGCGTGACTTCTTCGTCGCGTCGAAAGACTTTCATCTTCTTAGTCGCAAGCGGTGGTGGTTGGGGGAAAAAAAAAGAAAAAAAGAAAAGATTGCCCAAGAAATAAGTACTACCCTTTGGGGGCACAAAAAGTTGTTGTTTCCGTAAAAGCCCCCGAATGGTTGTTGGTTGTTGTTTTTTTCTCTCAACCCCCTTTGAGATTGTGAACGTAAAGGTAATGATCGTTTCCTTCTTCTAATAATATTCGGGTTCCTTTTGAGATTTCTTCACACACATACACACACACGCAGCAAAGTCGTGGAAAAGAAGAAGAACAAAAAATGATGATGAATAAAGCGTATGGAATTTAACTACTACCGCCCTTTTGAGGAGTTGTAGTTGAGAGAGAAAAAAACAAAAACTTGGATCGTAAACGCGATCTATTCGGTTCCTATTGTTGAAGGTTAGAGACATCTTCGCCCGAAAGATAGAAAGAAAAAGATACCACCGCTGTAACTTGAGAGGCCGCGGCGGGAGGAGGAGGAGGAGAAGCTATATATATATATATATGCCACTGACACCCTGGGGGTTTGTTAGAGTCACTGCCACCGCTGCAACAGCAGCAGCAGCAGCATCAAGACCTACCACCACCACGGCGTGGCACAGCAAGACAATGATGATGCACTACCCTGGTGCTGCTACTACAACATTCTCTGCCCAGGAGGAAGAGGACACCGACATGAAAGTGGTGAAAGAAGACGGCGGAGAAGATCTGGCCGCTATGGATGATCTGACTACTGACTCCGCCGCAGTAGTAGTCAAGCGGCAATCATCATCAAAATCATGGAAACCTCCCCTCCCGCAGCCGCGGCCGCGAAGTTTGGTCACCACCGGCACTATCTTCAACAGAAACAAATACGTGTTGGCTAGCGTCCTGGCGTCCGATATCAAACGCGTACTGAGGAAGGTCTTGCGGGGACTGGAGGGGTACTCTCGCTGGAACAAAACGTTTTCTGGGCCCCTCGTTCGAGCCGACGCCTTGCTGTCGCTGATAGAAGAACCTAGGCCGGAGTTACTGATCGCGAAAAGTATCATGGACCGGGTGGAAGAGGCTGACTGTTACGACCGGTTCCTGACGAAACTGATCCAGAGCGGGGCGATGTCGAGTCGGTTGAAAAACAAAGTGGTGGATATATGCCGCAACAAGTACCTGCCTCCGGTGCCCAGGTTTATGATCCAATTGGTGCGAAACAGAAATGTGGCGGATCAGGAGAAGCTGCTGAAAGCTTTGGATGTGGGACCGTACTATGATGATGAGTACGATGACGACGACGATGACGATGACGAGGACTTGGAAGATGATGAAGATGACAATGATGATGATAGATTCGCGGAGATGATGGTGGTGAAGAAGTACTTGCGAGATGACGCGACACTAGAACGCGGTCTGTCCAGGTGGATTTTGAAAAAACAACGATCCAAAGACTATAACGCTCATTGCGATACGCTAGGGCAGGACTCCAACGCTCTCGCCGATTTTGAGCGGGGTATTACGAAGACGGCCAAAATGCCTCTGTTGAACCTGAGCCCGAACGTTGCGCGGGCCATTCGCGATACCTGCGACCGGGCGAAACTGTGCCAGTTAGTGCGCAAAATGCGTCAAGATCTAGGAGGGGCTGTTTCGGAGGAGGAAGAAGAAGAAGACGGCTTTTTCTCGGGCAATGCAGCCGGTAGTCCAGACGCTTGGGTGGTTTGATCGCCGACTGGCTTTTGGCCAGGCAAAGACAGGGTCTCATTTCCAACCATTTAAATTGCGAGATAATGTGCTACGTCTACGTGCTGGAGTTGGATAAAGCCTTGGGCCTAGCCTCATCGACGACGAGTCAGCGGCGGGACGATGATGACGATGACCGTGATGATGAAGAGGAGCGGCGGTGGGTGCGTGGTGAACCGCCAAACTGGAGGAGATTCCACTGGGAGGACCTAGAATGTCGCGTTCGGTCTTTTGGCAAGGAATGGGCACGACGCCATAATCAGTCCGCCCTGAGTATGGCTCAAAGCGGGTTTCGCTTGGCGTCTTTGAGGCCCGAAACGAATCCCAGCCAGGATGTGGTAACGTGCTACCAGTGCTGGATCGGCCTGAGAAAGTGGCGAGACGATGACGATCCCGATCTAGAGCATCTGTGGAGAACGTGCGAAGACCGACAGGTCGTGTCCTTACCTGCTCAACAAACTCGGCCGTCCTATGGTGAACTTCATCGAGGGTCTGCAAAAGGTGGGTGACCCGAAACCGCGGGATATGAACCATGCCAGAGAACTCTACGGCGCTCAACTGTTTTGAGAGTCCGTATTGACGAATATGATAATGAGGAGGCGGGGTCGGTCGCTATAAAGAGACCCCTCGCCAGTCGTTTCGTTTCATTCTCCCGCTGGCACTCGCCCTGGCAAGATCTACTCCTTGCCCCGAAAGATAAAGGCTAGCCTACTCAACCAACAACCCCGACATGTCAACTGCAGTCCCCCCCGCTGCTACTTCTAACATCACCCACAAGGGGTCTCTCTTTCTCGTTTTTCCTCCTCCTCTTCCTTCTCTTCCTCCTCCTCCTCCTCCTCCCATGCCACTCTCCACTCAGCAGCAGCAGCAGCAGCATCTGGTAGAGGAGGCCGGTACCACCACCACCACCACCACCGCCGACGATGGTGACGACTTTGGTAAACCGCAGCAGCAGTCAGAGGCCACTGATGATTCTTGTCAGTCAGATCATGAAAATTGTCAACAGCAGCAGCCGCCTCTTTCTTCTGCTGCTGCACAAACCTCGGCTTCAGCCGCTGCAGCATCCACCAATACCACCGCCGCCGCTACTACTACTACTACTACTATTACAACCGCGGCGTGTGATGATGGTGGTACTTCCACTACTTCGGCCATTGCCGTAGTTATTGGAGATGGGGAGATAGTGGGCGAGGAAGGAAAAGCGACCATTTGGCGCAGTTACGCGCGGAACTCCAATCTGAAGATGTACTCTATCCAGCAAGCCTCCACGAGCGCCTTGAGGGTTTTCCTGGACCCGGGAAAAAAGGACTGTAACGTGAAACTGGTCGTGGTTTGTTTTACTGCTAACGTCTGTGTGCGCGTGGACCATTTCCGAATACGAATGGAAAAGCCTTATCCAGATGCTGAACGAGGCTTTCCCTGAAGCCAGAATCCTAATGGGTTCTGTGATCTTCCCTCTGTATGGAGGAAAGTTGAAGTATCGTATCGTTGAGTCCAACGACAATTTGAGAAAGGCTGTTCGAGAAGCTCGCCAGGCTAAGGCCGCAGTACGATTCATTAACCTCCGACACGTCACTCGAAAAAGGTCGTCTAGAAAACTGAAAGGCCACATGTATCAAAACGCCTTGTTCCCCAACACAGAGTGCGTAAGAAGATTGGGCCGCTCTGTTCACGAAGTATCAGCTGTCGTCTGTCTACCACCACGCTGCCTCTTCGTAGAGGATAACAAAAAGGAGCAGTTGGGCATATCCCTGTCTTTTCCGCCGCCGCCGACTACTACTACTGCAACTGCTACTTCTTGTTTTGAAACGAAAACAAACAAACAAACAAACAAACAAAAAAACCCAACCACTACCAGCGTGTCATAGGTATTGTCTCTACTCTGCGTAATATACCAAAATGAGTGTATAGTACAGAAACATCTGTCAAACCCCTCCCTTTCAACCCTTTTCTTTTTCTCATCTTCGATATGTCATCATCATCCATGTTGTCTCAGCAGCCGTGTACTATGATATAAATGGTTTTAATAGGGATCTGTCAACACCCCCCTTGCCACCGCTTCTCACGTTTTAACCCTTTTTTTCTCTCTCTTTATCTCTCAAAACTTCGATCCCTATCGTCCATATCACAAACGTTTTCAGTGATGAATACTTGACAGGAAAAACATTCCACACCCGAGACTCTTCTTCTTCTTCGTCCGTGACATCTTTAAAAAATACACCCCATGAATGTTTTCGTGTTGGAAAAGGAGGAGTGATTTCTCGAGATATATTGTACCTTTTTCTAAATCTCTTCCGATCCCTATTGTCGATGTTTTCAGCGGTGGTGAATACTTGCCAGCCCCACCCGCCTCTCTTCTTTGTTATGAATGTTTTCTTCGTGTTGAGAAAGGACGGAATTCTCACAACCAAGATAACTCACTTGATGTTACGTACCTCTATTGTGGGTTTTTTGTTTTTGTTGCTGTTGTTCTTGTTGTTGTAAGCAAATAAAGGAGGAAAAAAAAGTCTCACCCTCTTAAGTGTGTGATGCTGGTCATGGATATCTTCTCTCTCTCTCTCTCTCTCTCTCTCTCTCTCTCTCTCTCTCTCTCTCTCTCTCTCTCTCTCTCATCATCTCTCTCTCTCTCTCTCTCTCATCAATGTGTGTGTGTGTGTGTGTGTGTGTGTGTGTGTGTGTGTGTGTGTGTGTGTGTGTGTGCGTGTGTGTGTGTGCACACGCACACGAGTGGATTTGTATGTGTGCCTTATGTGTACCCTTATTAACGCGCACATGGACACACAAACACACACACATATTCACACACGCACACACATACGCACGCATACATACACATACATACATACACTCACGTACACACGTGCGCACACACACACACATACATACATACACGTACATACATACACTCACGTACACACGCACACACACACATGCACGCACACACATGCTCGCATGCATGCAGAAGCAAGCACACACACACACGCGCACACACACACACACACACACACACACACACACACACACACACACACACACACACACATACAGAGCTCTGACCCTTTTTCTTTTATTTACCAAAATGATTATGATATAACACATTAAAACCATACTGACTAAATGTCTTTTAGACCGTATGGTATATTTATGGTAAAATTTTCCATACGGCCGGACATTAACCATACGGCCTGTAACATATATATATATATATATATATATATATATATATATATATATATATACAATGTTGTAGTTCGGAGACTCAAGAAATCTTATAACATGCTCCTATCCGGAATAGGTGAGCACTCTTCAATTCTATGAAAATGAATTAATGTTCATGTTAATGTTCATGTTCATGTCCATGTTTATGATAAGCTCCTTCAACAGTTGAGCACTTTGATAGAATTAAGAATGGAACGAGTCAACCTCAACTTCTCAACAAAGAACATCCCTTTCTCCAGCCCAGAAAACTACATGAAGAGACTAATTGAGATGACGGAAAAATTCATAAGAAGAATGCGTTGGAAAGCCTTCCATTTCCTCAACCCATCATCGGAAACGGAAGTACAGGAAAATTACGGATTCAACTCTACAAAAACACCACCAACCATTGCAGAAATGAAACCATTTGAAGAGAAAATTGAAAATTTGATCAAAAATATCGAATTCAGAAAAAGAGAAAACAACTTCCAGAACACGCTGACAAAGAAAATAAAACAAATAGCCAAAGATGACAAAATCCTCGTGAAAGCCGACAAGACATCAAATTATTACAAAATGACACCAAAAGAATACAACCACCTGCTAGATAAAAACATCCAGGCAGCCTACAGGAAAACATCAACCAAAGATTGTGATGACATCAATAGAGAAGCAAAAAACATAGCATCAATGCTGAAAATTGATGACAGAGTCGACAAAACGGCAGAGAAAGAAGCATTTGTGACCTTGAAAGACCACAAACCAAACTTTGCAAATAAGCCAACTTGTAGACTGATCAACCCAGCAAAATCTGAACTAGGCAGAGCCAGTAAAAGAATATTACAGAGAGTCGTAAAGGATATCGGAAACAACAAACATCTCAACCTCTGGAGAAACACCCAAGCTGTGATTGAGTGGTTCAAAAACATAGAAAAAACCACAACAACAACATTCATCTGCTTCGACATTGTGGACTTCTACCCATCAATCACTCAAGAACTCCTTGAAAAAGCCCTCAAATTCGCCTCAAAAACAACAACAATAACTGAACAAGAGATGGAACTAATAAGACACACCAAAAAATCTCTCCTATTCACTAAAGATGAAACGTGGATGAAAACATCACAAAAACCACAAAACAACTTTGACGTGACCATGGGTTCCTACGATGGGGCAGAAACGTGTGAACTAGTAGGACTCTTCCTCCTGTCTGAGCTCCAAACAGAGCATGGAAACAACATTGGATTGTACCGAGATGATGGGCTAGCAGCCCTGAACAAATCACCAAGAGAAGTGGAGACAATCAAAAAGAATATGTGCAAAACATTCAAAAAGCACAACATGCAAATCACCATAGAAGCAAACAAGAAAGTCGTCAACTACCTCGACATCACCCTCGATCTAAAGGAAAACACGTTCAAACCATTCAAAAAACCAAACGACGTACCACTCTACGTCAACATAAAGAGCAACCACCCACCATCAGTAAAACAAAATATACCGAAAGGAATCAACAAACGACTCTCTACACTGTCCGCTACAAAGACAGTATTCAATGAAGCAGCAAACGAATACCAACAAGCCCTAAAAAACAGCGGACACAACCACAAACTATCCTATGAAGAACAAAAAACAGAACAGGAAACAAGAAAAACCAAAAACAACAAACAAAAAAACAAAACCAGAGGAAGGAAAAGAGACATCATATGGTTCAACCCACCATTCGAAGGAACCGTCAAAACCAATGTTGGTAAAGAATTCTTCAAGATAGTAGAAGAATCATTCCCCCCAAACCACAAACTACACAAAATCTTCAACCGCAACACCGTAAAGTTGTCCTATTCATGCATGCCAAACATCAAGCAGATCATAGAAAGCAACAACAAGAAAAAACTCCACCAGGAAAAAAGGAGCAGCACAAATCAAGAAAGCAACTGCAACTGCCGGAAAAGAGATGAATGTCCACTTCAAAATAACTGCCAAAGCCAGAACATTGTATACCAAGCAACTGTCACGGAGAAAAACACGCAGAAAACAGAGACCTACATTGGAATGACAGAAACAACATTCAAAACCAGATACGCAAACCATAAACAATCATTCAAACAAGAAAGGTACAAAAACCAGACAGAATTAAGTAAACACATATGGACACTAAAAGAAAACAATATTGACTACGACATTTCCTGGAAGATAGTCCGAAGAGCCAGGTCGTACTCCTCCTCCAGCAAAAGATGCAACTTGTGCACAACAGAGAAGTACTACATACTCTGCAAACCAGGCATGGCAACTTTGAACTCAAGAGTGGAGATGATCAGCGCATGCCCACATAGACGAAAGTTCCTCCTAGCAAACATAACATAAATGACACACAGAAAGACCCTATCAGAACGTCACACATATAAAACGTAGCCAATATATCACGTCATCTGATAAAATATGTCATCTGATAAATTACGCCATCTAATAACTTCTAGAACCTGATGAGAGCGAAAGCTTGAAACAATGTTGTAGTTCGGAGACTCAAGAAATCTTATAACATGCTCCTATCCGGAATAGGTGAGCACTCTTCAATTCTATGAAAATGAATTAATGTTCATGTTAATGTTCATGTTCATGTCCATGTTTATGATAAGCTCCTTCAACAGTTGAGCACTTTGATAGAATTAAGAATGGAACGAGTCAACCTCAACTTCTCAACAAAGAACATCCCTTTCTCCAGCCCAGAAAACTACATGAAGAGACTAATTGAGATGACGGAAAAATTCATAAGAAGAATGCGTTGGAAAGCCTTCCATTTCCTCAACCCATCATCGGAAACGGAAGTACAGGAAAATTACGGATTCAACTCTACAAAAACACCACCAACCATTGCAGAAATGAAACCATTTGAAGAGAAAATTGAAAATTTGATCAAAAATATCGAATTCAGAAAAAGAGAAAACAACTTCCAGAACACGCTGACAAAGAAAATAAAACAAATAGCCAAAGATGACAAAATCCTCGTGAAAGCCGACAAGACATCAAATTATTACAAAATGACACCAAAAGAATACAACCACCTGCTAGATAAAAACATCCAGGCAGCCTACAGGAAAACATCAACCAAAGATTGTGATGACATCAATAGAGAAGCAAAAAACATAGCATCAATGCTGAAAATTGATGACAGAGTCGACAAAACGGCAGAGAAAGAAGCATTTGTGACCTTGAAAGACCACAAACCAAACTTTAGCAAATAAGCCAACTTGTAGACTGATCAACCCAGCAAAATCTGAACTAGGCAGAGCCAGTAAAAGAATATTACAGAGAGTCGTAAAGGATATCGGAAACAACAAACATCTCAACCTCTGGAGAAACACCCAAGCTGTGATTGAGTGGTTCAAAAACATAGAAAAAACCACAACAACAACATTCATCTGCTTCGACATTGTGGACTTCTACCCATCAATCACTCAAGAACTCCTTGAAAAAGCCCTCAAATTCGCCTCAAAAACAACAACAATAACTGAACAAGAGATGGAACTAATAAGACACACCAAAAAATCTCTCCTATTCACTAAAGATGAAACGTGGATGAAAACATCACAAAAACCACAAAACAACTTTGACGTGACCATGGGTTCCTACGATGGGGCAGAAACGTGTGAACTAGTAGGACTCTTCCTCCTGTCTGAGCTCCAAACAGAGCATGGAAACAACATTGGATTGTACCGAGATGATGGGCTAGCAGCCCTGAACAAATCACCAGAGAAGTGGAGACAATCAAAAAGAATATGTGCAAAACATTCAAAAAGCACAACATGCAAATCACCATAGAAGCAAACAAGAAAGTCGTCAACTACCTCGACATCACCCTCGATCTAAAGGAAAACACGTTCAAACCATTCAAAAAACCAAACGACGTACCACTCTACGTCAACATAAAGAGCAACCACCCACCATCAGTAAAACAAAATATACCGAAAGGAATCAACAAACGACTCTCTACACTGTCCGCTACAAAGACAGTATTCAATGAAGCAGCAAACGAATACCAACAAGCCCTAAAAAACAGCGGACACAACCACAAACTATCCTATGAAGAACAAAAAACAGAACAGGAAACAAGAAAAACCACAAAAACAACAAACAAAAAAACAAAACCTGAGGAAGGAAAAGAGACATCATATGGTCAACCCACCATTCCGAAGGAACGTCAAAAACCCAATGTTGGTAACGAATTCCTTCAGGATATAGAAGAACAATCCCCCCAAACCACAAACTACACAAAATCTTCAACCGCAACACCGTAAAGTGTCCCTATTCAGCCATGCCAAACATTAAGCAAGATCATAGAAAGCAACAACAAGAAAAACCCACCAGGAACAAAGGAACAGCACAAATCAAGAAAGCATCTGCAACTACTGCCAGAAAAGAGATGAATGTCCACTTCAAAAATAACTGCGACCAAAAACATTGTATACCAAGCAACTGTCACGGAGAAAAACACGAAAGAAACAGAGACCTACTTTGGGAATGACAGAAAACAACATTCAAAACCAGATACGCAAACCAAAACAATCATTCAAAACAAGAAAGGTACAAAAAACCAGACAGAATTAAGAAAAACACATATGGACACTAAAGAAAAAATATTGACTACGACATTTCCTGGAAGATAGTCCGAAGAGCCAGGTCGTACTCCCCTCCGCAAAAGATGCACTTGTGCACAAACAGAGAAGTACTACTTTCCCTTTTGCAAACCGGCAGGGCAACTTTGAACTCAAGAGTGGAGATGATCAGCGCATGCCCACATAGACGAAAGTTTCCTCCTAGCAAACATAACATAAATGACACACAGAAAGACCTATCAGACGTCACACATATAAAACGTAGCCAATTATCACGTCATCTGATAAAATATGTCATCTGATAAATTACGCCATCTATTAACTTCTAGAACCTGATGAGAGCGAAAGCTTGAAACAATTTTTGTAGTTCGGAGACTCAAGAAATCTTATAACATGCTCCTACCCGGAATAGGTGAGCACTCTTCAATTCTATGAAATGAATTAATTTTTCATGTTAATTTTCCCATGTTCATGTCCATGTTTATGATAAGCTCCTTCAACAGTTGAGCACTTTGATAGAATTAAGAATGGAACGAGTCAACCTCAACTTCTCAACAAGAACACCCCTTTCTCCAGCCCAGAAAACTACATGAAGAGACTAATTGAGATGACGGAAAAATTCATAAGAAGAATGCTTTGGAAAGCCTTCCATTTCCTCAACCCATCATCGGAAAGGGAAGTACAGGAAAATTAGGGAAATTCAACTCTACAAAAAAAACCACAACCCATTGCAGAAATGAAACCATTTGAAGAGAAAATTGAAAATTTGATCAAAAATATCGAATTCAGAAAAAGAGAAAACAACTTCCAGACACGCTGACAAAGAAATAAAACAAATAGCCAAAAAATGACCAAATCCTCGTGAAAGCCGACAAGACATCAAATTATTTACAAAATGCACCAAAAGAATACAACCACTGCTAGATAAAAACATCCAGCACCCTTTAAAACAGGAAAACATCAACCAAAGATTGTGATGACATCAATAGAGAAGCCAAAAAACATAGCATCAATGCTGAAAATTGAAAGACAGAGTCGACAAAAAGGGAGAGAAAGAAGCATTTGTGACCTTGAAAAACCACAAACCAAACTTTGCAAATAAGCCAACTTGTAGGGCTGATCAACCGCAAATTTAACTAGGCAGAGCCAGTAAAAGAATATTACAGAGAGTCGTAAAGGATATTCGGAACAACAAACATCTCAACCTCTGGAGAAACACCCAAGCTGTGATTGGGGTGGTTCAAAAACATAGAAAAAAACCACAACAAAAACATTCTTTTGCTTCGAAATTGTGGACTTCTACCATCATCACTCAAGAACTCCCTTGAAAAAGCCCTCAAATTCGCCTCAAAAACAACAACAATAACTGAACAAGAGATGGAACTAATAAGACACACCAAAAAATCTCTCCTATTCACTAAAGATGAAACGGTGGATGAAAACATCACAAAAACCACAAAAAAACTTTGACGTGACCATGGGTTCCTACGATGGGGCAGAAACGTGTGAACTAGTAGGACTCTTCCTCCTGTCTGAGCTTCCAAACAGAGCATGGAAACAACATTGGATTGTACCGAGATGATGGGCTAGCAGCCCTGAACAAATCACCAAGAGAAGTGGAGACAATCAAAAAGAATATGTGCAAAACATTCAAAAAGCACAACATGCAAATCACCATAGAAGCAAACAAGAAAGTCGTCAACTACCTCGACATCACCTCGATCTAAAGGAAAACACGTTCAAACCATTCAAAAAACCAAACGACGTACCACTCTACGTCAACAAAAAGAGCAACCACCCACCATCAGTAAAACAAAATATACCGAAAGGAATCAACAAACGACTCTCTACACTGTCCGCTACAAAGACAAATATTCCATGAAGCAGCAAACGAATACCAACAAGCCCCAAAAAACAGCGGACACAACCACAAACTATCCTATGAAGAACAAAAAAAAAGAAAGGAAACAAGAAAAACCCAAAAACAACAAACAAAAAAACAAAAAACCCGAGGAAGGAAAAGAGACATTTATATGGTTCAACCCCCCATTCGAAGGAACCGTCAAAACCAATGTTGGTAAAGAATTCTTTAAGATAGAAAAAGAATCATTCCCCCAAACCACAAACTACAAAAAATCTTCCCCCGCAACCCGTAAAGTTGTCCTATTCATGCTCCCAAACATCAAGCAGATATAAAAGAAACACAAGAAAAAACTCCACCAGGAAAAAAGGAGCAGCACAAATCAAGAAAGCAACTGCAACTGCCGGAAAAGAGATGAATGTCCACTTCAAAATAACTGCCAAAGCCAGAACATTGTATACCAAGCAACTGTCACGGAGAAAAACACGCAGAAAACAGAGACCTACATTGGAATGACAGAAACAACATTCAAAACCAGATACGCAAACCATAAACAATCATTCAAACAAGAAAGGTACAAAAACCAGACAGAATTAAGTAAACACATATGGACACTAAAAGAAAACAATATTGACTACGACATTTCCTGGAAGATAGTCCGAAGAGCCAGGTCGTACTCCTCCTCCAGCAAAAGATGCAACTTGTGCACAACAGAGAAGTACTACATACTCTGCAAACCAGGCATGGCAACTTTGAACTCAAGAGTGGAGATGATCAGCGCATGCCCACATAGACGAAAGTTCCTCCTAGCAAACATAACATAAATGACACACAGAAAGACCCTATCAGAACGTCACACATATAAAACGTAGCCAATATATCACGTCATCTGATAAAATATGTCATCTGATAAATTACGCCATCTAATAACTTCTAGAACCTGATGAGAGCGAAAGCTTGAAACAATGTTGTAGTTCGGAGACTCAAGAAATCTTATAACATGCTCCTATCCGGAATAGGTGAGCACTCTTCAATTCTATGAAAATGAATTAATGTTCATGTTAATGTTCATGTTCATGTCCATGTTTATGATAAGCTCCTTCAACAGTTGAGCACTTTGATAGAATTAAGAATGGAACGAGTCAACCTCAACTTCTCAACAAAGAACATCCCTTTCTCCAGCCCAGAAAACTACATGAAGAGACTAATTGAGATGACGGAAAAATTCATAAGAAGAATGCGTTGGAAAGCCTTCCATTTCCTCAACCCATCATCGGAAACGGAAGTACAGGAAAATTACGGATTCAACTCTACAAAAACACCACCAACCATTGCAGAAATGAAACCATTTGAAGAGAAAATTGAAAATTTGATCAAAAATATCGAATTCAGAAAAAGAGAAAACAACTTCCAGAACACGCTGACAAAGAAAATAAAACAAATAGCCAAAGATGACAAAATCCTCGTGAAAGCCGACAAGACATCAAATTATTACAAAATGACACCAAAAGAATACAACCACCTGCTAGATAAAAACATCCAGGCAGCCTACAGGAAAACATCAACCAAAGATTGTGATGACATCAATAGAGAAGCAAAAAACATAGCATCAATGCTGAAAATTGATGACAGAGTCGACAAAACGGCAGAGAAAGAAGCATTTGTGACCTTGAAAGACCACAAACCAAACTTTGCAAATAAGCCAACTTGTAGACTGATCAACCCAGCAAAATCTGAACTAGGCAGAGCCAGTAAAAGAATATTACAGAGAGTCGTAAAGGATATCGGAAACAACAAACATCTCAACCTCTGGAGAAACACCCAAGCTGTGATTGAGTGGTTCAAAAACATAGAAAAAACCACAACAACAACATTCATCTGCTTCGACATTGTGGACTTCTACCCATCAATCACTCAAGAACTCCTTGAAAAAGCCCTCAAATTCGCCTCAAAAACAACAACAATAACTGAACAAGAGATGGAACTAATAAGACACACCAAAAAATCTCTCCTATTCACTAAAGATGAAACGTGGATGAAAACATCACAAAAACCACAAAACAACTTTGACGTGACCATGGGTTCCTACGATGGGGCAGAAACGTGTGAACTAGTAGGACTCTTCCTCCTGTCTGAGCTCCAAACAGAGCATGGAAACAACATTGGATTGTACCGAGATGATGGGCTAGCAGCCCTGAACAAATCACCAAGAGAAGTGGAGACAATCAAAAAGAATATGTGCAAAACATTCAAAAAGCACAACATGCAAATCACCATAGAAGCAAACAAGAAAGTCGTCAACTACCTCGACATCACCCTCGATCTAAAGGAAAACACGTTCAAACCATTCAAAAAACCAAACGACGTACCACTCTACGTCAACATAAAGAGCAACCACCCACCATCAGTAAAACAAAATATACCGAAAGGAATCAACAAACGACTCTCTACACTGTCCGCTACAAAGACAGTATTCAATGAAGCAGCAAACGAATACCAACAAGCCCTAAAAAACAGCGGACACAACCACAAACTATCCTATGAAGAACAAAAAACAGAACAGGAAACAAGAAAAACCAAAAACAACAAACAAAAAAACAAAACCAGAGGAAGGAAAAGAGACATCATATGGTTCAACCCACCATTCGAAGGAACCGTCAAAACCAATGTTGGTAAAGAATTCTTCAAGATAGTAGAAGAATCATTCCCCCCAAACCACAAACTACACAAAATCTTCAACCGCAACACCGTAAAGTTGTCCTATTCATGCATGCCAAACATCAAGCAGATCATAGAAAGCAACAACAAGAAAAAACTCCACCAGGAAAAAAGGAGCAGCACAAATCAAGAAAGCAACTGCAACTGCCGGAAAAGAGATGAATGTCCACTTCAAAATAACTGCCAAAGCCAGAACATTGTATACCAAGCAACTGTCACGGAGAAAAACACGCAGAAAACAGAGACCTACATTGGAATGACAGAAACAACATTCAAAACCAGATACGCAAACCATAAACAATCATTCAAACAAGAAAGGTACAAAAACCAGACAGAATTAAGTAAACACATATGGACACTAAAAGAAAACAATATTGACTACGACATTTCCTGGAAGATAGTCCGAAGAGCCAGGTCGTACTCCTCCTCCAGCAAAAGATGCAACTTGTGCACAACAGAGAAGTACTACATACTCTGCAAACCAGGCATGGCAACTTTGAACTCAAGAGTGGAGATGATCAGCGCATGCCCACATAGACGAAAGTTCCTCCTAGCAAACATAACATAAATGACACACAGAAAGACCCTATCAGAACGTCACACATATAAAACGTAGCCAATATATCACGTCATCTGATAAAATATGTCATCTGATAAATTACGCCATCTAATAACTTCTAGAACCTGATGAGAGCGAAAGCTTGAAACAATGTTGTAGTTCGGAGACTCAAGAAATCTTATATATATATATATATATTTCCAAACAAACAAAATCAAAACATTCACATTTGACCACTGTTTGCGGCATGGACCAGAAAAGGGATGAACAAAGTTTTGACAAACTTCTCGCGCCACTAAACTCGAGCGGAAAATTTCAAACAAACGAGATGAACAAAACATCAAATGGTGGAAGTCGTCGCGCATTTTCTGTGTTTTATGCCAACTAGACGAGCATTTTATCCGTTTCCCACAAAAGGTTACAAAAGTTAAAAATAGACTTTGTTTAGGTGACCATTAGGTAAAGGATTCTAATGTCACGTCATATTTTAGCTTGCTGGTTTCCTTTCCCACAATCATCTCTACGAAGTGTCTGTCTTCTCAGAATCGTCATCGTTCTATCATTAGTTTAAAGTTACACAAGAAAGCTAAGACATGATGTTTGTGTACGTTTCTCAAAAACCGACAGATAAGCTAGTTCTAGTTGCAAAGTGAGATGACTGCAGGCGGAAATCTGAACAAATCTTGAATAAATGTTAGCAAACCGCCAAGAAAAACGTGGACAAACGAGTCACAAGACAAAACACGACGCGTTTCGACCTCTTAGGTCTTCTTCAGGCAAGTTACAAAACAATTAGGACAACGAAAATGAACGAGCAATCACTTATCTTCAATCACTTCAGTGCAAGGTAGGCATTGAATGAAAACGAGGCTGTCAGAAGGGAGATAATGTGTGGGTCAATGTAGCAATGATGATAATTATATTACTGATAGGAATACTAATAATGGTCAAAATATTGAAAAAGAAAATAAATAAAGACAGGATTACTACCACAGATAAGCGTTTGGGAAGGCCTGGTGTATCTCCATCTGCCTGACGCACACTGCCCGAGAGAACTATAAAATAGGCATTCTGGCTCACCCACCTCCGCCAGCTCCAACCGGCTAAAGCCGGTTTCGCTGCTGCTCCGGCGGCTTACCCAGAATGCCTATTTTATAGTTCTCTAATAGTAAACACTTTACAAACATACATAATGTGTAGGATTATCTGTTTTATAGTTCTCTGTCACTGGACCGTTAAGAAGTAAACAAACAAAACAATGGGGACTTGGTTAACCATGCCTTTATTCTTAGGAGGGCTATTTGTCAACCAAGTTGGGATTTCATTCTATTGTGAGGAATGACTGGCTATTGAAAGCTATCTGAAAAGGGGTGGGATGTGTGTTTACACAAGCGTAGAATCGTGGCACGTTGTTGAAGATTATTCTAAGCAGCCACCAAGTGCACTTATTAAAAGCTTGATTCAACAAACAAGACAATTGTATAAAGTACACCCGGCGGCCGCCTGAAAAGGCAGCCTAAAAGTTTATAGCTGGGTGTTGAATAGGAGCATTGAAGCAAGTGGAGCAGAGCCCCGGTTATGCATAACCGTTATTTTTAGAATCATGTCATTTCCCCTTGCTGAGTGGTTTGTGAATGTTGCTGCAAGAAGAAGTTGACGCAGAGCCCCGGTTATGCATAACCGTTATTTTTAGAATCATGTCATTTCCCCTTGCTGACATGAAGTGGCGTGTCTTGAATAGAATAATCCCACAGAGCTTGATGTGCAGCGTTTGAAACTCTAATTTCCTGTGAAGAAGGACTACCTAGTAAATCCCTCTCTGAAAAAAATGCTATCTTGAATCAATCAGCAAAGTTTTAAAGTCACAACGCTTTCTTGACTGGAAATCACACACGCAGCACACCAACCCAATGTGAAAATGACAAGACAGCTAGGTTCAGTTGCTAACAACACAAGTGCTGGGCGGAAATGTCGTCACTGTTACTAATCAGCTGATTCTATCTAGTCTTGTGATTGGGGGAAGGTAAGAAACATGTTTTGATATGTTTAGAAATTTAGCCGCCTAAATTTATACAATGACGTCTAACGCCTGTACTGAACGACGCCGTCTAAATTTATACAATGCCGCGTGGCGGCCTGACGCCCTTATGTGTAACTTGACACGAACTAGCAAACAGTGCGGCGCTTCGACTCGGCTATTGTGCAGTTGAGTAAGCCGGGGCCAGACATGTCTGACCTAGATACTACATAAAGGCAGAAGGGAGTTGTCTCCCCGGAAAAGAATGTAACAATTAATTGTGAAAAAAATCGTCATTAAGTCGTTCTAGGTTCTTATTCAAGTCGGCATCACGTTCTTATTCAAGTTCTTATTTAAGTTCTTAACAAGTTTTTATTCAAGTTCTTAACAAGTCAACATCAAGTTTTTAACAAGTCATCATCAAGTTCTTATTCAAGTACTTATTCAAGTACTTATTCAAGTTCTTAACAAGTCGTCATCAAGTCGTCATTAAGTTTTTATCAAGTCGTCATTAAGTTCTTATCAAGTTCTTATCAAGTTCTTATTTAAGTTTTATCAAGTCGTCATCAAGTCGTTATCAAGTTCTTATTCAAGTCACTTATAATTATTTATTAAGTTCTTGAAATATTATTCCATCTGAAATGGATCAAAATGATCTTTTGTTGTTGGCGGTTCTGGCATGCTTTTTTGTTTGGCTTCTGTATTTAGTGGTTGAGATTTTTTTGACTGCTTTGGTTTTTGCTGGCGTTGTTTATATATTTTATAACCGTAATAACCACCCCCAGCAGCAATGACGCCAAAAATGGCAACTGTTTTAAATTCAATACTCCATGAAGACTTTGGTGTTGTTGTAGGTCTTGAATCAACTTGTGTATTTACAGCTGGCTGTGGCAACACTGTTGGCGTTGGCGGTGTTATGTTTTCATTATGAGTTATATTCTGTGATTGCAACATTAATTTTTTTTGTTTGTTCCACTCTGCTAATTTTTTTCCTGCTGCAAGACGCCCAGGATGAGGAGGCTTTTTACTGGTCACTTTCTCCATCAGTATTTTCTGATTCTGCTGATTTTCTGGCTCGGTCATTTTGAAGGGAAACAAAATCTATATGATTAAAAGTAATTAATCCCATGATTAATGGCGATAACAATGTTCCAAATCTGTAATATAGATCACATCCTAGAGACTCTAATGACTTTGTTAAAACGGGATCCTGTGTTAAATCATACATAAAATCTTGTTCAGAATCAATGGGAGCAAATCTACTAACTAGTTTAGTGTACAAACTAAGAACCGTTTGCCCAACACTTTTTACCATTCTTGACCCCAGTTGCGCTTCATACCTGTTGTGATACTTTACAATGTCTTGTGGCGACATTTGTTGAATCTGTTCTATGCTGAATTCATTTCCAAGGTACTGTTTTGTTTTTTCCACATGCTGCTAAAGAATACAGCCTTTCCTTTTGGCGCATAATAGCTTGGTCATCAACTTGATCATTTGTAATCATAAGTTCAGGAAGTAAATCATCGCAGTTCATGTTTTATTAATAATAATAAATATTATTTTATTTTTAAAAAATGAGCACCGAAAAAACTATTACTAACCTTGTATACCATTCTGCTGTTATTGGAGGCCTAAGTGTAGGATACACAATGCTTGGTAAAAGCCTGTTAAAAATAAAACCAGCAGATCTTGGCAAACTAGACTTTGAAGACTCAGCAAAGCTGATTGCTGTTATTACAGCTTCATTTGCTACGAAAGATTTTCTAGTTAAGCAAGGAATAATTCCAGACAGTATCAATATGTAAAATTTAAAAAAAAATACATTTATAAAAATGGCTTCACTCGTAATGATGATTGGTGGCGCTGTGGTTAATGCGCTTGCTTTTAGCGGAAGTAATTACGCATTTAGTAAACTACAAAATAACAATGAGAGAAAAAGACATAACAGAGCTATGGAGCAACTAGCTGCTGCACAAGACACCTATGAAAAGCAAAGAATGGAGCAGTTAGATTTTATTAAGGACAGACTTAAACAACAGGGACATGCAGCTTACACATTTAAAGATGTTGACCAGGCAATAAAAGAATATTTTCTAGTAACAGGCAAACAAGTTGAAACATTGCGCCCACCAAAATTCAGCGATTACTATCAACCATCAGAAAAACAAAAGATGCAAGAAATATTGTTTATTGTCTTTGGCATGACCGCTGTGTATTTTGTTGCACAAAGTATTGGCTGAATAAAAATGTACAAAATCTATTATTCTCCAAAAGGATATTGGAAGGGAATAACAGCAATTAAAAAGCTTAGCCAAGCAGCGGGAGTCAGTGAACAAACAGCAAAAGAATGGTTATCTAAACAAGCGATTTGGCAAATTTATTTACCAGCGCCTAAACGAATACAAAGACCACACTTTGTCAACACAATACCGAACGACACCCATCAAATGGATCTTCTATATTTACCCCATGATACGATTAGACGAAAAAGATTTAAGTACGCACTTACAGTCATTGACATAGCTTCAAGATACAAAGATGCTGAACCATTAACACAAAAGAGTGCTTCTGCTGTTGCTATCGCTATACAACTGATATATCAACGAGGCCCGTTAACTTATCCTCGCATGATTCAAGTCGATGATGGAAAAGAATTTAAAGGTCAAGTAAATCAATTATTGTTAAAACATAGAGTTACCATTAAAAGAGGCATTCCAGGAGTTCACAGATCACAGGGTTTGGTTGAAAACTTTAACAAACAGTTATCTGAAAGGCTTTTTTCCTACCAGTATCACAGAGAGCTGATTGACAATTCTCGCAACACAGAATGGGTTAGAAGACTGCCCTCAGTTCTACGTGCAATGAATAATGAAGAATTTAAAGGTCTAAAACCAGTACAAGCAATCAAAAAACAAAAAATAAATGTTGTTGAAGGAGACGCCAGTTCATCAAGCAAACTATTACCATTTGGTTTGAAAGTAAGGTACCTTTATTTACCGGGAGAAGCGGAAGGGGACACTCGCATCAGGGCAACAGATCCAGTTTGGAGTGTTGATCCATATGAAATAAAAAGAATTGTAAAGATGAATCCGCCCGTGTATTATTTACGAGAAACTGACACAACAAAACGACCAGCCCCCCGAAGATCTTTTGTGAAGGAAGAACTGCAGATAATCCCTCCAGACACAGTTCCAGTCGCTTAATTATTTTTTAATTTAAATTAAAATGGCGGCAAGAATGGAAAAGGAAGAATCCTTACGTAAAATGGCACTGGAAGCAAGAATGGTGAAGGAAGAGTCCTTAGAAATAATGCGAGAAATATTTGATTATAATCTTGCTATTAGACTAATATTTAAGAAGATTGATCATGCCATGCTAGACAAAACCTCAAATTTTGATTGGGAATATATTAAAAAGATAAAAAAAATTCGAGCGCATTTAGCAGTAATGGATAATGATTTGGTTGAATTGGTTGGTGATATAGTTAAGCTTAATGAACTGTTTTAATCTACGCAAATACATTTGGGTTTAAAATGGAAGCTCAAAGGGAAATGGCAGAAATGGCAAAGGGAAAGTCTTTAAAATTAATGCAAGATTTATTTGAGTATCAGTATATCATTAAAGAAGTATTTGAGAAGATTGACAATCTCTGGCTAGAACAATCGCCAGACAATCGCTTTAAACCCCAAAGCTTTTATTTTGATTTATGGGTATGGGAACATGAATATTGCGAAATGACAAAAAAAATTAAAGCACATCTAGCATTAATAAATAATATTAATTTTGCTAAATTAGATGATGATATAATTGAACGTGCGATTGCTGAAAAATATAAGCCCATATGATTATACTATTCTCCAATGACCAATTGCATATGAAAACTCTGGATTAACAAATACTCTTTTTGTGTTAGTGCGGTCAAGAGACCGTTTTGTTACAACTGTTGTGTTAATCTCATGCAGATTAGATCGCAGCTTGTAATTGTCATGATGAAAAGTCTTATTGCCAAACAATGCTTCTTTGTAGTTGTCATGGGATATGCTTGATTGCACAACACTACGAGATATTCCCTTTGCTTTTTTAACAACTTTTTTTTGGCTTGAAAGACTGTACATTTTCGACCTCAAACCAACAAACTCCTTGATCACACCTCCAGATAATTCATCCTTCATCTTACCTAAAACCTTCTTGTTAACAGTTGAATGCAAAGGCGAATCTTTAGGATAATCAGATGTGTCGTACCATCCCGCATGCCCTTTAGCTACTTCTAATTCCATGTCTTTATAGATATCTTCAGTAGGGATATCTATAACAAAGGAATCTGTATCTGTGTACAGAACTCTGGACTCTGGATACAAGGGCTTAAAGTAGTCATAAAGAAATTCTAACATCAAAAGCTTCGACAGCTCTAAAACAGTAAACCCAATAAAAACGGGCTTATCCAATTTGACTTTCTTTTTTTTCATCATTATGCCAAAAAGCTGATCATGAAATCTTCTGAAGTACTGATAATTAGGTTTTGAAGTTAGCTTAATTGCATCGTTTTCTCTGGTGACCAATCTAACATCTTTACGCTTGTGCGGATTTTCCATAGTCTTTCCAAAACAGCTGTTGTTCATCAACTTTAAAAAGTCTTTTTCTGAAGCATCTGCGGATTTAGTTCTGAGATCAGTGTTCTTCATGATGTATGGTTTCATGAACTGTTCTTGATCAAAAGCAATTATACGATGAACAGCTGTCAACTTTAAACCATGTCTTAAATAAAATTGAAGAAGTCTGTAATGACAGACATAATTTTTTTTGTCACGAAGATTAGGCACAAGTTTAGGCGGTTCTGTCATTGCCATCTTTAGACTTTCTGCCGCTAATGGATAGTCATTATGGTAATCATGAAGTTCATGAGGATATTCTAAATCAACTTCTAGAATGAGACCTCTTTTACGATCAGCTTCTAGAGTAGGTAGCCATTTTAAAAACTTTTGAATGTCTTTGAGTCCTGTGTACATTTTAAAGTTGCGTAATGGAAGTGATTGCGCCATTGCCCATCCATACAGATTGTTTGCATCTAAATACATAAGATAGTTAGACCTTTTACTTGGATCATAGTCGTCCAAGTATTTGTTGTTTGCTTTACAGTAATGGTGTGACGCCATACTGATTCCCCACGCAATCCGTTTTCAATCATCTGAAGCATTGGCAGGTCAGACAATAAATCAATTTGTACTCCAGTAAATTTTAAGAAAGCGTCCCAGCTCATCCCAGGCGCAGAAATATAATGCGCAGGATCCAGGCTGTAATGTTTCATGCAGGTCTTCCTATAATTTTCAAAGACGTCTGCCAACAAACAGGTATCCGCCATTAAATAGGAATCATGATAGTCTCCCATCGTTTTACACTCTAACTTCTGCCACGCATCTTGAGCATAAGAATAATCAGAATCACTGATGTCCTTTCCTCTAAGACTACTAAAGAACGCGCCTTTAGGTGGAAGGGCTGGGTTATCAAACCTTTCCCAACTGTTCATGTACTCATAAGGGTAAACGCCCTTTCTAACAAGAGTTGGGTCAAAATATTCTTCTGTTATTGGGCAGGACTTTAAGGATCCTGCCAGTGACTCTAAACTCCCCATCAGGTGTTGCATAGAGTCATAAAAAGATAAATTATTTAAAGTGAAACACATGTACTTTTCTGATGACTGCGCAATGCATGACACCCTAAAGGCGCTAGTTACTGCTTGCATTATAAGATGAGAGTCGTAACCTCGCAAGTTATGAAAGAATATAGGAAGTCTCCAAGTCCTAGGATCAAACTTTAGTTGAAGATTGCAATTGTTATGTGCTGCTCCTCTAAACTTTCCGCTAATGTGATCATGGTCTCTTACTGTTGGATTTAAACTTTTAGGTGTTAGCTCTAAACCACAAATCCAACAGTGAGTGGCTGAGTCATAGCGATCTTGATCTTCGGGGGTCATCTTAAGATCGGATAAGAATAGATTATTAGAACAGGCATTACGAACTTCTTGCATGCGTTTTAAGAAATGTTTTGCTGCATGTGGTCCTCTGTATAATTCTGGCTTTGAATGTTCACCATCTGACCTGACAACAATACAGGCAAATGAACAAATCTGGTGGTTATTCATTATAACTGTTTTTGGTAAATGTTTTGGAGCTGGCCCCTCATAAGGAACAATAAGCGATTCAAAGTCTGCGTAAACAACATATGGAGACCTCTGGAGTTTTTTGTAATTCTTAAAACTAACCTTACTGCCTTCTCTTGGCATAATTAGTTCTGTATTGCAGCCAACTGGGCTGAGACAATGTTTTACATGTTCGCTCGCAGCTTGAACGGACGGAATTCTTGTTAAACATTTTCTACAAAATTCTTGTTTGCTATGTTGTTTTGTAGTATGCACTAGTAATCTACTCATTGTGCGTATTAGAGTGTAGTGCAACCCATTAAGGCTTTGCATTAGGAGTAAGTCTACATGAGTTTTGGTTGGTTCGCCTATTGTTGGACTGTTCTTTGACACTCTAATTGGCAGAAGGTTGGTTTCTTCAGACCATGTGTAGACATTAACAGTTATTGGTGGATTTTGTTTTTCAAACTGATCAATTTTGTCTACAGCCATAGGAAATTCAAGGCCGTTAAAGTTAAGATCATTGGCCCACTGTAAATAGTTAGATACTCTCTCTGCATTTTTGGCAACGTGATGCAGCCTAGCAAGAACGCACCACATAAAACATTTGTCGTCTGAATTTTTTATGTTCAAAACTGCTTTCTTTGCAACTAATGTTGGAGGCAGTGGAATGTAAGACTTGCCTACAATCGGCTCATACTTAGCCTGTCTTAATCTGATGTCTAGGACTTCACCCTCTGACCAACCAGAGCCTCTCATTTTAGCTGCTTCAGAGGCTTCATTAAACTGTGTAAGAAGTTGATCTGCCCAACCGGGTGTTAAGTCATTATAAGAAAGAATAGTCTGCTGTTTAGTTGAGACCCAGACTTCTAGATTTTCTTCGTTTATTGTTATATAGTCGATTAAAACAACTAACCTTACTTTAACTGGAGGGTTTATTGTTAGTTTACTTGGAACTTGAGAAATAGCATGTACAACGCTTGCCTGCACGTTTGTTGGATCAATAACTTCTAAAACGACCTCATTTAAAGCTTTTGACAAACGCTCTTCCTCTTCCATTGCATCTAACCAAGAGTCAAAACTGTCATATATCTTATCCATGTTGAGCTTCTTTTCTAACTCAAAATATTTATTTAAATTAAAAAAAATACTTAATCAGAATCAATATCAACGGTCTTTTTGTGCTTGGACTCATAAACTAAAGTATAAACGCCCTTTGGTGTTGTTAATGTGAGCTGTTTAGAACAGAGTTTAATGTTTCGTTTACTTTTTTTAAACATTCCTTTTTTATCTGGTCAGTGTCTGGCTGTTGAGAAAAAGTTGCCCTTGCCTTTTTTTGAAGATCAAACTTTTGTCTTTTGTAGTCCTCAAAATCAGCCTGTAGGCGACTAAATTCTTCATCCGTGATGTTCGAGTCGGCAAGTGCTTTATTTATTGTCAGTTTGAAGGAACTAAGTTTAGCTGTTATTAGTTGAACCATAGCTGTGTGCTTTTGGAGTTTAGCTTTTTTTTTTTGCTGACAGCACCTGCAGCTGTTGAGCATAAACCAAAAGCTAAAGACAAACCACCTAGCGGTAAAGCTGCCGGCGCACCTACGCCTGTTGCTAAGAGACCTACACTTGTTCCTGCTGATAGAGCACTAGCTGTCGATGCTCCAGTATTAACATATGTAACAGCATTAAAGACAGCAGAATACCTTCGTTTGGTTTTACTGTATTTTGAAAGGTCCTGCTCTAGTTGGGTTTGCATTTGTGTTATGTTTGTTAATCTGAAAGTTTTTATGTCTACAGCAACAGAGTTCTCTTCTTTGGGCACTTTTGGATAAACCTGAACAGACATGCTTTTTTTAAAAAATAAAAATAATTTAGTATTGGATATCTTTTAATCTGTTATCTTTAATATTCAGCTGCGCATCATATATTAAAAACAAATATACATTAAGTGGTTTATCACTCTCTTTTTCTTTATCAATTTGAATGTTTATTACGTCTTTAACTGTTCTCCCACTCCCATGCAACTGATTATCCTCTGTCGTCCTTAGGTCAATCCATAAACCGTATTTCGTTGTTAAATAATCATCAAGTCTAACACTGTGAAGGTGTAGATCTTTAGACACAAGGTCTACTGTTGGACTTCTAGACCTCCCGCCTCCAAACAATTTTCTTATTTCATCAAAATGATGATAAGGTTTAAGCCCGCTACCGTAGACTTGGTTAGGACTACCCTCAATTGAACATTGTACTTTAGTTATTTTAGGATTAATAAACTTTTCAGTTTGTCTTTCGTATGGTTCTTCATCTTTACACAGCAATAAAATACCTTTAAGGGATCTTGCTGCGGCACTAAAACTAAAATTCCATATAGTGTCTGCCCTGCTTTTAGGATATTTAGTATGATGAATCACTCTTTCGTAATATATTGCTAATCCTGACTGATATTGTTGCTCAATCAGCCTTGCTAAGTTAGGGTTGCTAACAATGTCAAACTCTAACGAGATGTCGAAAATGCTGTACTTGGAATCAGTGTCTGTAGATTTAATGACCCGTTTGTATTCATTAAAAGTTAGTTCATATGACAATCTGTCTTTTAATGCTCCTTGAAAGTATGGCGCATGCGCGCTTAATAACTCAAAATCCAAGGGGATGGAAAAGCGATTTCCATACGCAAAATTTACAGCTTCGGGCTTGTTACCGTCTTTAGCATCTTCGGCGTCTATTCTGTGTTTTAGTGCTTCATCACTTTCGATTCCTTGAAACGCGAGGTCAGCCCTTTCATTCGCGGTTAGCCATAGATCACAATAGATTAGAAATATGTCTGCATTGTGTAAAGAAAATATTTCTTGCCCCTCAAGTTTTATAGAAATTTTCTTAACGATTGCCCGTCCCAGATTCTGGACTACTGTCCTGTTTGGGTCTGTTGCTGAATCAAGTTCTATTTTGAAAGTAAGCCGTGCAGATCCCGGCACAATCACTTCATCTGCTCCTAGGTCTGGAAATTTAACAGTAAGAATTTGATCTGAATCAATAGTAGATGGATTATTTGGAACAATAATATTCTGTTTATTTCCCTTCACGCCAAAGGGCTCTTTCAGTCTTCTATGCGGGTCAAGAATTGAGCCATATGCTTGTGACACTTTTTTTATAAAACAAAATAAAAAGTTAATTATTTAAAAACATGGCAGAAGAAGATTATGATGTTTTTGATCCTGGAGACGACATGAGTGAAATGACTCCTTTGACACATCCATTACAATCATTGCGTCATGAATTAACAGAAAGTAAGGTCAAATCATTTTATCAAAGTTTAGGCCAAGAACCTCCCGAATTTATAGACCCTAATGATTTTGAAACAAAAGATGACCATTTGTTTTTTAAAAACGAGCAAGGACAACTTGTTCAGCTTACAACTAAACCAGACTCATCAAAGTTTTTAAAAAAGAGTACAATTAGACAAAGGCTCAGTGTGAGCGAACAAAATCGCCTTGGCATTACTAAACCAAAATTAGATAGGGAAGCAGTTGCTAAACTTCAAAACACACTAAAAGAACTCCCAACAGATAACCAAATGCAAAACATAGAACTTAAAGATTTAAGCCCAACAGCAGACAAAATAATAGAAACCAGTTTTTCAGAAGAAACAGTATTAAAAACTATGCACGATCCGCCGCTACCTATGAGAGAAATAACGGCCCTTGATCATACTTTGAGAAGCATCAGAGGCGAATTAACAAACAATTTAGCAAAACTGGGTGAACTAGATGAGCATATAAAAAGAGAAAAAGAAAAACTAGTTGAGGCTGATGACCACAACTTAGGACCTGGTGTTAAAGAAAGAATAACACAAAGACTAAAAGATCTTGAACAAGAGAGATCAGCAAGACTAGAAGTGCTGTCTACTAACCGAGAACAATTACGAACTCAAGTGAGCAGAATAAGAGAAACTATCCAAAGAATTTTATATGAAGACACAACGTTAGCAGAACGAATAAGAACACTGTTTAGAGAGCAAGGTGTCACATTAGCAAGTGTTATAACAGCCTTAGGATTTGCAATAAGTACACTGGTGTTGGCTATTACAGGCGGCGGTGGTGGGGGAGCAGTGCCACCAGGACCACCAACTCCGTCGTCAGATAAATCATGGATAAAAAAACAACTCGATCACCTTGCAAACTTACTAAAAAAATTAGCCAGTAAGGCAATAGATTCTTTGCCTGGTATAATAGGGGGGATCGTTAGCTGGCTTTTGTCTACTGCAAGCAAAGTAGTTGGCTTTATGGCCGAGCACTTATGGTCATTAGTTGTCTTAATAGTTGGGTTACTTTATAGTAAGATAAAGACCAAGTAATCCTAGGGCAGTTAATCCAATAACAAGTGCTCTCTTTTCATATTCATGGGGTCGCTTTTATTCACCATGGGGATTGGTTGGGGGTGGGGTTTTGGGGCCTTGGGGATTGGTGGGGATTCTTTTTTTATTGCTATTGCTGGCTTAGAATTTATGTCGTTTTTTCCGACCTTCTCTTCTTTACCAGCCACAAGGATTTCATTATTATAGTTTATTATTGTTCCTATCTGGAGTCTGAGGTCAGAAGGCAGCATGTATAAACCAGTGCCGACAGCAAAGTCTACTTTCGATCTTGCGTATTGCAAAACATTTTGGTACCTTTTAATACTTGAAGGCAAATCAATTGCAGAATTAATAGAATCCTCTAAATTTGCTAAATACTGTTTTTGGGCGTCAAAGCCAGTAGAAGGATCAATTATGTTTGATCTCGTTTGTGCTTGCGAACCTAGCAAACACCAAACATAAGTACGAATAGAGTCGTTTATTCGTTCTATTCCCGCTTTTGTTAGGCCCTTAGATGTATCCAAAATAAATGTTGTCCATGCTGTTTTATGCTCTTGCTCTATGGACCCGAGGTGAACAGTTGTGCCTGAAGAGAAAGATGTGTAAGGAGGATTCCAATCATAGTTATACTTTCTGTGCACGCCCCAAAAATAAGGGGTGCCTAAACCATGATTAAGATCCAACTTTTGTCTAAAGTCTGTCTTTGGGTCAATATCAAATTCGTTACAGATCCTTTCAAAAGCCTTGTAATCTATTCTGTTGCTGAATGGATTAAACGTTTTGTCATTTGGTAATGGCGCTTGCAGTTCAGATAAAATACGTCTGAAGGTGTAATAAAAATGAAATCTATACACTGACCTCACCAAAGGATCAGGATGATTTAAATGATCAGCATACGACACTCCACACCCAGTTGAAGCACAAAACACAGCAAAGTTTAACTGGTTCTGATAAAACTGCATCGGATGACTGAACCACACTTTCGGGATGTAGTCGTTTTTGATAGGAGTGTTAAGATAACGATCCAATGGAGTACTAACCTTTACTTGAAAGGCGTCAGTCTGAGTCACAGAAATGTCGAGGGTATCAGTTGTTTATATCTTTAGGACTGTAGTGCGGTCCAACAGAATATTTTGCATTAGTATATTTGAATGCACTCATTTTTAAATTTGTTTTAAAAATGTTTGTAACAATAACAACTCAAGACAGTCCTTCGTTTTTAGAATATGCTATTGATAATAACTGCGGAACCCAAAGGGTCGCACTCCATGAAATTTTTTACAAAGTCGTATGGTTTAATATAAGTGAATCCAAGAAGAATAATTTAATTCAAAAACTTGACAGAAGAGGAGACGTAATTAGCCAGTTAACCATACCTGATGGTTATTACGGGTTTTGCTCGCTAAAAGAAGCAATGAGTAACTTCGACATTACTCTCAAACTTAACAATGCAAATTTGAAAATAATGTTGACATTCAAACCTGAAAAAGAAGTAGTCCATTACATTTTTAATGTAGAGCTAGCTAAAATGTTAGGTTTTGAACCTTACAATCAAGCCTATCATAGTTTTAGAGTTGCGCAAAGCGAAGTTACTTCTGAGGGAGAATATCCGCTCGATCTTGCATTACATTCATTACTCTATGTTCATTTGGACGAGCTGAGCACTGATGAAAACTTATATGATGGAAGGCCCTCAACTGTTTTAAGAGCTCTTCCATCAGGGAAAGCTGCATATTGCGATTATGAAATTATACAATTCCCCAACTTACAGTTTAAAAAATTAGCTTGTGGGAGGGTCAGATCATTTAATATAAAAATCAAAGACCAAACAGGGAAAGTCGTGAAATGTAATAACCTGCACATTGTTTTAGAAATAAAATAATACGTTGTTTTAAAAAATGTCTCGTGGGCCAGAAGAATCAGGAGTTACATTAGCGCCTGAGAGGTGTGTAACTTTAGAATTAAAAGACCTTGCAGACGTTGAGGACTTTGAACAGAACGGTGAGATAGGCACTTTGTATGGTTTTGAGTACACTAAAGATGGTTATTATAAACGCAAAGAGGTTAGCGACAGCAAAAGGTTTCCTAAACTAGAACAACTACGCAATGTAGAAGCAAATAATGCGGGTCAGTATGAATATAAAATAGTTCGAAAAACTGACAACAAATGGCACTTAGAACCATATTTAGAATGGGACATAAAATTTGAATTCGTAAGCCCATTTACATTTTTTGACCGTCAAAAAAGTTTCAGAAAAGCATTGAACTCTGGCCCTTTACATGTAAGTCTTATGCCAGAGGACAACAGTCGAAAAGAGATCGAAATAAAGAAGTTTGGGAGCAAACAGTACATCCTTCACAGAAGAGAATCAGTTTTGAAGGAAGCTACTACAAAAGTACAGTTCTTTCCACGCACGTTATTAGGAGACACGTTCACAATGATATTTGAAATTTCTGTCTTAAAAGATGTGGGGAGGAATGGAGCTGTGGGTGTCAGTGACAACCTTATGGAAGGAATTCTTATTAGCTGGCAAAACTTAGACGTTGACAATCTTAAAGTTACTGTTGTGGTTCGTCACGATGGTGAAAATTTTAAGGTCGTAACAACAAGCAACAAAATCAATGTTAGTCTTAATAGAAACAATCTGACAAAACTGAGTTGGATTAATCTGACACATTTAGACCTTATAAGATTTTATTGTACTGATCAAATTTTGACGGATAGTATGATAACAACACTAACTGGTGTAAATTAAATTCTGTTATAAAACTATGGAGCAAACGACTTTGGTGTCAATGCCGATGTTAAACTTTATGATAAAAACCCCTCATTGTTCATTGATTTGTGGACAGACTGGTTGTGGAAAAACAATATTTGTCCTCGACCTATTACAAACAGTTTATCGTTATAATTTTGATCATATAGTAATTTTCTGCCCAACACTTAAATGGAACAAAGCATATCACGACAGAAGGTTTATATGGACGGATGATGAAATCTATTTAGTTGATCCTAGCAATAAACTTAGCGAGTGCTTAGAACACTTTTATAGACAGTTTGAAGGAACTCAGACACTATTTATTATAGATGACTGTTCGGCAGAAAGAGACATAGTCAAAAAAAGAAACGCTTTGTCAAAACTGGCTTTCAGTGGAAGACATGCTGGGATAAGTGTGTGGATTTTATGTCAAAAATATAACTCAGTTTTAAAAGACTTTAGAGAACAGTTAAAGACTGTAGTTTTATTTCACATGAAAGACAGAGACGCATTTGATGAATGTATGCGTGAAAATGATGTTATTGAAGACGATCAAGAAAAACGAAGGATTAAGCAAAAACTAAAGTCTCAAAAGTTTTCTAAATTAGTGTTAAAAACAGATAATCCTACACATTATGTATGTTTGTAAAGTGTTTACTATTAGAGAACTATAAAATAGGCATTCTGGGTAAGCCGGCGGAGCAACAGCGAAACCGGCTTCAGCCGGTTGGAGCTGGCGGAGGTGGGTGAGCCAGAATGCCTATTTTATAGTTCTCTGCCCGGCTTCCAACGTTCCGCTTTGTGCCAGGAATGGCGTGAGCGGGGGGAACTGGACTGTCACTTTGCGCTGTTTTCAGGGCCCGTTTGATGTACTTGCTGCACGACTTTTCTTTTAAACAAAGCCGTCATACCTGACTTTGATTGACAAGCGCACTTTTAAGTTTCTCAGCTGTCTGGCGGGGTGAACGTGCACCCGTGCTGTCATGAACACGAAGGGCGTTAGATTTCCCAAAGCAGGTCACTTTCACGGCGTCACGCATGGTGGAAAGGCAGAACGCAAACTTTACACAGTGACTAAAGGTTCTACCTTGCCACCGAACATTTGCCTGTGAGTTTAACCTTTATAAGCTTCCTAGTAAGAAACCCCGCAATGAAGCCGAGACTGTGTTATGTTTACTTTTTCGTTGCTCACATGATCCTAAAATGTGTTCTTGCTCATCACACTCCTAATTCATGAGCTGGACCTCTTTTGTGTCATAGGCGCTCCCCATGGAGGAGAATCACGTTTTCTGCGCAAGAGTAACGTCTGTATTTAAAGAAACCAATGGCATTCCTTCCTCTATGAAGGTGGGGCGTGTTCAGGCGCCTGTTGTGACATGTTCAGGCGTCCGTCTGCCAGCAAGGTGATGTACTAGCTGCTACGTTCACCACACTGGGTGGACAGAGGCAATGGCGTGCACGGATCAACCTTCTAAACGAAGAAGACTTAAAAGGTCGAAACGCATCCTGTTTTCTCTTGTGATTCGTTTGTCAGCGTTTTTTTGGTGGGTTACAGAGTGGATACATTTAACATTGGGCGAATGGGAGTCACAGGACGGATCTTTTAAAAATTTAGTGTGAATTGAAGTCACAGGGCCGATCCGTGAGCATTGTCGCGGATTGGAGTCATAGAGTTGATCCTTTAACATTACAGCGCGTTGGAATCAAAGGACGAGTTGGGGTCACAGGGCGGATCCTGTCAGTATTGGTTCGAGTTGGGGTCACAGGGCGGATCCTGCCAGTATTGGTTCGAATTGGAGTCACAGGGTGAATCCTGCCAGTATTGGTTCGAGTTGGGGTCACAGGGCGGATCCTGTCAGTATTGGTTCGAATTGGAGTCACAGGGCGGATCCTGTCAGTATTGGTTCGAGTTGGGGTCACAGGGCGGATCCTGTCAGTATTGGTTCGAGTTGGGGTCACAGGGCGGATCCTGCCAGTATTGGTTCGAGTTGGGGTCACAGGGCGGATCCTGCCAGTATTGGTTCGAATTGGAGTCACAGGGTGAATCCTGCCAGTATTGGTTCGAGTTGGGGTCACAGGGCGGATCCTGTCAGTATTGGTTCGAATTGGAGTCACAGGGCGGATCCTGTCAGTATTGGTTCGAGTTGGGGTCACAGGGCGGATCCTGTCAGTATTGGTTCGAGTTGGGGTCACAGGGCGGATCCTGTCAGTATTGGTTCGAATTGGAGTCACAGGGCGGATCCTGCCAGTATTGGTTCGAGTTGGGGTCACAGGGTGAATCCTGTCAGTATTGGTTCGAATTGGGGTCACAGGGCGGATCCTGTCAGTATTGGTTCGAATTGGGGTCACAGGGCGGATCCTGTCAGTATTGGTTCGAATTGGAGTCACAGGGCGGATCCTGTCAGTATTGGTTCGAGTTGGGGTCACAGGGCGGATCCTGCCAGTATTGGTTCGAGTTGGGGTCAAAGGGCGAATCCTGTCAATATTGGTTCGAGTTGGGGTCACAGGGTGAATCCTGCCAGTATTGGTTCGAGTTGGGGTCACAGGGTGAATCCTGCCAGTATTGGTTCGAGTTGGGGTCAAAGGGCGAATCCTGTCAATATTGGTTCGAGTTGGGGTCACAGTGTGGATCCTTTCAGTATTGGTTCGAGTTGGGGTCACAGGGCGGATCCTTTAAACAATGGAGGGGTTGGGGGTCATATTGCGGATTCTTTAAACAATGGTGCCGGTTGGGGGTCATATGGCAGATCCTTTAAACATTGGTACAGACTGGGGTCACAGGGCGGATCCTTTAAACAATGGTGCCGGTTGTGGGTCATATGGTGGATCCTTTAAACATTGGTACAGACTGGGGCCACAGGGAGGATCCTTTAAACAATGGTGCCGGTTGTGGGTCATATGGTGGATCCTTTAAACATTGGTACAGACTGGGGTCACAGGGCGGATCCTTTAAACACTAGCGCCGGTTGGGGCCAAAGGGCGGATCCTTTAAACACTAGCGCCGGTTGGGGCCAAAGGGCGGATCCTTTAAACACTAGTGCCGGTTGGGGCCAAAGGGCGGATCCTTTAAACATTAGCGCCGGTTGGGGTCAAAGGGCGGATCCTTTCAATATTGGAACAGACTAGGGTCACAGGGCGGATCCTTGCGGGCTGGGTTCATGGTGGGGATATTTTTTATTTTGTTGCGGATTGAACTTAGGGCGAATACTTTGTTTTACTCTGCGGTTACAAAGCGTACCCTTTATACCTTGGTGCGAACAGGACTCACAGGGTAGATCCCTCAAAGACTGGTGTGGTGGTTGGTATCACATCTTTTAAACATCGGTAGGAGTTGGAGTCAGTCACAAGGCAGATCTTTAAAAAAAATGGTGCAGATTGGGGTCACAAGGCGGATCCTTTACACATTGGTGCGGGTTTGGGGTCACATGGCGGTTATTTTACACATTGATGCGGGTTTGGGGTCACAAGGCGGATATTTTACACATTGATGCGGGTTTGGGGTCACAAGGCGGATATTTTACACATTGATGCGGGTTTGCGGTCACAAGGCGGATATTTTACACATTGACGCGGGTTTGGGGTCACAAGGCGGATATTTTACACATTGATTCGGGTTTGGGGTCACAAGGCGGATATTTTACACATTGATGCGGGTTTCGGGTCACAAGGCGGATATTTTACACATTGATGCGGGTTTGGGGTCACAAGGCGGATATTTTACACATTGATGCGGGTTTGGGGTCACAAGGCGGATCCTTTACACATTGACGCGGGTTTGGGGTCACAAGGCGGATCCTTTACACATTGACGCGGGTTTGGGGTCACAAGGCGGATCCTTTACACATTGACGCGGGTTTCGGGTCACAAGGCGGATATTTTACACATTGACGCGGGTTTGGGGTCACAAGGCGGATATTTTACACATTGATTCGGGTTTGGGGTCACAAGGCGGATATTTTACACATTGATGCGGGTTTGGGGTCACAAGGCGGATATTTTACACATTGATGCGGGTTTGGGGTCACAAGGCGAATATTTTACACATTGATGCGGGTTTGGGGTCACAAGGCGGATATTTTACACATTGATGCGGGTTTGGGGTCACAAGGCGGATATTTTACACATTGATGCGGGTTTCTGGTCACAAGGCGGATATTTTACACATTGATTCGGGTTTGGGGTCACAAAGCGGATATTTTACACATTGATTCGGGTTTGGGGTCACATGGCGGTTATTTTACACATTGATTCGGGTTTGGGGTCACAAGGCGGATATTTTACACATTGACGCGGGTTTGGGGTCACAAGGCGGATCCTTTACACATTGATGCGGGTTTGGGGTTACAAGGCGGATCCTTTACACATTGACGCGGGTTTGGGGTCACAAGGCGGATCCTTTACACATTGACGCGGGTTTGGGGTCACAAGGCGGATATTTTACACATTGACGTGGGTTTGGGGTCACAAGGCGGATATTTTACACATTGATGCGGGTTTGGGGTCACAAGGCGGATATTTTACACATTGATTCGGGTTTCGGGTCACAAGGCGGATATTTTACACATTGATGCGGGTTTGGGGTCACAAGGCGGATATTTTACACATTGATGCAGGTTTGGGGTCACAAGGCGGATATTTTACACTTTGATTCGGGTTTGGGGTCACAAGGCGGATATTTTACACATTGATGCGGGTTTGGGGTCATAAGGCGGATATTTTACACATTGATGCGGGTTTGGGGTCACAAGGCGGATATTTTACACATTGACGCGGGTTTGGGGTCACAAGGCGGATCCTTTACACATTGATGCGGGTTTGGGGTCACAAGGCGGATCCTTTACACATTGACGCGGGTTGGGGTCATAAGGCGGATCCTATACACATTGATGCAGGTTGGGGTCATAAGGCGGATCCTGTACACACTGGTGCTGGTTTGGGGTCATAAGGCGGATCCTTTACACACTGGTGCGGGTTTGGGTCATAAGCTGGATCCTTTACACACTGGTGAGGGTTGGGGGTCATAAGGCAGATCCTTTACTCACTGGTGCGGGTTTGGGGTCATAAGGCGGATCCTTTACACACTGGTGCGGGTTGGGGGGTCATAAGGCAGATCCTTTACACACTGGTGCGGGTTTGGGGTCACAAGGCGGATCCTTTACACATTGACGCGGGTTTCGGGTCACAAGGCGGATATTTTACACATTGACGCGGGTTTGGGGTCACAAGGCGGATATTTTACACATTGATTCGGGTTTGGGGTCACAAGGCGGATATTTTACACATTGATGCGGGTTTGGGGTCACAAGGCGGATATTTTACACATTGATGCGGGTTTGGGGTCACAAGGCGAATATTTTACACATTGATGCGGGTTTGGGGTCACAAGGCGGATATTTTACACATTGATGCGGGTTTGGGGTCACAAGGCGGATATTTTACACATTGATGCGGGTTTGGGGTCACAAGGCGGATATTTTACACATTGATTCGGGTTTGGGGTCACAAAGCGGATATTTTACACATTGATGCGGGTTTGGGGTCACATGGCGGTTATTTTACACATTGATTCGGGTTTGGGGTCACAAGGCGGATATTTTACACATTGACGCGGGTTTGGGGTCACAAGGCGGATCCTTTACACATTGATGCGGGTTTGGGGTTACAAGGCGGATCCTTTACACATTGACGCGGGTTTGGGGTCACAAGGCGGATCCTTTACACATTGACGCGGGTTTGGGGTCACAAGGCGGATATTTTACACATTGACGTGGGTTTGGGGTCACAAGGCGGATATTTTACACATTGATGCGGGTTTGGGGTCACAAGGCGGATATTTTACACATTGATTCGGGTTTCGGGTCACAAGGCGGATATTTTACACATTGATGCGGGTTTGGGGTCACAAGGCGGATATTTTACACATTGATGCAGGTTTGGGGTCACAAGGCGGATATTTTACACTTTGATTCGGGTTTGGGGTCACAAGGCGGATATTTTACACATTGATGCGGGTTTGGGGTCATAAGGCGGATATTTTACACATTGATGCGGGTTTGGGGTCACAAGGCGGATATTTTACACATTGATGCGGGTTTGGGGTCACAAGGCGGATATTTTACACATTGATGCGGGTTTGGGGTCATAAGGCGGATATTTTACACATTGATGCGGGTTTGGGGTCACAAGGCGGATATTTTACACATTGACGCGGGTTTGGGGTCACAAGGCGGATCCTTTACACATTGATGCGGGTTTGGGGTCACAAGGCGGATCCTTTACACATTGACGCGGGTTGGGGTCATAAGGCGGATCCTATACACATTGATGCAGGTTGGGGTCATAAGGCGGATCCTGTACACACTGGTGCTGGTTTGGGGTCATAAGGCGGATCCTTTACACACTGGTGCGGGTTTGGGTCATAAGCTGGATCCTTTACACACTGGTGAGGGTTGGGGGTCATAAGGCAGATCCTTTACTCACTGGTGCGGGTTTGGGGTCATAAGGCGGATCCTTTACACACTGGTGCGGGTTTGGGTCATAAGGTGGATCCTTTACACACTGGTGCGGGTTGGGGGGTCATAAGGCAGATCCTTTACACACTGGTGCGGGTTTGGGGTCACAAGGCGGATCCTTTACACATTGACGCGGGTTTCGGGTCACAAGGCGGATATTTTACACATTGACGCGGGTTTGGGGTCACAAGGCGGATATTTTACACATTGATTCGGGTTTTTTGGGGTCACAAGGCGGATATTTTACACATTGATGCGGGTTTGGGGTCACAAGGCGGATATTTTACACATTGATGCGGGTTTGGGGTCACAAGGGGGATATTTTACACATTGATCGGGTTTGGGGTCACAAGGCGGATATTTTACACATTGATTGCGGGTTTGGGGTCACAAGGCGGATATTTTACACATTGATCCGGTTTGGGGTCACAAGGCGGATATTTTACACATTGATTCGGGTTTGGGGTCACAGCGGTTATTTTACACATTGATGCGGGTTTGGGGTCACATGGCGGTTATTTTACACATTGATCGCGGTTTGGGGTCACAAGGCGGTATTTTACACATTGATGCGGGTTTGGGGTCACAAGGCGGATCCTTTACACATTGATGCGGGTTTGGGGTTACAAGGCGGATCCTTTACACATTGACGCGGGTTTGGGGTCACAAGGCGGATCTTTTACACATTGACGGGGTTTGGGGTCACAAGGCGGATATTTTACACATTGATCGTGGGTTTGGGGTCACAAGGCGGATATTTTACACATTGATTGCGGGTTTGGGTCACAAGGCGGATATTTTACACATTGATTCGGGTTTGGGTCACAAGGCGGATATTTTACACATTGATGCGGTTTGGGGTCACAAGGCGGATATTTTACACATTGATGCGGTTTGGGGTCACAAGGCGGATATTTTACACTTGATCGGGTTTGGGGTCACAAGGCGGATATTTTACACATTGATGCGGGTTTGGGGTCAAAGGCGGATATTTTACACATTGAGCGGGTTTGGGGTCACAAGGCGGATATTTACACATTGACGCGGGTTTGGGGTCACAAGGCGGATCCTTTACACATTGATGCGGGTTGGGGTCAAAGGCGGATCCTATACACATTGAGCGGTTGGGGTCATAAGGCGGATCCTTACACATGATGCATGGTTTGGGGTCATAAGGCGGATCCTTACACACTGGTGCGGTTTGGGTCATAAGCGGATCCTTTACACACTGGTGAGGGTTTGGGTCATAAGTGGAATCCTTTACACACTGGTGAGGGTTTGGGGTCATAAGGCGGATCCTTTACACACTGGTGCGGGTTTGGGTCATAAGGCGGATCCTTTACACACTGGTGCGGGTTGGGTCATAAGGAGATCCTTTACACACTGGTGGGGTTGGGTCATAGCAGTCTTCCATGGTGCGGTTTGGGGTCATAAGGCGGATCCTTTACACACTGGTGAAGGTTGGGTTTACAAGGCGGATCTTTAAACGATTGGTACGAGCTGGGATCACATGGCGGATCCTTCAAACGCTTTTGCAAAATGGGGTCAAGTGGCGGATCCTTTAAACACTGATGAAGGTTGGGTTCACAAGGCGGATCTTAAATGTTTGTGCAAATCGGAGTCACAGACCGCATCCTTTAAACATTGGTGCAGATTGAAGTGACAGGGGGGATCCTTTAAACATTGGTGCAGATTGGAGTCACAGGACGGATCCTTTAATCATTGGTGCAGATTGGAGTCACATGGC
Organism: Conus canariensis; assembly: GCA_033310375.1. Classification (NCBI taxonomy): domain Eukaryota; kingdom Metazoa; phylum Mollusca; class Gastropoda; order Neogastropoda; family Conidae; genus Conus; species Conus canariensis. The sequence continues at coordinate 11,971,682 of CM065748.1, forward strand.
GGCTCCTTTAAACATTAGTGCAGATTGGAGTCACATGGTGGATCCTTTAATCATTGGTGCAGATTGGAGTCACAGGGCAGATCCTTTAAACATTAGTGCAGATTGGAGTCACAGGGCGGATCCTTTAAACATTAGTTCAGATTGGAGTCACAGGGAGGATCTTTTAACCATTGGTGCAGATTGGAGTCACAGGGAAGATCCTTTAAACATTGCTGCAGATTGGAGTCACAGGGAGGATCCTTTAAACATTGGGGCAGACTGGAGTCACAGGGTCCTTTTACCATTGGTGCAGATTGGAGTCACGGGGCGGATCCTTAATCGTTTGTGCAGATTGGAGTCACAGGGCGGATCCTTAATCATTGGTGACATTTGGCACATGGCCCCTCTCAGGATCAGCTTCATTCTCAGATCTGCATATGACCTTCTGCCCTCAAATGCAAACCTGGTGAAGTGGGGGAAAACAGACGATCCTGCATGCCCCCTCTGCCATGAAAAACAAACAGTGGAGCATGTCCTAAGCTCATGTAAAGTAGCCCTGGCTCAAGGAAGGTACACATGGAGGCACAACCAAGTGCTCAAAGAGATTGTACAAGTAGTCTGGGCTAGTACCAACACCACAAAAGGGAAAATCAGGACTCCAAAAGCACCCGCAACATTCTTCACGGCAGGAGGCAGCAAATCATGGCCAAGAACAACAGTGCCACTCGAAACATGCAGGCAGAGTCTGCTGGACGGGGCAGATGACTGGGAGTGCACTGCAGACCTCCCAGAATGGAAGAGTCACCCAGAGATCATCAGCAAGAGTGGCATGAGACCAGACATAGTAGTCCACTCTAAGTCAACCAAGCAGCTGATCATGATCGAGCTCACGGTGCCATATGAGAACAGAATGGAGGCAGCTCAAATCTACAAGACTGAAAAGTATGCTGATCTGGCAAACAGCCTGAGGAGAGAAGGCTATCAGGTCAAAGTCCTCACTGCAGAAATTGGAGCTAGGGGGTTTGTAGGAACGTCTGCATACAGCCTCATGAAACAGCTCTCAGTTGCAGGGAGGGAAAAAACCAGAGCCCTGAAAGCAATGGCAGAAGCGGCAGAGGGGTGTTCAAGCTGGATCTGGTCAAGGAGGAACAAAAGTGAACTTCATAAGGCTTAATTTCCCTACAAATATCAGGTGTCCCTGTGGCTCAGTGGTTAAAGCGTGAGTCATTAAGTGGAAAATGAGCATGTCCAGAGGGTCATGGGTTCGAATCCCAGCCATGGCTCGTCCCAAGATGGGGAAAAAAAAAAAGGGGCAGCAGAGGGACATCCGGAGTCATGAACCGGGTGTGGCCCAACCCCCCTAGAGTGTCAGGAGATAAGGGCCGAAACACTTGCTTGAAGGGGGCTTCTCTTCTGAGGACTCTCTGCTGCCACGCTCTCCACGAGTTTCTTTCTACTGATGCATGGGTAAACCATTGACTTCCGGGAATAGGCCGGAGGACGTCCGGGAAAGACCGGAGGACACTGGGAAAGACCAGAACCAAGGGCTCTGTGGGCTGGCTCCCCACTTTGCCTTAAACATGTGGCTACTAAGAATAAAAGGAAAAGATGCTCCCAGGATTCACCGAAAGGGGGAGAGAATGATGAATCCATCGGTGCTCAACCAATCATGACTGCAAATCCCAAACGGACTATGAACATTGACCAAATGGAATATCCATGTGTCTGTGGAAAGCGTTTCGCTACCACCCGTGGCATGAAGATCCACAGAACAAAGATGGGATGTGTGAAGACTCATCTGAATGAGCAGCAGCGCACTGCATCAGCAGATAAGACGTCGGAAGACCAAGGCCAGGATTTAAACCACAGTGCCAAGGACATCCACGCTGTTGGTTCGGATGAGGAATTTGCACTGGCCCTCGATGCCAGGCGCCTGAAACTCAACCTGCCACGAGCAAACGAAACTGAAGATTGGGAGAAACTGGATGCAAAAATCGTCCAAAGACTCGATGCACTGATAGGGAAAAGCACCCTGGAACACAAACTAGCCACATATGGGGACATTGTGTATGCCACATGTAGAGACGCCTATGGAGCAAAACTACCCAAAGAGAAAACACCTCCAAAGAAATCCAGACGCCAAGAAAAGATGGACAAGATCAGGGTCCAAAAGAAAAACCTCAAGATGCAAATGAAGACCGCACTGCCAGCTGAAAAACAAGGCTTGGAAAAACTGTGGAAAGACCTGAAAGAAAAACACAGCGCCCTCAGCAAAGCGGAATCTGCGAGGAAGAGGAAGAGCAAAAAGAAGAAGACACAAGAGCGCTTCTTCAGAGACCCCTTCCAATTTGCCAGAACACTGTTTGAGCAGCCAAAATCTGGGACCCTAAGTGTGGACAAAGGAGTTCTTGAGCAGCATCTGAGGAAAACATACTCTGACCCACAGAGCAAAGCACCACTCGACATTCAAGGTCTGGTGTGGCCAACCAACCCTGAGGAACAGTTCAATGGCAAGCCTCCAACGTTGGCGGAAATCAAGAAGGTGGTCGACAAAGCCAGAGCCAAATCATCACCAGGGCCAAACGGAATACCTTACCAGCTTTACAAGAAATGTCCCAAGGTGCTGGAGTGGCTCCACAGGCTGCTGCGATCGGCTTGGAGAAACCAGAAGATCAGCGGCCAGTGGATGACGGCAGATGGTGTGTACATCCCCAAAGAGCAAAACTCAAGTGACATCAGCCAGTTCAGGCCAATATCACTACTGAACGTCGAAGGGAAAATCTTCTTCTCTGTCATGGCAGCAAGGCTGACCAAGTACCTGATGGAAAACAAGTACTTGGATGTGTCAGTCCAGAAAGGTGGCATCCCAGGCGTGGCTGGCTGTGTAGAACACGCCACAATGATCTGGGACGCAATCCAAAAAGCAAAAACAGAAAAGAGAGACCTGGACGTAGTGTGGCTTGATCTGGCAAACGCATATGGATCTGTGCCCCATGAGATGATACAGTTGGCTCTTGAGATGTACCATGTGCCAAAGAACATCCGCGACATGCTCAAGAAGTACTTCAATGGCTTCTCAATGCGGTTCTCTACCAAGGAGTACACAACAGACTGGATCAACTTGGAAGTGGGTATTGCAATGGGCTGTGCAATTTCCCCAATACTGTTCGTGCTGGCAATGGAACTCATCTTGAAAGCAGCAACAAACAACGCGAGACAAACAGACCTTGGCGATGGATACAAGATGCCTCCTCTCAAGGCCTTCATGGATGACACTACAGTGATTTCATCCAGAGAAGACGAGACACGTCATGTGCTGGAGAGGCTGGACGACATAGTTGCCTCATCCAGAATGAAGTTCAAGCCAAAGAAATCACGGAGTCTCTCACTGAGGAAAGGAAAAGTGGCCGGATCTGTGGTCTTCAGTGTTGCCAACCAGGCCATTCCAACAGTCACAGAAGAACCAGTCAAGAGCCTTGGAAGATGGTATGATGATACGCTGAAAGACACACAAAGAGCAAAAGAAACCAAGCAGATGGCGGAGGAAGGCTTGGAGACCATTGACCAGTGTGGGCTCCCTGGCAAATACAAGGTCTGGTGTCTGCAGTTCATGCTGATACCAAAGCTCCTATGGCCTCTGATGATATACGACATCTGCACCAGCACAGTGGAGGCAATGGAAGCCAAAATCAACAAGTTCACAAGGAAATGGCTTGGTGTCCCACCCTGTCTGACTGACATAGCGCTGTACTGTCGCCAAGCAAAGCTGAAACTACCACTGAAATCCATCCTGGAGGAATACAAAGCAGGGAAGATCAGACTTCAAAGCATGCTGGAGGACTCAGGAGACAAGGTGGTAGAAGCAATCAAGCCCCAGCTGAAGACAGGCAGAAAATGGAAAGTTCAAGAGGCGATGGATTCTGCAAAAGAAAGTCTCAAGATCAGAGAAATAACAGGACACACACAGACCAACAGACAAGGACTGGGGGTGACCAAAACTGAATGGTGGTCAAAGGCCAAAGGAAAAGCCAAAAGAGACATGATGATTCAGGAGATGAGAAAAGAAGAAGACCAAAAAAGACTCCAAAAAGCAGTCCAGCAGAGCCAGCAAGGGCAATGGACAACGTGGGAGAATGCACTCCAAAGAAGTCTCACTTGGAATGACATTTGGCACATGGCCCCTCTCAGGATCAGCTTCATTCTCAGATCTGCATATGACCTTCTGCCCTCAAATGCAAACCTGGTGAAGTGGGGGAAAACAGACGATCCTGCATGCCCCCTCTGCCATGAAAAACAAACAGTGGAGCATGTCCTAAGCTCATGTAAAGTAGCCCTGGCTCAAGGAAGGTACACATGGAGGCACAACCAAGTGCTCAAAGAGATTGTACAAGTAGTCTGGGCTAGTACCAACACCACAAAAGGGAAAATCAGGACTCCAAAAGCACCCGCAACATTCTTCACGGCAGGAGGCAGCAAATCATGGCCAAGAACAACAGTGCCACTCGAAACATGCAGGCAGAGTCTGCTGGACGGGGCAGATGACTGGGAGTGCACTGCAGACCTCCCAGAATGGAAGAGTCACCCAGAGATCATCAGCAAGAGTGGCATGAGACCAGACATAGTAGTCCACTCTAAGTCAACCAAGCAGCTGATCATGATCGAGCTCACGGTGCCATATGAGAACAGAATGGAGGCAGCTCAAATCTACAAGACTGAAAAGTATGCTGATCTGGCAAACAGCCTGAGGAGAGAAGGCTATCAGGTCAAAGTCCTCACTGCAGAAATTGGAGCTAGGGGGTTTGTAGGAACGTCTGCATACAGCCTCATGAAACAGCTCTCAGTTGCAGGGAGGGAAAAAACCAGAGCCCTGAAAGCAATGGCAGAAGCGGCAGAGGGGTGTTCAAGCTGGATCTGGTCAAGGAGGAACAAAAGTGAACTTCATAAGGCTTAATTTCCCTACAAATATCAGGTGTCCCTGTGGCTCAGTGGTTAAAGCGTGAGTCATTAAGTGGAAAATGAGCATGTCCAGAGGGTCATGGGTTCGAATCCCAGCCATGGCTCGTCCCAAGATGGGGAAAAAAAAAGGGGCAGCAGAGGGACATCCGGAGTCATGAACCGGGTGTGGCCCAACCCCCCTAGAGTGTCAGGAGATAAGGGCCGAAACACTTGCTTGAAGGGGGCTTCTCTTCTGAGGACTCTCTGCTGCCACGCTCTCCACGAGTTTCTTTCTACTACATTGGTGCGGATTGGAGTCACAGGGCGGATCCTTAATCATTGGTGCAGATTGGAGTCACAGGGCGGATCATTTAACCATTGGTGCAGATTGGAGTCACCGGTGGATTCTTGCAACATTTTGGTGCAGATTGGAGTCTCAGGGCGGTTGCTTTAATCATTGGTGCAGATTAGAGTCACAGGGCGGATCCTTTACGGATTGGGGCAGGTTGGGGGTCAAAGGGCGGATCCTTTCAACACTGGTGAAGGTTGGGTTCAGAAGGCGGATCTTTTAACGATTGGTGGCCGGTTGAAGTGACAATGCGGATTTTTAAATATTGTTCAGATTAGAATCACAGGGCGGATCTTCTAAGCATTGATGCGGATTGGACTCAGAGCGGATACTTCAAACATTGGGGCAGATTGCACTCACAGAGCGCATCCTTACACTCTGGCACAGGTTGAACTCCCAGGGGGATCCCTTAAATATAGGCATGGGTTGTGATCATTTAAACATTAGTGTGAATTAGAGTCAAAGGGCTGATCATTTAAACATTGGTGTGGGTTGGGATCATTGGAAGGATCTCTTAAACTTTGGTTCGGGTTGGAGTCACAGGGCAGATCCTTTACATTTTGGATCGGGTTGAGGTCATAGGTTGGATCCTTTACACATTGGTGAGGGTTGGGTTGCCAAACTGGTTCAGTCAAGGACTGGTGCAGGCTATAGTCACAAAAGGGGATCTTTTAAACGTTGATGTGGGTGGGATCATAGGGCGGATCCTTAAAACATTGGTGCGGTTTGAGATCGCATACGGATTCTATAAACACTAGTGTAGGATTGGATCACACGGCAGATCCTATAAACACTGGTTTATGTTGGGGTCACAGGGAGGATTCTATAAACACAGGTGCAGGTTGGGCTCACAGGGCGGATCCTATAAACACTGATTCAGGTCAGGTTCACAGGGCGGAACCTATACACACTGGTGTAGGTTGGGGTCACAGGGTGGATCCTATAAACACTGGAGGAGTTTGGGGTCACAGGGCGGATCCTATAAACGGTGGTGTAGGTTGGGGTCACAGGGCGGATCCTATAAACGGTGGTCAGGTTCACAGGGCGGATCCTATGAACACAGGTGTAGGTTGGGGTCAAAGGGCGAATCCTATAAACGGTGGTGTAGGTTGGGGTCACAGGGCGGATCTTATAAACGGTGGTGTAGGTTGGGGTCACAGGGCGGATCTTATAAACGGTGGTGTAGGTTGGGGTCACAGGGCGGATCTTATAAACGGTGGTGTAGGTTGGGGTCACAGGGCGGATCCTATAAACGGTGGTGTATGTTGGGGTCACAGGGTGGAATCTATAAACGGTGGTGTAGGTTGGGGTCACAGGGCGGATCTGATAAACACTGGTGTAAGTTGGGGTCACAGGGCGGATCCTATAAAGGGTGGTGTAGGTTGGGGTCACAGGGCGGATCCTATAAACGGTGGTGTAGGTTGGATTCACAGGGCGGATCTTATAAACACTGGTGTATGTTGGGGTCACAGGGCGGATCCTATAAACGGTGGTGTATGTTGGGGTCACAGGGCGGATCCAATAAACACTGGTGTATGTTGGGGTCACAGGGTGGATCTTATAAACACCGGTGTAGGTTGGGGTCACAGGGCGGATCCTATAAACACTGGTGCATGTTGGGGTCACAGGACGGATCCTGTAAACACCTGTTTTGTTAGGGTCACAGATGAATCCCTTAAACACTGGTTTAGGTTGGGATCACAGGGCGAATCCTATAAACAGTGGTGCGAATTGGGGTCACAGGGTGGATTCTATAAAATGTGGTGCAGGTTGAGATCACAAGACGGATTTAAAAAAACTGGTTCAGGTTGGCGTCACGGGGCGGATCCTATGAAAATTGCTGAGCGTTGGGGTCACAGGGAGTATCCCATAAAGACTGGTATAGGTTGGGGTCAGAGGGCGGATCTTACAAACACTGGTGTAGGTTGGGGTCATAGGGTGGGTCCTATAAACACTGGTGCAGGTTAGGGTCACCGAGCAATTGATAAACATTGGTGTAGGTTGGGGTCACACAGCAGATCCTATAAAGACTGGTGTAGGTTGGGGTCACAAGATGGATCCTATATACACTGGTGTAGGCTGGGGTCACAGGGCGGGTTCTATAAGCACTGGTGTATGTTGGGGTCAAAGGGCGGATTCTATAAACACTGGCGTTTCGGTCACAACGTGGATCCCATAAAAACTGGTATAGGTTATGATCGCAGGGCGGATCCAATAAACACTGGTGCTGGTTGGGGTCAAAGGGCGGATTCCATAAACACTGGTGTATGTTAGAATTGCAGTGTGGAGCTTATAAACACTGGTGTGTGTTGGGGACATAAGGCGGATCCTGTAAACACTGGTGCTGGTTGGGGTCACAGGACGGATCCTCTCATTATTGGTGAGTGTTCGTGTCACAAGGCTGATCCTATGAACACTGGTGCTGGTTGGGGTCACAGGACGGATCTTAAAACACTGGTGTAGGTTGGGGTCACAGGACGGATCCTGTAAACACAGGTGAAAGTTCGGGTCACAAGGCTGATCCTATGAACACTGGTGCTGGTTGGGGTCAAAGGGCAGATTCTATAAACACTGGTGTAGGTTGTGGTCACAGTGCCGATCGTATAAACACTGGTGTAGGTTTGGGTCACTGGGTAGATTCTACAAACACTGGTGTAGGTTGGGGTCACAGGGTGGATCCTATAAACACTGGTGTAGGTTGGGTTCACAGGGCGGATCCTATAAACACTGGTGCATGTTAGGACACAGGGTGGGTCCTTTAAACACTGGTGTAGGTTGGGGTCACAAGGCGGATCCTATAAATAGTGGTGCGAATTGGAGTCACAGGGTGGATTCTATAAACAGTGGTGCGTATTGGGGTCACAGGGTGGATTCTATAAAAATTGGTGCAGGTTGAGATCACAACGCGAATTTTTAAAAATCTGGTCCAGGCTGGGGTCACGGGGTGGATCCTATAAAAACTGCTGAGTGTTGGGTCACAGGGAGGATCCCATCAAGTCTGGTATAGGTTGGGGTCACAGGGCAGATCCTATAAACACTGGTGCAGGTTAGGGTCACAGAGCAGATTTGATAAACATTGGTGTAGGTTGGGCTCACAGAGCAGATCCTATAAACACTGATGTAGGCTGGGGTCACAGGGCGGATCCTATAAACATTGGTGCAGGCTGGGGTCACAGGGCGTATTCTATAAACACTGGTGTATGTTGGGGTCAAAGGGCGGATTATATAAACACTGGTTTAGGTTGGGGTCATAGGGCGGATCCAATAAACACTGTGGCTGATTGGGGTGAAAGGACGGATTCTATAAACACTGATGTAGGTTGGGGTCACAGGGCGGATCCTATAAACACTGGTGCGAGTTGGAGTTACAGGGCGGATCCTATAAACTCTGGTACGCGTTGTTATCACAGGGCAGAATATATAAACACTGGTGTAGGTTGGGGTCACAGGGCGGATCTTATAAACACTGGTGTAAGTTGGGGTCACATGGCGGATCCTATAAACACTGGTGCGAGTTGGAGTTACAGGGCGGATCCTGTAAACTCTGGTACGCGTTGGTATCACAGGGCGGAATATATAAACACTGGTGTAGGCTGGGGTCACAGGGCGGATTCTATAAAGCAGTGGTGAAGATAGGGGTCAAAGGGCAGATCCTATAAACACTTGTGTATGTTAGGATCACAGGGCGGATCCCATAAACACTGGTGCAGGTTGGGGTCATAGGGCGCATCCTATAACCACTGGTGTATATTAGGATCACAGGGCGGATTCTATAAACACTGGTGTAGGTTGGGGTCACAGGGTAGATCATACAAACACTGGTGTAGGTTAGGGTCACAGGGCGGATCCTATAAGCACTGGTGCAGGTTGGGGTCACAGGGCGGATTCTATAAACACAGGTGTATGTTGGAGTCGCAGGGCGGATTCTATAAACACTGGTGTTGGTTGAGGTCACAGGACGGATCCTAAAACATTGATGTAGGTTGGGGTCACAGGACGGATCCTATAAACACTGGTGTAGGCTGGGGTCACAGGGCGGATTCCATAAACACTGGTGTAGGTTGCGGTTACACGTCGGATTCTATAAACACTGGTGTAGGCTGGGGTCACAGGGTGGATCCAATAAACACTGGTGTAGGCTGGGGTCACAGGGTGAATTCTATAAACACTGGTGTAGGTTGGGGTCACAGGGCGGATCCTATAAACACTGGTGTCGGCTGGGGTCACAGGGCGGATCCTATAAACACTGGTGCAGGTTGGGGTCACAGGGTGGATCTTATAAACGGTGGTGTAGGTTGGGGTCACAGGGTGGATCTTATAAACACTTGTGTAGGTTGGGGTCACAGGGCGGATCCTATAAACACTGGTGTAGGTTGGGGTCACAGGGCGGATCTTATAAACACTGGTGTAGATTGGAGTCACAGGGCGGATCCTATAAACACTGATGCAGGTTGGGGTCACAGGGTGGATCTTATAAACACTGGTGTAGGTTGGGGTCACAGGGCGGATCTTATAAACACTGGTGTAGGTTGGGGTCACATGGCGGATCCTATAACCACTGGTGTAGATTGGGGTCACAGGGCAGATCCTATAAACGTTGGTGTAGGTTGGGGTCACAGGACGGATCCTATAAACAGTGATGTAGGTTGGGGTCACAGGACGGATCCTATAAATACTGATGTAGGTTGGGGTCACAGGGCGGATCCTATGAATACTGATGTAGTTTGGGGTCACATGGCGGATCCTATGAATACTGATGTAGGTTGGGGTCACATGGCGGATCCTATGAATACTGATGTAGGTTGGGATCACAGGGCAGATGCCATAAACATTGGTGTATGTTGGGGTCACAGGGCAGATCCTATGAACACTGGTGTAGGTTGGGGTCACAGAACGGATCCTTTTAACAGTGATGTAGGTTGGGGTCACAGTACGGATCCTATAAATACTGGTGTAGGTTGGGGTCACAGGGCGGATCCTATGAATACTGATGTAGTTTGGGGTCACAGGGCGGATCCTATGAATACTGATGTAGGTTGGGGTCACTGGGCGGATCCTATGAATACTGATGTAGGTTGGGGTCACAGGGCGGATCCTATGAATACTGATGTAGGTTGGGGTCACTGGGCGGATCATTTACACGTCGATGAATGTGAGGATTACAGGGCACGCCTTCAAAACTGGATAGGCTCGCTGGGATGATCCTATATATAGTGGTCTGGTTGAGGTTAGAAGGCGGATCCTTAAACATTGGCGCTAGTTGGTGTTACTGGGCGGATCCTTTAACATTGGCGCAGGTTGAGATCACAGGGCGGATCCTTTAACATTGCCGGGGGTTGAGGTTACAGGGCAGATTCAATAAACACTGGTGAAGGTTAGGATCACAAGGCAGATCTTATAAACATTGATGTAGGTTGGGGTCACAGGGCGGATCCTATAAACACTGGCGTAGGTTGGGGTCACAGGACGGATTCTATAAACACTGGTGTAGGTTGGGGTCATAGGGTGGATACAGTGGTCTGGTTGAGGTTAGAAGCTGATCCCTAAACATTACGGCGGGTTGCGGTTACAGGGCGGATCCTTAAACATTGGCGCGGGTTGAGGTCACAGGGCGGATCCTTAAGCATTGGCGCAGGTTGGGGTTACAGGGCGGATGCTTAAACATTGGCGCGGGTTGGGGTTACAAAGCGGATGCTTAAACATTGGCGCGGGTTGAGGTCACAGGGCGGATCCTTAAGCATTGGCGCAGGTTGGGGTTACAGGGCAGATCTTTAAACATTGGCGCGGTTTGGGGTCACGTCACAGGACAGATCATTAAACACTGGCGCGGGTTGAGGTCACAGGGAAGATCCTCTAAACTTTGTCGTGGGCTGGGGTTACAACGCGGATCCTTTAAAAATGGGGGTCATAGGCGTATCCTGGTTCTGTTGGATCTGTGTGAAGGTCAGCACTTGGCCTAGTGGTCTTCAGGTTGGGACTGTGTTCACCCTGTTTTGCAATGTGGTGTGTGTGTGTGTGTGTGTGTGTGTGTGTGTGTGTGTGTGTGTGTGTGTGTGTGTGTGTGTGTGTTCCAGCATCCTGTTCCAGATTTAGCTGGCTTCTTCAGGAAGCCATGGTATCCGGGTTTTCTCACACCGCAACCCTTGAAGCCTTGAGAGTTCTAACTCCACGCGAGTCCGCCATGAAAAGTGACGTTTTCGTTGTCAGTCTTCAAGTGTTGTCATTCTGGTGGTGTGTATGGAGTTTGATCTACACACACTCTTTTTCCAACGCCGATGATCGCGGGCCGTGTCGCCCGAGGTAGATGTTGATGACAAATAATGATGGGCTACAAACGAACCTCCACCCGTCCTGTCCAACATTTCCTTGCTCAACTTTTTATTTATTCAATATCAATTCTAACCTTTTCGGTAGACGTAACTGTGGCCGAGTGGTTAGAGAAGCCCGGACCTGATCATAGGTAAAGGATTCAAACAACTTCCTTCGCCGCACGATGATACTTAGTGGAGGAGTGGAATCAAACGCCATGCAGCCGTTTTGTTTTGTTTTCCTCACTGGGGAAGGGGGGCGAGCGAAGCCGCTGGTAAAGACAAAAGTTTATGGCTTTGTTTGTATGTTTGTTTGCTTTAATTGTTCTGTTTAGTCACGAAGACGAGATGAGGGTGAGGAGTGAAAGAGGAGTGAAAGATAGGGAGTGCAGGCTTAGGAACGGGGATGGGGGAGGGGGGAGCGGGTTCCGACTTGAAGCTGTGTTATCATATGCTATTCCCTTTTTTCTCAAGCAGACAGAGATACAGCAGACATACAGCCGGTACTCACATTTGACGAGTAGTGTAACAGCCTTGTACTGATCAGTTCCATTCACCTCACAGCGGTACTGGCCACTGTCACTGCAGGACAGGTTTGCCTTTGAGAAGGAGAAATACTCGGGTGAGGACGGCCTAAACTGCTTGCTGTGCAGGAGGTTGTTCTGTGGTCCACGGAGCAGGATTGTGCTCGCGGGATTCCCCCAGTCCCCGTGGCACTTGAACTGGGCAGTGTTACCTTTATCCATTGTAACTGTCGCGCTTCCCTCGTTGTTGGTGATGGAGATCTTCCTCAGTTTGGCAGGGTCTGCAATCAACGAAGATCAGTCTGGAGTAGGTCACAGCCCTGTCCCGTTTCAGCAAGTTCACGGGGACTGTCAGAGGATAGACGTGCCACCACGTGCACTCAGTGAAGGTCCCCACGACCTTGCTGATACTGACCACTTTGACATGAAAACGCCCTGAGAATGGACCTGGACAGGGTATAAAGACAATTGTCACAACGAGAACGGGGCATGAAGAACCAGACACTTTCATAATGATCAATGAGAAATGATGATAAATGATGCTGTGGAGTTTCGTTCTTATCAGAGCCTACGTCACAGCCAAGGCTGTAGCCTACTCAGTGCTTCCTACGTGACAGCCTAGGCTGTAGCCTACTCAATGCTTCCTACGTGACAGCCTAGGCTGTAGCCTCCACAAAGCTTCTTACGTGATAGCCCAGGCTGTAGCCTCATCAATGCTTCCTACGTGATAGCCCAGGCTATAGACTCCTCAATACTTCCTACGTGATAGTCCAGGATGTAGCCCAGTCAATGCTTCCTACGTGACAGCCAAGACTGTAGCCTCCTCAGTGCTTCCTACCTGGCAGCCCTGGCTGTAGCCTTCTCAATGCTTCCTATATGATAGCCTAGGCTGTAGCCTCCTCAATGCTTCCTACGTGATAGCTCTGGCTGTAGCCTCCTCAATGCTTCCTACGTGATATCCCTGGCTGTAGCCTCCTCAATGCTTCCTACGTGATAGCTCAGGCTGTAGCCTCCTCAATGATTTATACGTGATAGCCCAGGCTGTAGCCTCCTCAATGATTTATACGTGATAGCCCAGACTGTAGCCTCCTCAAAGTTTCCTATATGATAGCCCAGACTGTAGCCTCCTCAAAGTTT